>JBAMBM010000468.1:0-358557 GCA_037043425.1 Hirtodrosophila duncani
TTCTTGATATATACTACATAATTTATGCATCTCAAAACTGAAGCCCATATAAGAAGCCCAACTTTATTTGGCCTACTTATAAATAGTCCTGCAATAAACAATCCCCGCCGCTTGAATATCACATTACCCTTGACTTAGTGTTAGAGTTCAGTACTAGCTTCTTTCTGCAGTAAGATGGTAATTCGAAGAAATTGACATATATTTATTTCCTGATGATGAATAAAATTTAAGCTGGTTAGCTTGCTCTTCTTGTTTTCACATAAATTGGCCCACATATGATAGATGGTGTTGCTGTCCGTACATTTGGTAACACTGATACTTGGTGTCAAACGAAAACGTGTTCGAAAGGTGACATTTTTTGTGCTCGTGTGTAAAGTTAGTTTACCGTTTGAATGAAGCAATCAAGGATGACAGACCAGAATTGGCAAACATAAAGAAAGTTGTCTTCCATCATGACAATGCTAGGCCACACACACCTTTGGTGACCACCGGGAACTAATTGACGGAGCTTGGTTTGGAAGTCTTGATGCATCTACAGTTTTGCCCATGCCTTGCACCCTCTGACTATCATTTGTCTCTGCAAAATTCTTTTGATGTTAAACAATAAAAGGAGGCTAGCTTCAGCATATATACCATAAACATTGTAAATATATACACGATTTTATTAGATATATGATATACATCTTTGTTCGACACAGTCCCAATTTGGTCTGCGGACTTGGATGAGGAATTCATTCATTTACTTTTGAAATATTTTTAGAAAGTACCGTTAGAATCAAGACAGAACACGTATTGTCATCATTAAGTTTGGACAATTAGCTGATGGTAACAGCTTAGCTTTGAAAATTTATACATGGATTTTTTGGCTTATGGGAGGCAAACACTGTGCGGCATATTTCAATCACGAGCAACAAACTGCACAGCTGTCTTAACAATGTTCTCAAAATGTAGCCAGAAATGTGAATGTATCGTTCGGCACATTCAGATTAGTGTTTCTAGATATATGGACACCAACACCAACTAGTGAAAACCCCGTGGAGACTTCATATTACCTTGAACGTTACGTTTGCTGCAAAGACGATCAATCATGGACGAAACGGCAATCAGTACGAAGTATACATTAGTATACATGTCATGTGAATAAGATTGGTTGAACACGTGTTATTTACACTTGTTTTTGTAGGCTTTTATGATTAGTTTTATATTCTCATTAATCGCTCGTGTAAATAAAAGACCCTTTAGAGTTCAAGTGCATCTGGCGGAGGCTGTTCCTGATCAGTTTTACTTGTCGGCGTCGAGCTGTTTGGCGACAATCTGATTGGTAAAGCGGTCCAGATCACTCTGTCCAATCGAGCTCAGTTTGCGGCCACCCTCAGGGTGTTTCTTGACCAGGCGGACGTACTCAAGGGATTGCAGCGCCTTGCGGGGAGTACGAGAGCCTTGCGTTGCGCTTGCGAAGTACATAGATCTTGGTGATGCAGCCGACGCCAGCTGGACTGCGGTGGTACAAATGACATAGAATCGAAGCACAAAGGGAGTTAGATCCTTGAATTTGACTGTCTTTACGATGTCCATTTGGTCGGACACCTTCAATTGGCCGCCTTGGTTACAGCGTGCCGCGAGTGTAATCCGCACTCTGGATTACCGCTTGGTTAAAACGTCGAAAACAAACTTCTCGCGGCGGCCTCTCTTTCCACTCAGTCTGCTGTGCAAATTGGCGACCGGCTGCATTGAAAGGGCAGACTTCCCTCCACATTTTCTACCCCGTTCTAACTCCAATCGAAGGACTTCCCAAAATTACCACCAACCCTTGGTTTTTTTTTTAACAAAATAGATAATTACTTTCATTTAATTTGACGACCAAAACAATTTGAGTACCGATAAGATAACCTAACTCCAGACCGTTAGAGAAAAACAAAAGTCAAATCCAAAAGATAAACCATTACTTTCGGATCACCATAAGAACGCCAACGTCGTCTATTAAGTTGGTAACAGTATATCGAGTGCCTTCAAATGAAAGAAAGTTATTATAAACATAGCATCCAGTAGGGTAAAGTTTTTGCTGAGATACTTACCCGTATCGATTTCAACAAGATCGCCTGGTTTTGTCAATTCAACGTGATCTGTCTCATCCGATTTCTCTACAATGCTTTCTACCTTAATTTTTCCATAATATAATAAAAATGTCTGTAAAAAGAGATAATAATAACCACCAAATTAACAAAATGGAAAGGCAAAAATATATAGTTATAATTTTAAACCCAAGGGGTGCTTCCCGTTATGGTTTGACAACTGGCAATGGGAAGGTCTAGCCTGTGAGCGGACTTCTGCATCTCGTGCCACGGCACGATATGTATATATGTATTGCTCATTCAGCAGGCTGAGTGGGCAGAAGTGTTATGCAACTACTCTTCTTCTTGAAGAAGCTCGTGAGATCGTTCCTCCGACATTGTAATTGGATTTTTTTGTTTTGTTGTTTATCCAGGCATTACATGCGCTTCTCCAATGTAATGCAGCATCCTACAAAATCGTGTGAATGAAATCATTTGAAATACCGCGAAAGTCATGGCATACTGTTTCCCATCCTGTTCTACTTAGATTACAATCTGAAGCAGTTGGTTCTATGGCAGCCATATGACATTTTGTCCGATCGGAACGAAATGAACTCAACCATCGTGCAAAATTTCAGCTTTGTAGCTCTTAAGACTTCCGAGATGTTTGTGCTGAGAACCACATATTAAAATCTAACAATATAGTAAGATTTAAGCCTCCTAGATTTTTTCGTTTTACCTATGCGTTGTTGAAAAATCAATCAATGATGAACTTCATGGCAAAATGTACACAATATTTTGTGAATGATATAAAAATACTTTTATGCTGTAAATAATAGGGTAAATATGTCTGCGCGGCATTGTTGTTGCCTATATAGTTTCGCATATAGACATCAAGTCCCTCACATTCCCACACATAACTGTAATCCTATCTGCTTTGTTCAAACTCTTGAAGCATGTACGGAGTCGGCGGCCAAAAATACTTCTAATAGAGCTATCAACGTGATAAGATAATTTGTCAAAATAGTTAAAATCGGACAGCCATATAACCGACCAATCCCAAAATGAAAACTGTGAGTACAAAAAACGTTTTTGTTTTTTATGTGAATTGACCAAATTTGGTACACGTCAGTTTTAGAAGCCTCTATGTCAGCTTACCAAAGTTTATCCGGATCGGACCACTATATCATACGGCTCCCATATAATCGGCCGATTCGGAATGAACTCTTAATATCCCGGATATTTCCTTTGAAGTATACTAATAATAGCCAATGGAAGATCGAGGTTTTATATCGATATATAAGTTATCGAAATACATACATCGTTCTCTAAAAACGTTTAAAAATCAGAATGTTATCAGTTGACAGACGCTTTTGCTTGAAAACCAACAACTTCTTTTGGGTCTTTGCAAGCAACCGCGCTCATTCATCAACAACACATACGAAGGCATTGCCAGGAACAGAATACGAATCGCTCACTGCCACACACATACACACAAATACATACTGACCTTTGATATCGCTAATAAAGAAAATTATTAGTGATTTGCGTTTTGCTGACTCTGTCTTTACCTATGTTTATACGCGTCCAGGTGTTCATATAGACAGACGGATGTACAGACAGAGACAAACAGACGGACAACGCGGCTGTCGAAGCTAATCTAATTATGCCCTGTTGCATACATCTACACAAATTCTGTATATACTTTACATTATATTTGCAAAGCACATTTGGAAAAGAAACAAAAAGTTAACCCGACCAATGCCGGGTCAACTGGCTATTTATACTAAACTTACCAATGAATAATTCTTAGCCCGCTTCGATCCACGTTTTTGAAGCGGCTTCAGCCGCATATAACCCAAAGAAGCCGTTTCCTTGGTGTTGTAGAACGCGTATTCGATATTGTCTATAGTCGAGAACGTCAAGGTAGCAGCAGGGGCTACAAGCATAGATGTAAGAGGGTTGGGTGTGAATAAATATTTAAGATGATATATAATTGAGCAGATGGCAAACATACATATTTGCATTCCTCTCAAGTTAGTGTCGTTATAATGCACGGACTCGCCTGGTTCGACATCGCTAGTTCCACGTAGCCAGGCTAGGAAACTGTCTGATGGCGGAACAGGAGCTGGGGCAGCAGCGGCTGGGGCAGCAGCGGCTGGGGCAGCAGCGGCTGGGGCAGCAGCGGCTGGGGCAGCAGCGGCTGGGGCAGAAACATCAGGTACTGCTGCCTCCATCTCCGCTGTCGGTAACGGTACCTCTGCCTCCGGAGGTGAGGCCTTCCGTTTGCGTCCTCTCTTTTTTGCGGATGGTTTTTCACCCTCCGTTTGCTTGACAGACGACTGAACAGGCTCTTTCACGGGCTCTGCACAATAGCTTAATGGTCTAACGCCTAAGTCCGTCGCATCCACATCCCCAAGGCCACTAAAATAGGGAACTTCCATATTCTGCTCCGCCCCCTCCGATGCTACTTGCTGGTGGCTCTTTCCTTTGCCTGCTGCTTTAGTAGTTGTGGTCTTGGGCGGGGGCGGTGCCTGTAATGCTTGCACATCTGTTGCATTTCTGGGAGTGCTGCTGCAAAGCGGCTGTCCAGTCATAATGGAGTCTACCATCGGTGGTAGTTGTTTCTGTTTTTGTTTTTGTTGTTGTTTTTGTTGTTGTTGCTTTTGTTGCAGCTTTTTTGATTGATTTTGCTTTTTCAACTTTTGGTATGGATTGACGGAATTGCGATAGAAATCAAACTGATTCAGATCCGTGGTGGAATGCACCCAAGTAGATTTAATTGGTACCTGGCCACGGCGCGATCGGCGAATGGCTGGAAAGCAAGAAAGGTCAAGTTAGTTATCAATTCCATCAGTAGGTTTCAACGGCATAGCGACATATCTCCGACGACATATCTCCGCCTAGTACATTTTTCCGGCTGAGTTATGTTACCTTTTCGCCTTTTAAAACGTCGTATCTCCGCGCGGAGATGTCGCTCTTGCAACGGCGGAGATATGTCGCTACACCGGTTTCAACGCTTGGCATACTTGTATCATCGGCATCAACAACAGAATCGCATTCGACTTCTTCAAGGACAATGGTGGTACGTAGCTGAGCCTGCAACCTTTCCTCCTTGGTCTTTCGCCTGTACTTGGCCCGCGGAGCCGGTCCCAGTGGCTTTTTGAACACCTCCGCATCCTTCTCCTTGGCTGTTTCCTTCTCCTTAGACTTCGCCGCTTTCTTCTTGGTTATTGTGGAACGCTCCAATGCTTCCCGGGCCGCTCGACTTGTGCTGGGCTGTTCATCATCATTGTCTGCATTTGGCGGTGTGGGAGTGCCCAGACGCAGGGCTTCCATGTGTTCGTTGTGTGGTTCGGGCTCCTGCTCTTGCTCCGGTTCCCCATTAAGCTCCACTTTCACATGGCGCTCCTCCACATTGTTGCATAGGAATGCCTCCGGCGGTAACACGGTGACTGTATCTGATACGTTTACAGGCTCTTCCCCACCTCCACTTGGTTTACTTCGCGTCTGATCCTTCTTTCCTCGTGTCTCCTTGATATCGCTAAATGTAATTGACGACGGCGCCGGCAACACCAACTTGTCAACCACATCCATCTTATTTCTAAAGCAACTCAGTTCCTGCTGTGATTGCGAGTAGCGCAAAGAAGCTGGAGGAGGCGGCACAATTTGAATTTCATTGTCACTGTCAACAGAAGGAGGCTCTGGGGCAATCTCTATAGAGCTGACACACATCCGTCGTTGCTCCCCCGGTGACAACGAAATGCTATCCTCTATGTCCGAGTTGCCCTTGGTGTAGAGACTGCGTTTGGTGCCATTATTTGCCAGTCGACGAAGCTCCAAGGTTTTAGAGAGCGCCTTATAGTCTTCGAGCTCTTTTGTCTAAAAGAAGTCCACATTGTGATGTTAGAAAAGCCAATGTAAAGCGAGATATTCCGACTTAAGTAAATACAAGTAAGAACTAAATACTTTTTCTTAGATTCCCCTACTTTTGGTACTGGGTACGTAATTGGAATCGGAACAAAAGTACTTGTATCGATTGAAAACAAGTAAGAACGCTATAGACGATATTCCGACTATAAGATACCCGGCACTCACATTCAATCAGTGGCTGCTTATAAGCCCCCTTCCCCTTTTGTAGGCACACAACAAAATTGAAATTGGATTTGAACAAGTACTCTCAAATTTCTGTGATTTAAGCATGCGCGTAAGTGGAAGGGAGACAGAAGCACTACTGCTGCAACAATGTTATTGCCGACCATTCGATTTTTGTTTGGGGTAGGGTAGGATTAGGGGGTTCGGTCATTCATGCAGCATCATCATAGATGTAAGTGGGAGGGAAACAGATACCGAAAAGGTTAATGCTAACTCTGACGTTGTCTCTTAACCGATTTTAACAAAATTTGGTATGCTCACAGAAAATAGTTAAATTTATAAGCGATTTTAATTACACACTAATATTTTGAAAATAGTAGAAGATATTACGTTTTTTGCGATTTGTGGGGGCGGAAGGGGCAACTCGTTGTGAGTGTACACTAGAGGAGGGAGTCTACATTTGGTGACTTTAGGTGTTAGTCTCCGAGATTCATACAGACGGACAGAAGGATACGGCTAGATCGACTCGGCTGTTGATGCTGATCATGAACATATACACTTTATGGGGTCAGAAACGCTTCCTTTCGCCTGTTACATACATTATACTCGTTTACTCTACTAGAATACGAGTATAAATAGGGCTTTGTACTACATTGATGGTGGAACATCACTAGTGTGAGCTTTGGAAACCTACCATAGGTGGTCGGCGGTTCCGCGATTGTGAACTACGCCCTTTTGATGACCTCGCTTGCCCTTGCATTGGTTTCCGTTTACTCTTATTACTTGGGCAATAATCACTATCATGTGGATCCTTCTGTGAACTGTCCATAAAGTTATCTGGTGGCGTCATGGGTGCGCGGTACGTATCTCCTGACGGTCCATCGCTGTCACTGTCGCTGCTGCTGTCGAGACTCCTTGCTATCGGTTGTTGGTGACTTCGCGTACGTAAAAGGCGGCAATTTGGCTGCACATCTTGCGCTTGTTCCTCTATGCCTGACTCCTTTGGGCAATTGGCACTTCGCTGTTGATCTTGAGATAAGCAGTCCATAAATCCGTCTGGCGGCGGCATGGGAACGAATCGCTCGCTCTCGCCATCCCTTGATGAGTGGCGAGTTCGCTTTCGTGAAGGACGACAATTTGGCTGCATTTGCTGCGTTTGTTCCTCTCTGTTTGGCTTCATTGGACTATCAGCACTTCGCTGTGGATCTTGAGATAAACTATCGATAAAGCCATCTGGAGGCAGAATTGGAGCAAACGCATCGGTTGGCAATCCCTCGCCTTCCCCTGCCTGATTCCTCCTATGAATTTCCATCTGTATGTCCTGCTCGACCGCCAGCTGCACAGACCGAGTGGCCTTCTTTCGGCCATTCAATGGATTTATCATGCCTAGCGAGTTGCGTTTGCGCAGATCCAGAATCTCATGGTTGCTCATCTTGACCAGTTCACGTGCAAAAGCTTCGCCGTTGATGGGAGTACATGGCGCTTTGTTGAGTAGATGTACACCTGCCACTCTGCGTGGCTTTTTTGGACTCGCATTCCGAAGATGCAGATTTAGGAGCTGCATGAATGAGTCTTTCTGGTTGTGTTTGGCCGACTGCGTACGTTCGCTGAGCTTGCGTAGCCGTTTCTGTCTGGTTGTATTGCCGCCAGGTGGCGCCAGGTTCAAGGGTGCCGAACTGCTCTCCCCACCACTGTCATCATCCGTCATGATGTCATCCAGCTGTTGAGTCAAATGTGGACTGGATGTTTGCATACTGCGACTGGCCATCGTTGGACGACTTTCAGTTGAAGCTGGCACAAGATCTGAGGAGGAAGCTACCAGGACAGTCGGAGCAGTCTGTACAGTCGGAGGCGCCTGAGCAGACGGAGAAGCCTGGACATTGACCTGATCAGCCCCCCTGTTGGCGCTGAGGCGGGCAACGGGTATCATCACCATGGGTATGCAGCCATTCTGTGAGATATTCAGCAACGAGATATGGTTTTCCTGCGCTTGAGGCTGCGTCTCGGGCACTATAACGTGCTCTAATTCTGCCTCGGTGGGGAGGCGGGACGACACATTTCGCTCTGGCGTATTCGGTACAAGCACCTCTTCTCTCCCAGACTTATTTGCTTCAAGTAACTCTGCAGTGCGACGCAGATGGGCTATGGGTTGTATGGCAGAGATTCTGCCCGACACATTCTGCCTACTGGAAGAGGGCGAAAGCAATATCTGGCCCGGTTCGGGTCCCTTCAACACGGTGAAGGTGCGGCGGCACTCGCTGTCCCTTGAGCGTCGATCCGTGTCTGGCGTGTTTGATCTGGATCGCGACAAGGTTATCGGCATTTTCTGATCGGGTTCTAAATGCATGACCTGGTTCATAAAAGTCGCATCAATTTGCCTCCGCAGCTGATTCAGTTGATCGCCGGTTATGGAATCACTTTGAACCTGTGTTATGGTGGATGTCCTATTGAGTGGCTGCGGTTCTTTTGGAGATGTCATGGCGGACGACTGATTGTTGGCCGGCCTTGCATCCTGGGCTGGTCCTGGTAGTGGCGCATTTTCCAACGCATTGGGTGAATGCACGCATCGCGGTTGGCTGGAAGGCGTGCTACTCACACACGGCAGCTGGTAAGGGAGAAATTGTTAAATAACAGCAAACTCTCATCCATAATCCGCTATATTCAACTTACAAAATCAATGGTAGTAGAGGAGAAATTATTGGAATTTTCAAATTCATTTAACAATTGTCGGCGACCACCGCTTTGTGAGCGTCTCCGGATGGCCTTACGACGCAGGCGATCTGATCCAGGAACGCCTCGCCGAGAGGGGCTGACAATTGAAAACCTGCCAGGCGATGTACTACGTGTTCGCGGTGGTAAATTCTCTTGGATGGGCGATGGGACGGGCGGTAGGCTCTGCGCCGGCGCACCCTCCGCCGCCTCTACAAGGCGCAGTTTTGCAGCATCTGACGCCCTCTCTGCAATTAAATTGTTAGCCTTATCGCACAGAGGCAGCTTGCTGGCTCTTGTACCTTCAGGCACATCTGATTGCGGCTTTGATTTCTGTGAATTGCTCTTGTCCAGCTTTGTCATCTGCACGTCAAAGTCGTCGAGCTGAATTTTAAAGTCGCCGAAGATAAGGCGCGGCTTTGACTGTTGATTGCCTGCGGTCTTGCCCTCCAAAAACTCACGCAGACGATTGGAATCGGTGTCGTCCAGTAAATCGTCCAAATCCGGCATTGCGTCGTCTTCCTTTTGATTCCGTTTTGATTTCGCCCTGCAGATTTTGAACATGGTTTTCAAAAAAAAAAATAAACGATCAGCTCACAATAGAAATGTCTTGGACATTTACACCCACATTTTACACGTTTTCCGCACACATATATTGCAATTGTTTCTCCCCTTTGTTGTGATAGCCTGTACCAATAAAATTAGAATTAAAATTTAGCGTCGTGACTGACGCGCTGTATAATCGATGGTGATGACACTATCAATTGATGATATCGATTTTGTAAGTTGTACAATCGATATCAAAAATGCAATCGAAGTAGTTCGAATCGACTACTTAACTGTCGGGTCACTCGCCAAATAAAAAATAACATTATTTTAGCAGATAGGACACTGTCAATAAGTATAAAATATAATACAAAATATTAATGAAAATAAGACACAAATATATTTTCGAAAAGTATATTTGGCTAGGGATGTTATGGATGACTAAAACACTAGTGTATATTAATCGATGGCACTATCGATCGGGTGAAGTCGATGGTACATCAGACAGTGCATCTTTTAGTGAACAGAACTAAAACTGTGAACTGATTTCAGTTTTTTTTATTTTTGCGTTTATTATTATTTATCGCGTTTTTTCTTTACCAAGTACACAGATCTAAGAGTTCATTATATATTTTAGGTATCTTTCAAAATATGTCTTCATGTGACTTATATGTACAAGTGATATAAGTGCAAATATTACTATAGTAGTATATCAATATAACTACATTATTTGGTCATCACCATCGACTATACATTATATAGTATGCTCTCTACCTTTATGCAAGAGAAACACGAAAAAGCCCGAAATAGACAAATGTATAGTTAGATCAAAATATTAAATAACATGATTGTAAATATGTATTTTACTTGCATATTTTCGCTGACCATTGACGAATGATTTAGATTACGTGCCAAAAAATAACGACTAGGTGGCAACGCTGCAAATATCGCTTAATATGGCGGCCCTAACAGCTGGCCACGATAAATGCCGATATCGAAAAGCTGAAATATTTTTCCGGTACTTTTTTTATATATGTTATATTTTCTAATTAATTCATTTTATTTTGGAATTACATGCGTATAATGAATTTTGACAACATCCACATTCCGCAGAAGCTCGTTCCCGCCAATTATTTGAAATTGGGTTTGGCAGCACAGCGCGCCAAACAGCGCCAATTTAAGGAGCTGCTTGAAAAAGTAAACAACAAAGTCAATACAAATAAGCATAATGAGATAACTTTTGTTCTTGCAGCGCAAATTGCCGGAGAAAGGATGGTCGGATGAGCACATCGAAGAGCTTGTCCATCAGCTGGCTGCACTGGACAGTAATAATTTTGACCACAATGCTGGCTTGGGTGAGCGGGAGGCTCGCATTGCCTGCAGTAAGTAACGGTTGCTCTTCACCTGAATAGGAGGAAGGAAACTGAAGTCTTTGCATTTATGGGTTCCTACTCCAGTGAACGAAAGGATTTTTGATATATCTAAAATATGTATGCGGTTTTTGTGTTTCACATCAGAACTGGTTGCTCGACGGCACTACAACTTCGGTCATGGCATTGGTAGATCTGGTGATCTTCTGGAGGCGCAACCCAAAGCTGCCGGCTCTACACTGCTGGCCCGTCTGACAAACGCTTTGATACTTGATCTCGTTCATATGGTGGGCGTGCCCAGCTGCCGGGGTTGCTTCTTAGTGCCCATGTGCACGGGCATGACGATTACGCTGTGCCTGCAGACGTTGCGCAAGCATCGGCCCAAGGCAAAATATGTGCTCTGGTCGCGAATTGATCAGAAATCCTGTTTTAAAGCCATCACAGCCGCCGCCGGTCTAGAAGCGGTGATCATTCCCTGCCTGGTTGTGGACCAGGCACTCACCACCAATGTGCCTGACTTCGAGCAGCAAATCGAAGCTCTGGGCGCTGACAACATCCTCTGCCTATACACCACCACCAGTTGCTTTGCACCTCGCAATCCAGACAACGTTGTGGACATAGCGCGGCTGGCCAAGCGCCTACAACTGCCCCACCTGGTCAATAATGCCTACGGCTTGCAATGTGCCTTCATCACTGGCCAACTAGAGCGGGCTCAGCGCGTGGGCCGCATCGATTATTTTGTCCAGAGCACGGACAAAAATCTTCTGGTGCCTGTGGGCGGTGCCATTGTGGCGGGCTTCGATGAACAGCTCTTGCAGAATGTGGCCAGCACTTATGCGGGCCGTGCCAGCAGCTCCCAGACTCTGGATGTGTTTATGACGCTGCTCTCGCTTGGACGCAGCGGCTTCCAGTCTCTGCTGCACGAGAGGCAACTGCACTTTGAACATCTCAAGCAGCGGCTGCAGCATTTTGCCCAGCTCCACGGCGAAGTGGTGATCGAGAGCAAGCACAACTATATATCGATGGCCCTTACGTTAAACACACTACAGGCGTCGGAACGCAGTATAACCGAACTGGGCTCCATGCTTCACACGCGCGGTATTTCCGGCGTGCGGATCATCGCACCGCCTAATCCTAAGACCATCGATGGTTACGTCTTTGCTAGTGAGTATTGGCTGGCAACGAGCTAGGCGCACTCCTTCAGTCCTTGTTCTTTGCAGATTTTGGCTCACATTGTGTGCAACTGGAGAATCCCTACCTAACAGTGGCCGCAGCCTTGGGCGTGACTTGCGCGGAAATTGACAAGTTCTTCGAGCTGTTGGACAAGTGTTGGCCCACGGATGTACCATCAACATATATTGTAGGCTCTATGCCAGGACACAGTGCATCATAAAAACAATTGACAGTAAATGCTATAAATAATTAACTAATCCTAACTATGTCTAACTAGAAGCCGAACTAAGAATTTGTATTGCTGGGCTGATTCTCCTTGTCCTTGTCCGTGTGCCGTTGCTGATGTAAATGCTTCGACTGCTGTTCCTGCTGGTGCTGGTTCTGGTCGCGGCTTTTCCGCTCCAAGCGCTGGTTTATGGTTGCTTCTATCTTGGCCAGCGAGAGCTCATACTCGTGCTTGATCCGCTCATACTCGCGCTTCATGTGCGCCTCCTTGTCCTCCGCATAGAGTTTGTAGTTGTGGGCCGTGCGCTTGGCGCTTTGGTAGCGCTGCTGAGCCGCCCGCATCGCCTCTTCATGGGTATCGCGCAGTGCTTGCAGCTGTTCGCGCCAATGCTGCTCCACCTGGTCCACTGATTGCTTTTGCGCCTCCCACTGCGCCATCACAGCCTTCATCGACTTACGCTCCGATTCAATGCTAGCATGCTGCTCGTCCAGTTCGCGGAGCAGCTCAGCAATCCTTTGATTCTTGGCCTGCAGCTCCTGGCGGCATTTTTGTAGCATGGCCTTCTGTTGGTCCTCCTTGGTGCCCAGCATTTCCTCTATCTTCTCACGCTCCGCTAATATCGTTTGCTTGAGTAGATCTACTTCCGTTTGGCGCTGCTGCAGCTCACCGCAGACCACTTGGTACTCCCGCTGCAGGCACAGGCTCTTCTCCTCCGTCTGCTGTAGCCGGGCCGTGAAGCGTTTCAGTTCTGTGGCGAATAACTTTGCCATTTCGTCTCGCACCCGCTGCTCGATGCGCTTGATACGCTCTTGGGTAAGCTCAGGTGAGTTGGTGGGTGCAATGTGACCGGGTGAGGAACCTTCTGTGGCGGTGGCGGTAGCGGCCTGCTGTTGCTGCTGCTGCTTCTCAGCCTCGGCCTGTTGCCGAATGTATGCCTCAAACTGAATCGCCTTGGCCTTCAGTTCTGTGATGAGATGCTCCTGCTGCACTGAGAGTTCCACCTTTTCCTCCAGTTCCATTATTAGAGACCTTGACCGTTCGAGTTCCTCCGACAGATCCTTGAGCTCCTTGGCCTGCAGGGTGCTGAGATTCTGCATTTTCAGCAACTGAATTTCCGCCTGCAAAGTGTGATTATATGGTGATAGAGAGGGGTTGCAGAATCAACATGATTATCAGTGCGTACCTTGGTAATCTCGGAGAGATGTTCGATACAACGGCTGCAGTTACTTGAGCTTTCCTTGGCTGCCGCCTTCACCTCTTCAAGCTTCTCGCGCCCGGATTTTTCACGCAGCGACTGTAACTCCCGTTCGTGGCAGAGTTTCTCCGTTTCGAGTATCTTGGCCAACTCCTGGGACTTGAGCTCGGCCAGCTCAACGGATCTCTGGAGATTGGCCAACTGATGGCGCTGCTCCTGCAGCTCTTTCAAATGGTCCGAGTCGCACAACTTGCGAAGCTGATAGCTCAGCGTTTCCTTCTCATTGGCAATGTCCGCATATAGCTTCTTCAGGCGTTCCACTTCGCTTTGGGAATCCTTGAGTAGAATCTTGTGGCGCTCCAAGTCTAAGCGCAGACTGTCTGCCGTGTTACGAGTCCGTAGCTGGCGATTGTCCTGAGCTAGTTGCTCGTAGTTGCGCTTAAGGTTGGCGTGCTCCTGCTTGAGTTCCTCGAGGTCCACTTCGACGTTCCTCAGCTGATCGTCTATCTTGAGCCGCTCAGCGCTTTGGACAGCTGTCTTTTGTTGCAGAGCATTACGTTCGGCGACCAGGTCATTAAGTTCCTTTTGCAGTTTGCACTCGAGAGATTTGTCCTTTTCTTCGTCTAGTTGCGCCTGCAAGAGTTTAATGCGGCTTTCTAGACGCGTCTTCTCCTCCTTAAGGTTAGCCATCTGCACTAGAGATTGGTTCTCCTGGTCCCGCAGCTGACGCAGCTCTTGGTTTCGTTCCTCCAATTGCTTTTCAAGTCGGCGAACCTCCTCTCGCTTCGATTTGAGATTGACCAATGCCCGGTACAGCTCCTGCTTTATGTGGCCTATGCGGTCGACGGGATTGAGAGGGGTGCTGCCCACCAGACGAACACCAGATGGCAACTGGCTGAGCAGGCCCGTTGACATTGATTCGTCTGTCTGATGCTGCTGCAGCAGTGTGTCCATCAGATCCAGCTCTGCCGTAGTTCCATTCACTCGCTCAGTCAGCGTGGCTATGGTTTGCTCCATGCTAGCCACTTGAGCGTGCAGTTCGCCGATGCACTGCTGCTGTCTGGCGCAGTCTGCCTCATAGTTGGGCTTGGACGCAAGCTGATTAACCCGGCGCTGGGCCACATCCAAGGCGCCATTCAACTCGTTGATCTTAGCCGCCTTGTCCAGCAGCATTGTCTGGTGGGTGGACTGGAGTGCATCGTAGCGGGTGTGCATTTGGTCCAGTTCCTGCTTCTTTTTATCCAGCTGATTGGTTACCTGGTGCAGCTGCTGCTGCAATAGCTCTGTTTGCGCTCGTTGCTGCTCTTCCAGGTGCTTGATGCGCATATCCGCATTGCGTTCATCCCGCTTACAGAAATCCCTTTCTACCATGTTGTACTTGCGCTGCAGGTCATCGAACAGTGTCTGAACCGTTTCCAGCTCGCCCACTATACGCGTATTTTCCGACTCCAGCGTCCTCTTCTCATTGCGCAGTTTCTCTAGGACGTTGTCCAGATTCGAGCACTTCTCCTTGGTCTCGACCAGCAACTCGTGTGTGTTTTGCTTCTCCCGCAGAGCACGATCCAACTCGGCCATGGTAATAGTCAGCCGTTTCTGGCATTCATCAATCTTCTTGTGCGCTTCCGCGGCCAGCTGATTGACGTTGTTCAGCTCATGAGTTTTGGACTCGAGCATCATTTTCAGCTTGTGCATTTCGCTGTCACTAGCATGCTGCTGATGCTCCGGCTGTGTCTGTTGCTGATGTTGTTGTATTGGCGGGGGCAAAGCAGGCAACAAATCCGACTGAAAATTCGTTGTCGAGTCGATTGTGCTTTCATCGTCGTCTAGATCATCGAAAGCATTTTCCAGCAAGTTACCCAACTGGAATACAATTAAGGATGATTAACACACTCCATATATAAAGATATTGTTCGCATTCCTATACTCACTTCCTCCTCGCGTCGTTTTTGGTCCTGCAGCGCTTCTTCCTCTTCCTGTCTTTCAAGCGTGGAATTCACCTTCAGAGTCTCGGCGCCCTGGAAGAGACTCACGCCTGGCGTATTCATATCAACTAACGCCAGCCCACGCGCACACTCCGTTAAAATTATTAATTGATTTAAATGTTCGTGGAAAGCGCAGGCGTCGTTTGTTTTGTCAGCTTCTTCTTCTTTTGATGCAGCTAAAAATGTCGTCGATAATTGCGTTAACAGACCGATAACTTCGAGCACCGATACACACACACTGTTGTGCAGTGTTGTCAAACCACACAACAAGAAAAACATTGAAATGCTCGCTTTTTAAATTTTTTCATTTTTATTAATATTATACAGACTGTCCATTCATAAACGCACTTATATTGGGACATTTATCTAATTTCTCGGCATCTATTTGGAAAACCTTGGACAAACGTTTCCAACTTTGCGCATCAAAGTAATAGAAGGTGCCACGCTCTTTTGTACCATTTTTTTCATATTGATTAATGCCAGGAATTCGAGTTATCCAAATTTTCTCCTCCACATGATACCGCCATTCGCGGCTATGCCTGTTCAAAGCAAACAAGGACATCATCATAAACATATACATGAAATAATTAAAGAAGTAGGGTCATCCTTTCACTTACAATTCAGCAGCTGCCATCAATTGCATGATGTCGCCAATATTCGTGTAGAAGAGGAAAAATAGCAGATCTTCTTGTAGCTTTTTCAGCACAGGCGCGGTTAGCTTATCTCTTATCGCAAAATTGATCAGATATTCGGGTGGCACATTGAACTCCACGTCTTGTGCTCTGTGGAAAGTGAAATCGATTAAAATCACTGGGAAAGGGAGAGGTAAAGCATATGGCGGCCTACCGGCAGGGCTGTTCCACGAACGGTCCAGCGAATGTTGGATGCAAGCTGTCTTGTGAGTTCAGATTGAGGCCCAGACCTGTCAGATCTGTGCCCAGGGATAGCGTTACCAGATTGGGATCCGATTCGGCCGCCCTAATGAATGTCAGCAGGCCCACCATGCCAAACTGATTGTTCACCATGCTCGCTGGTATGTTTGTGACCTTGCCTGCGTCGGGTGGGACAGAAGAAGAATGAATAAGCAACTGGGATTGGCAACGAAAACGGAAGGTACACTCACCATCTGGCGATGTTTGTACGCCGCTCTTCACAAGTTTATCATTGCTGGAATTATCGTTCAGATGCTCGCCTCCGGATCCTCCACCAGTGCCACCGCCGCTATTACTGCCCAAGCCGCCACCAACGCCCATCATGGCATTGCTGCCGGGAGCACTGTTTACACCGCTGCCTGTTAATCCTACATGCGTTCCGCTGACCGATCCACTGGCCGAACCGCCGCTCAGTCCGCTGCCCACCGCTCCCAGACCATTGCCGCCGGATGCATTGCTGCCACTGCCGCTTGATCCGCCGACAACAATCGCATTCATTGGCTTTTCCGTGCCATCCAGATGATTCTCTGTTACGCTGCCGCCACCACTGCCGGCGCTGCTGCTCCCCGCGGTGTTCGTTGTGCCGTCCGAGTTCTGGGTGCCCGGTAACGCAGGGAAGTCCTCATTAGACATCGTGAATTCCGATTGCTCTGACGTTGGTTGCTTCACCATGCCAACTGTAAATCGATCGGATGCAACAAAAATACACAATAAGTTCAAGAGATTCCAATTACAATTAAAACCGATCGATCAAACTAGATATCCATTTTGAATTGACGCTACCAAAACACCGTTAGATTCGAAATAATTAGTGACAGTACAAAAAGTAGCATAGTTATGGGGGCAAATCACAAATACATATGTAAGTAAGCGTATATGAATGGGGGAGTCTATGCATGAGTGTGTCTAAATCCAAAACCAGCAAACACAATTTGTAATATTAATCGTAATATTATCGTAATTGTAAAACAGAAATTAAAAATAAAAAGGTGGATTTTTGATTTGAACTCACAAGAGGTAAAGAAATTACCATAGGGTTTGCTGCCCGGCGGCTGGAGCGGATTCGATTGGGGCAGTGATTGGTCATTCTGACCTCGAGCATTCGTCAGGGATGGAAACTCCGTTGGATCGAGCAGGGCAGGCGTTGATGAATCTGCGCCGCTACCACTGCCAAACACATGGAAATTATTTAAAGGTCCACCCCCGCCGCCGCCGCCACCCGTTCCGTAGCCGCCGCGACCCGTCTGCATAAAGTTGCCCATGTTCGACTGCAAGCAGAGATTAAGTCAGATAAGTTGCGATAGTTAGACAGTGAAATGCACTTACCATGGGCCCGCTACCCAAACCCTGCATGGTGCGACGCTCCACAAACCCCCGCTGTCCAAATAGATTCGCATTGCGATTGCCACTCGATAAGGCGGGACCACCGACCGATAGCTGCGCATTTCGATTCGGCGATAGCTGAGGCGGCTGTTGTTGGGTCTGCCCATAGTTCGCTGCGCCCGGATAAGAAGTGGCGAAATCTGAACTGAGTTATAAAACGGCATAGCTCCACAAGACTCGAATACTTACCGGTCTGGAACATGCCGGATGTGGGTGTTACATGCCCGGCCAGAGAGCTACCACCAAAGCCGCCTGGTGTTCGACCCGTTAATGCTGCGTTTGCTATGCTCCTCGGAGGTTGCTGAAAATTTAAATTCGCCATAATCTGTGGAAGGGGGGAAACCAAAGAGTTCAATTATAAATTATTAATTATTTACAAAAAGAACAATTAAGAACGCTATAGTCGATATTCCGACTATAAGATATGCGTATCATCAAAAGTATGCTACACTTTTTGATATATATTATCTGCTTATAGCACCTCATACGGTCGGACAGAGGAAAGATCGACTCGGCTGGTGATGCTGATCAAGAATATATATACTATTTGGGGTTGGTAACGCTTCTTTTGCCTGTTACCTACATTTGAACGAATACAATAGTAGAAGGGACGCAAATGAGAGTTACTTTTTGCACCGAACGTTTTACTAATATTTTGAGATTCGCACTTCTGAATCGGCGCACTTGATAAAATCGAAACAATATTCGCAATATTTGTTTAGTTACTTCAGCACTTAAGAATTCATAAATGATTCTAGTGTTGACCAGATTATGTAGACAACCCCAACAAGGTAAAGGCTTCTGATGAGGACACCCGAGGCTAATCTCTATACAACCTATTAAGGATGCCAAGCCAAGGATCACACGTCGACCAATAACGCAGTCTAAAAGTTGATCACTTAACTAAGGCCAAAAGAGTTTTAAATTACTCTCAATGTCATAATTTCCAAGTAAGAAAAACGAGATAGTGAAGAAAACCTTTGATACCAACATAAGTGTCAGATGCCAGAGGACTGCTTTGCGTATTTTAGAACCCGCAGTTCGAGAGTGGTTTATCTATGATAAATTTATAAATATGTACCACAAATAAATTTAAATTATGGATATAGATCTTCTTGCTTGAACTTCTTTCAATGTATAGACAAGGTCCCACAAGATTAGGTCAGGCGGTTTGTTTTCCTCATTTAATAAAATATTAATACAAGATTTTGAATCGATCGTGGATCTCCGATATAATTCCAAAACTTCAAAAAGATCTTTCAAATCATATGTATACTCTCTGGATTTGGTGCAAATAACATCACAGAATACATTTGTAAAATAATTGAAAAAATTGCGCCATTTAGTGGAATTGTCTTGTATACTAAATGTCTCTTGGTTTTCAAACAATCGCCTCTTTAACAGCTAACCAAACTAGTGATCCGATGCAACTACAAGAAAAACATAAGCAGAGTACAAATTAAGAGTTATCTGACAAATATTTCAACTATGTAACTCTTGAGTCGTATATTTTTATGCTAATCGTATAAGACTTATTGATCATATTCATTTCATCAGCACCTGGTGATGGGACTGATCGCCTTTTTATCTTAACAGCCAGTCTTAAATTTTCATACATTTTTGTCAGCCGTTGTCCAAATGATATGCACAGAATGGCTAAAATATTTTGGAAGTGATCTATCTATATATTTTTAGTCATTTTGCCTTCTTATTGTCAATAAAAAGTAGTCAAAATTTCTTACTGCATCTTTCGTTAACCAAACACAACAACCAAACGACTGATCAGTGAGATAATTTTTCGGACACATTCTAATGGATCATGAGCACGTAAAAGAGCGACCATGACACAGTGTATCTGGTAAATGTGCCCATAGCACTTATAGTATGGGAAAGGCAGAATAAACACTGTTTTAAAATCAAATAAGCATATCCATATTACACCCATACGAAATAATCCAAGCTACCAAAGATTTCTCCAATGGACAACCAAAATGCGCTAATCAACGCTAATAACTTTGCTATCGGACAGCCCCTTGCAAGCTAGTCTATGACGTATTTTATGTTTATTTTTGCCGTGCATATAAACCCACAGAACTTGAGCACTCGCAATTGTTAAAACGCAAAAAAATAACAACGAACTAATGCGTGGGACTGCCCTCACCAGTCTGCTGCTTATCAAATGCGAGGCCAGGTGTCAAAATTCAAATTTGGCGCAAAAACAATAGTTTGTGCGTGTTTTGTAATTGCTGCTGTTCCGTGTGATTCAGCGCGTGGCCCCAAGGGTAGACCGCAAACAACAACAATAGAAACTAAGAGCACATGTGATAACGGCAGATAATAGTAGGTCTTGGGGTGGCGTAAGTTAACATATGCCTCAAATAAAAAGCTGAGGCAGCAAACAGCAAAGCTAAAGCTTGCTTTATACATATGCGGCTTCGATGACGCCAAGGTCGTAACAAAATTTACGCAATTAGCTATTTACATCGCCAGTTAGCAGTGCTAAAAATAAAATCAAAAGTTAAACAACGGCGATAAGAAATAGGAAATAAGCTATCTACGGCTAATCGCAAAACTTACATACGCCCTTGCAGATAATGATCTCAAGTGGAATCAGATACCATGGACTTACACAATACTTTAACAAACTTCTTCAACATAGTTTCCCATATTGTATTCAGTAATTTGGAGCTATAATTATCCGTGCCTTTCAGACAGGGACCAGAATTAAGCGTAATCGACCACATAAATTTATACAAATTTTATATATATTCTGGGACGAAGGGAGTCGATATAGCTCTATCCAAATTGTATTCCTTAACCTTGTGATACAAGCTCGATGTAATAAAAATCACCGTCCCTGCTTTAAATATACATAAACCAATCATCACTATGACTGCTTTATGATATGATACTACATTGTTGATATTGCTCCCATATGGCACATACATATGGCGCTAGGTATTTGGCGTTGGTAGTGGTTGGATTAGTAGTTTCGTAGTTTGTAAAGAAACACGCATGATTTGATCGACTAAGGCCACCTTGCTTTGATTGATCTAAGAATACACTATTTATATACGTATTTATTTTGCCGAAATATTCTCCCACAAATATAACAAACGCAAGTAAACAAAGGTAAATGCGCTTTGCAACACTGTGCTCTTGGATTAAATGGCCGCATCAGCTGTCCATGAGCGTCGCATTGCCGGATTGCAATATCGGCTTGCAATAAATGAAAACGTAAACACAATCGGTAGACGACAGTAAAGAGGAGAAAGGAGTTACTGGCAGAGTATGTGTTGTGGCAATTATTGCCCGTTGCTCTTGAAGGCAAACAAGAAACCAACGCAAGCAAAGGCAAACTATCTCTATATGTATGTCATGTTTCCATTATCATTTCCATTATCTGCTGCTGCTCAAAACCAGAATGACAACAACGATGCCTTTGGACAGAATGCAGCAGGATGCACACACAAACACATATGTGCCCAAGTGCAAGAAAAACCAATGAAAGGAAATGTAAAAGGATACTCAAATAGCGCACTTGTCTGACGGTGAACGATCAATTATGTATGTAGTGTTCACACACACATACACACAGAAAAGGACAGAAGAGTCGTTAATACTGCGCAAAAACGTAAGATATACAGAAGTCACACAGGCACACACACATAAACAGCGGACACGGACTTTTGGTATTTGTTAGTATGCGTGTAACGATGCGGCAGGTAACAAAATACATACTGCAGGTAAACTCATACAATGCACCTGTCGCTGCAGTTATTTGCAATTATTTTTATATTTTATTTGCATTTTTGTTTACTTTAACCGCTTGCTGGGTGGCTAAGCATCGATTGATTTACATATGCGATTATCGGCTTTGTGTAACTTTACCAGCTGACCTGTAAGCGTCAGTCGTTGTGCAACACTGCTGGTGTGCATAAAATAAATATCAACTCAATTGGCTTAAACTTTGACCAATTAGGCATTGACCATGAGGGTGGAGGCTTGCAGGGGCAAGGGCATAGCTTACCTAAATTAGAGTAGTTGATACTGTCTGCTGCTACGGTTTCTTCCACGATTACGGTTAATGCTTCCTTCCTCTTCCACTTGGCTTCAACTGTTACTGCTACCAACAACAACATATACTGAACGTAACGCTCTCACTGCATTTAACATTCCAAAGCGACTGGCACGACGTCGTCTGCGTCCTTGCTGTTGCGCCTGCTCCGTGCTAGCGTGTGGCGTGCGTTTCTGTTTATTGTAGGTAATGATAATGTTGATCGATGGATCGGATCGTTATCCGTTGGCAGCCAGAGGTTAGCGTTGGCGCGTGTACACACACATGCACTTGAAAAATGCACGCTACACGCACACACTGCTGTGTCTGGGGTGTTTAAAACGGGACACACAGGATATGTGTATGTATGTATGCATAAACATTCACACACACCCACATAAACGCGACGACGATGATGTTGATGCGCAAAGTACAGCGTTTGCCGGAGAGGGAGAGAGGTTAGTTAGTGAACTTTCCGCGCCGTGGTCGTCGTCCCTAAAATATATTGCATATATACAAATTGTATATACGAAGTGAAGCGTCTCTATGCAGGAACAGCACACGCGTATGCGAATGTATTTCTCTGTATTGGTATTGGTGGATTTTTGGTCATCAACGTCTGGCCCGAGACACCGAGAAAGGAGCAAAGGCAAAGTTTTTGTTACTGCGCCGACCGCGACCGACCGACAACGACTGCTGCTGTGAATTTTTTGCCCAAATGATGCCGATTTTTAAACAAAATGTCGCAGCGTTTTTTTTACAATTTTCGATTTGTTGTAGGTGTTACACTTGCTCTTAAGCCTTTTTCGTAATTTGTTTGCCTCGCTTTATGTATAATATGTAGTTTCTTGTAAGTAAATAATTGCTTGCTATTGCGCTGTTGCCTCTGTGTGTGTCTGCCTTTGTTTCTCAGCTCAGTTCATTGAAATTTCACCCGAGCATGCGAGTTGGGCAAAAATTCGCCTAAGGATTGGCGGACTTTTTACGCCGCGCCTAACGCAATGCACTTTGATTTGATGCACAGTCTGGTATATAGATTGCTATTGCTAGGCAATAAACAATTATTTAGCGCCCGAAATGCCTTTAAATTGTACACAAAATATGTTCCGCAAAAAAACTTCTGTCACGAATACAAACACACAGAAAGTAGGGTTGTAAAGTGGAAACATCGATGCAGCTGCTGTTATCGATAGGTACATCAATGACGATAGTTGTCAACAAAAACAAAGCTGCCAGTGTCGGTGAACCAGTTCCAGTAGGTCTACACTTGTAATTACTATTGAACTTATGTACTCTTGGCTAAGTGTTTTATGGTAGCGATAATCAAAAATATAAATACAATATATTCATTATTTCTTACTTTATCACCATAAGTCCTCTGCTTAGTAAATGGCACTGTTGTTGCTTGATTCAAATGAACAACGCGCTGTATTCAGTTCCACGAACGACGATGAGCTGACTCCAGCTCTTTCTTAGTAGTTCGTTTTTGTTTGTGCCTCCACTTACGTGCTATCCAACACTTATTTCTTGGTAGTAAATAAATTTCAGCACCGCTTAAATCTTATCTTTCATAATCATGGGCGACGCTAACTCTGATGATGAAAGCGGTAGGTACATATATTTGCCATCAAGCCGCAGACTGTATCAAAGCCGGTTTCGCTATATATTTTCAGGTTCATCCGCTTCAAGTCGCAGCGCCAGCCGCAGTCGTAGCGTCACTCCACAAGGCAGCGCACCGGGGTAGGTTTTACAAATTCCACGTAGACTCTACTATAATTTATTCTCTTTGTTAGCTCGCCCCGCAGCCGTAGATCGGGCAGTGGCACCGATCATTCCCGTTCGCGCTCTCGTTCCGGCTCTAGATCCTCTAGATCGGGCTCTGGATCGCCGCGTAGCGTACGCTCAGGTTCAGTACAAAGTCGCCACTCTGGTACCGGCTCCCCACATAGCCGACGATCTGGTTCTGCCAACAGCCGGCACTCAGGCTCAGCACACAGCGAACGTTCTGGCTCTGCACACAGTGCACGTTCTGGCTCTGACAGATCCCGCAGCGGCACACCACAGAGCAAACGCAGTGCAACCAACAAGGGCAGCGGCAACGACGACTCACGTTCCAATTCGCCAAATCTGCAGATTGACGATGAGCGTGTCAATTCTAAAAGTAAGAGTCGTAGCCGTAGTGGTAGTCGCTCCTCCAGATCCAGATCACATTCCAAGTCGGGCACACCACGTACCAAGTCCGGTTCAGCATCACGCTCGCGCTCACCTTCCCGAAGTCGCAGTCCAAGCCGTAGTCGCAGCGTATCTGGCTCTGGTAGCGACATTGGAGTGCCGCGTAAGAAGCCACGCCACTCTAGTGGCTCAGATAATGAGAAGCGCAAAACTGGTACCGACAGTGACATGGAAACATCGCCCACCAAGGCCAAGAAATCGCGTCTTATTGACTCGGACAGCGAAGAGGATGAAGTGGTGAGACTTAGGTGGACACTTTCTGGTCCGATACATTAACTTTCTTACATCTTACAGCCCAAGAAAGCACCCGCTGCCTCTGACATCTTTGGTGACGCGGACGACATCAGCGATGATGACGAGGCTGACACTGCAGCGGCAACCCAATCTCCAGCACGTTCGCGTAGTCGTAGTTTGAGCAGGTCCAAGTCGCGTTCCCGCAGTCGGTCCAGGTCAATGAGTCGCTCCAGGTCAAGAAGCCGGTCCAGATCACGTTCTCGCGAGCCCAAACAAACTGAGCCAGCGGCAAAAGAGGATGAGCCAGAGCCATTGCCAGAGACGCGTATTGATGTAGAGATTCCGCGCATCTCAGCAGATCTGGGCAAAGAGCAGCACTTTATCAAGTTGCCCAACTTTTTGTCTGTGGTCACGCATCCCTTTGATCCGGAGACTTACGAGGATGAAATCGACGAGGAGGAGACCATGGACGAAGAGGGTCGTCAGCGCATCAAGCTCAAGGTGAGCAACACCATACGCTGGAGGGAGTACATGAACAACAAGGGCGATATGGTCCGCGAGTCGAATGCACGTTATGTGCGCTGGTCGGACGGCAGCATGTCGCTCCATTTGGGCAACGAGATCTTTGATGCCTATCGCCAGCCTCTGCTGGGCGACCACAACCATCTATTCGTTCGACAGGGTACGGGTCTACAAGGCCAATCAGTCTTCCGCACCAAGCTTACGTTCCGGCCTCATTCGACGGAGTCATTCACCCACAAGAAGATGACCATGTCGCTGGCGGATCGCTCTACCAAGACAAGCGGCATCAAGATTTTAACCCAGGTTGGTAAGGATCCCACAACCGATCGTTACACGCAGCTGAAGGAAGAAGAGGCCAAATTGCGACAAGCCATGCGCAACCAGCACAAGGTCCAACCCAAGAAGAAGAAGGCCGGAGCTGGAGAGCCGCTTATTGGAGGCGGCAACTCCTCCTACCAACACGACGATGGCAGTGACGACGAGAACGCCATCAGTCTGAGCGCCATCAAAAATCGCTACAAGAAAGGCTCAGCCGGAGGCAGCCAGTCCGAGCCGAAAGCCTCCATCTACTCCTCGGATGACGACGAGGGCTCAGATTTTGAGGCGCGTCGCAGCAAGAAGGTGGATAAGGCCAAGGCCAGCAAGGCCCTGCGAGACTCCGACAGCGAGTCGGATGCTGGCAGTGCCAAAAGTGGCAAGAGCGGCCGCGGAGGAGGCAGTGGCAGCGACGGTGATAATGCCAGCCGCAAAAGCGGCAGCCCCGCGAGCAGCAAGTCCGGCAGTGGCAGTGGCTCTGGTAGCGGATCGGGTAGTGATAATGATGATTAGTCGGTCGACCTAGCAATTAAACACGAAGGTCCTGTTTATGTTCAATAAAAATTCTATTTACAAATGTTGCCAATGTTGCGACACTGAAAGTGCATGCCTACATATGCCCTACCAATATCGGGATACTGTTCCAAAACCCAGCTCAGAAGATTGCAGGCTCGTCAAAATAAGACACTCCCTCAAATTTGTGGCGCCCCTTGATAAGTGAGCAATTCTTCTTTAGGACCTGGGTGTCAGACAATTGGAAGATTAACTAAACTCAACAGCTACGAAACGTTTGGACAAGCTTGATGAGCACCCTAATCCTTTTGCTCTTCTCTACCCCTTGAGGAAGAAGAAGGCTGAAGAGGCGGCACCAGAGGGACAATATTGATGTCAAATTTATCTGACCTTCATCAATCTTTTCGAATATCACTTTTCACCCATAAAGGGAATCAAGACTCAGATACAAATAAAAAACAAGTAAGAACGCCATAGTCGATATTCCGACTATAAGATCCTCATACTCTATATTAATTTTATATTTGACACATTCGAATGTTGATCTTATACAACATGTTTCTATAAGGTTTTGTCTACAATTATTTTTTGGCAGATTATGAGTTAATACAAATCGAGTTCTAACTAAATGCGTTAAGATTTGTGGGAGATATACGGCTTTTAACGATTTGCGAGTGCGGGAGGGAGCCTGGCGAACTTTTGAAAAAACTCATTCTGACGCTCCCAGGAGTCCAAATACCAAATTTGGTGATTCTAGCTCTTATAGTATCCAAGTTCTAAGTGACGGGCAGACGGACATGGCTACATCGGCTCGGATCGGAGACGCTTCCTTCCTGTTACATACATACTTATCATAGATCTCAGAAGTCTTAAAAGCTACAGAGCTGATGCTTCTCTTGTCTTCGAGTTTTATCCAGATTGGACACCATATCATATAGCTCCCATAATCGATTGTTCCGGAATGAACACTTAGGAGCATAACTTTTCTATTTTTCTTCCAAATTAAACCAAATTGGGTTTGTATTCATTTGAGGACACAATACGTCCGCGTTCCTTTCTTGTTTTTTAATGAAGTCAATCCAAACTCAGTTTGTATCAATGTTAGGCGTTCCCGCTGACCAAATGTTACACATATAGATTACATATACTTCACAAATTATCAGATTTGATGCAGGTCGCACATTTACATCATGTAGCTTGCATAGAATCGGGTATATATACTACCATGAGAATGGAAGAATCGGGTATATATCTTGTTTGAGTTTCGTTATCAATGTAGTTAGTTCTCATGTAGTTGGTGGCTACTAACATGTGCTTTTAACCCAATTGGTGGTCTTCGTTTAGTTTTGTTTATTAAGAAAAGTAAGTCCGTCCCAAACATGTTGGAATGGAAATTTCGTTTTTCAGCTTACCTGCTTTATTTTATACAACTGCAAACAATAAACACATATTTTACGATTTGTGTTTTATTATCCGTACAATATAATTCCATAAATTATTGCTTATATATTTTGTTTATACAATTAGTCTACTTTGGATAAAACCCAACGTGTGTTTCATACAACTTTTTGTTAATAAGTAAGTATCTACAACTGCAATTTGATTTTGTATACTTATCAATTTGTTTAAACAGGAATTTTCCACTCATATTACATAGCAGGGGGCTGTATTACAAAGGTACTCGTTGAAACTATGTATTTTTTCGTTTTTGTATTTATTTGCTTTGTGGCTTTATAAAGAAACTGCAACTTAAGACTACACACAACTAAAAATTGTTTATTAACAAATATTCGAACTGAGGAAGTAGAGTTAATATATATGTATATATATATAGCGTTCCTTTGCTATACAATTCAAAAAAAGTGATTGTGCGACAATTTGTTGTTGCGTTTTGTTTTTTTATTTTTTCAGTGTACATTAAAAGTTAATAAAATTATGTAAATGCCAAATCAGCTCTTTCTGCACAAAATTGCATGCGAAAAGGTGCATATATTTATCAGACTCTGCTTTTTGATTGGGGCAAATCATTCTTAACTCATTAACTTCTGGTCCAACTCGATATAGTTGTGGAAAGAATTTTGCCCCAAAAGGAAAAATTTTCATTGCATTGGGGTTAGGTGTAGGATTGTTGGGACATCGCCCTGATATTTGGACCCAGTGTCAATCTGATTCGGCTACAGCTTCACACCTCGTTACAATAAGCATATTCACCAGACTTTCTTGATCAATGATCACAAAATCAGATCACAAAAACAAATCGAACACTATCTGGTGATGAGACTGATTTTTCTAACCAACATCTGCTAAATGAGACTCTGAATAAGATATTTTCCAGCGGTTGTAAAAATGTGAACAAACAAACATCATGGAGGATTAAAGGATACAAAATTTAGTCATTACTTTTTCAATTGTCTACAAAAATACCACAAATACTTTTGATTTAATTTAAGATTCGTTTAATTACCGCAGATGGATTACAGGTGATGGGATCATAATCAGAGTTACCTTTTCTCATCCATCTTGATGGATAATGATTCGTAATCCTATAGATCACCATGAGTTATCATTTCATTCATATGATACTGATAACTGATCAATGATAACTGATGAATGCACCTAATCTAATAGCAACTTTTCACAAACTTAAGTCGTTTTGTTGTTTGTTTCGGTTCTATTCAGGATTACGGATATGCTATGATCGCATGGCTGATGCAATGAAAATAAGTTTTATTTTGGCATTAAGTACAAAATGGGGTTGTTGGGGGCACTTTGTAAATAAATGTTTCACAAAGTTCACATTAGCATTGGGCTGACTCTTGACTATATTGTCGCATGTGTTACATAATGCCTAAATGTATATTGGTATTAAATTGTATATATTTATCGTATCATGTTTAAGAACTTACACATTTAATAGTCTGTTGGCACTTTTTGCGATCTTTCATATAAATAATACTCACAAAAAGCAAAAACAGCCGTACGGAAAAATGTTATGGAAACTCATAGCTGGATTTGTTACCATAGATCCATTTTTAGCTGGGTTATCCAATCCATCAATAATATGATTTGGAATCCATTGTCAATTCCACTGGCGCTGTTCTTATGGAATTCATTTAAAAATTGCTTCTGTTTTCTGCTCCTCTGGCTTCAGCATTGTCAGCACCTTCTTTATGCTTCTTTAACCTCCGGTCCTACGCCTGATAAAGCGCTCGAGTTTAACAAAGAAATATATATACAAAAAAAATTGCGCGAAATGCATTCTATAGCACCCCGGAACCCGAATCCGAGCCCAGACAAAGCTACGCCATGTTTATTGATAGCGCGGAGAAAGGCACGGGGGAGCTTCATCAACAGGCCTGCAAATGAGAAAGAGAAAGAAAGAAATTAAGAGTAAGGCTTGCGGCTCTTGTTTGTGTTTTTGTCGTCGTTTAAGCGATGTACTAGACCGTAGCCAGGCTAGTCTGATCTGAGAGCTATTGTTTTTTTTTTTCTTTTTACTGGAACAAGCTCGACGACATGACCGGCTCGGGCAGATCTTATCGGCCAGACGGCAAAGTAAATGGTTTTATAGCATGAAACTATAGAGTCCGACTCTGACTAGATAGACTTAATTGAATTTTACCTAAATTGGACGTGTGTGGGTGGGAGGCGGGGAGTGGTATGGCTGTCAATATGTATCTGAGACTCCACAGACGAGCGTGTTCCACATATTGTATGGTCTGTGAACACCTGATAATTTACAAAAGGGCTTAACCGCACCCAAGGAGCATTGAACTGATTGCGAGCACTCACCCTAATTTATCATTTTAACCATCTAGACTAAGTGCATACATATATGTTTTATCTACAGTGGACGATGCAAGTATTTTGATAATAACAGTTTCGTCGGTTTATTGAAGAAATTCTGAAAGCATACAATTTCTGTTAAGAAAGGAAAATTTAATTTTGGAAAGATGAGGGGCGTCGAGAGTTCTTGGATTGAAATAACAGTGCTTCACTCAAGGAAAACGTACTCAATTCAAGGAAATCGTTACTGAAGCCACTTTTGACACGGCTTAGGGTTGATTTAGAATCCTTTTTAATCGGTTCAAATAAGCATGCCAAAAGTGGTTCATACTCAAGACTTATAGGAGATATGTATAGCTTTAGTAACGGTCTAGGAACTTGGTATTATAGTCTAAGTTCCAGCAGGGCTTTGGACATCTCAATGCAGAGAATGCAAAAGGGAGTAAGTCTATTTAGGTTCTCGTCATTGTGGTACGGTGAAAACCTCCGAGAATTCTAAGAAGATCAACCAGCATGAACCTATTTCGAACTTGAATATCTGTTGCTTTCTTGGGCTCTGTATAATGGGGTCTTCCCGATTTTGATCATGCTTGATCAAGCATCAAGCACTAGATCTAGTAGACTCACTATCAGTTCGTTATACTCATTTTTTATACAATTCATAGAAATAACATCGAAATAGCTTTTTAACTTTAAACGAAACCTTTTAGAATTAGACTGGGCTGGAGGTTATTTTCCCAACATGCGCACACATTTTTAGCACTCATTCATTTTGACACCTTTTATTTAGCATTAACCTGTATTTGTCATATTCTCTCCCTATTTTTCAATATGATTATACTTTATCTTGATCGTGAAAGTTCCTATTTGTTTTTACTTAGGTACTAAGCTAAGTCTAGCCTTTATTCTCCTAAACCTTGAACTCTACTATTGTTTATCTGAAAACCACTGCAACCACGAAATATCAACATCATCATCTTGATCATCACTTTGTCATTTGCATAGGTGCTAAATGTCTTAAAGGTTTCAAATTGCCAAAGAGCGGCGTGATTCGCGCATTACGATTTTGTTCACGTTCGTCAACAGCATATGACTCAACGCTTTGGATCAGATCAGATCAAATACCGCACCCCAGAGGTAAACTCTCCCCACTCCACCCACATTAGTGATCAAAACTTACATGCAGCGAGTGTATCGAGTTCGTTTCGTAGCCGCCCTTGCTCTGCATTTGGGTTGAGATCGCATTTAGGCGGTTAGCCGAAAGCTCCACATCGGCAGATCCGATGTGACCGGTGTGCACAAAGTTTGTGGGATTGCCGATCATTGAGCGATCGATGCGCAGGCGTTGATGTGGACGGCGGGAGGGAGAGCGTTGTTGTTGAAAACAGCAGGAGAACCACTGTAGCCAAATCTCGCCGGTGGAGGCCATTTTCCGCTGTTGTGTTGTTGCCTTACTGGACGGTGTTTCAGTCTTACGGTTATTAATGGCGCTAGTGACGCTACCGCTTGCGGCCAGGTTGGCGATTTTACGGGCGTGGAAGACACGCGCTTGGCTGCTAAAAAGAGACAAAAGATGGCGAAAAGATTCCGATTAGAATTGCGTGTTTACTCCAGAAAGTTCGTCGAGCGCAAAGAAAGTAACGATATGTGCTCTATTTATAGTTCACATGAATCACCATGTACAGTGGGACTTTGAGATAAAGGCTGTCATGAAAAGATAACTGGAACTGAAACTTATACACAAGATTGTTCATTATTCATTTGTCAGCTACAAAATGTGGAATTTTATCTAGATGTAATCGGAAACTGTGTACAAATTTGAAGAAGAGTAAACAGGTAGATGCGAAAATTCCAAATACATCTGGATAACGAATCGCGGCACATCCTTACCTTATATTTGGAAAATTATGATATACTATTATTTTAAAAAAAGTATGATATACTATTATCGTCTGCTCCAATTATTGGCAGCACTTGTTACTTTCCACTTGGCCACGCACGCACACCTCAAGCTTACCTCGAAGCTAAATCATCAGACAGAACTTTCGTCAAGCCAAGGCGAAGACAAAACACAGAACGAACAATAAAGTTATATTATGTATGAACATTTCCTAGCCCGAGGGCCCGCCTTCTCCACAAGCAAGCAACCAATGTTGAAACTTTAAAAAAGCCACAATTAATTGGCACTTTTGTGTAATTAAAATCGAGAGAAAGACAAGCGTAGACAAAAGAAAGATACAATATAGCAAAACCTACATACAAACTGACTGGGCGAGCTAACTTGACGTTTATCAGTCACGATTCGCGACCATTAATGCTCTATGAAAGCTTGGCAAGTTCAGTTGGATAACTTTGTCTGGGGTCTGCTTTATAAGTTTAACAGTGGTTTCACAATTGTTGCCTTCCCCCAACTCAGTTGAATCAATAATATGTTAAAGCATGATTAATCATGATTATTCCCAGACATTTTATCAGCTGGCTTTCAGGCAAATTGGCAAAGTTGCTTGATTCATTTTATAAAGAGCAAGGAAAATAGCGTGAGCAAATAATGAATTTAAAGAAATAAACTGTTTTCCCTATGTCAAACATCTGTGCAACACGCACAGCTAAAGGTGTCCACAAAGTTGTGCATGAAATTATAGGGAATCAGCTGTTCACAACATATGACGCATTGGGTACTGTGGTTTTTACTAGTGACGAAAATTAGGGTCAGCTTTCTACTAGCATTTGCTAGTTTGCTTATCTTCCAATCAAATTGAACTTATCTTGCATATCTCAGAGAGATAAACTGTTTTATTTACTAATTCTGTACTGTTTATTTGTTTTTTTGCACTTCCGGCAATTAAATATAGCAAAATATACGTCTCATATTTTCTGGGTGGTTTAGAAAACACGAGTTATGTAAGTTTCAGCAACATTTTACGGTCAAATGCCTAAGTTGAGCATGTGCAAGATTTCCCATGGGCATGCGGTACTGGAATACTTGCACCGACTGATACTTTGAGTAATGTTGTTTTTGGCATTCTAGGGTTAATTTATGAAATTTGTAAAAGAAGAACGATACTAGTAACTCCTGAGAACAGCATCATTTTGTGATATCCTGATAACTTCGCAGTGATCAATGCGGTTTTTTCCTTAAGATTTCTTATTATGGTTTTGTTCTTCTAGTTTCGTTTGATCAGTAGGTATAAACTACTCCAGCTTCCATACAAATAAACAACTTTCTTCTATCTTCATGTCTCGGTTAAAATGGTATGACGAGTATAGAATTATTACTAATTATCTATGGTACATTTAAAGAATGACACTAACACATCTATTATCAAAAGGCAGACCAGACATGTATTTCCCCAAGTCCATGTATCTATCAGGCCTGTTCCAGTTTCCGCTGCGAAAAGTAATTGGTCCATTTCCACTGCGAAAAGATAATGTTTTTTTGAACATATGTTCGATTCAATCCAAGCGCATTGTTTTCATGCAAAATATTCTTAAATAAATTTACACGTAAGGTAAATTAACACATAAAAATCCTCTCAAAGAATGAGAAATTGACATAAAAATATATACGCAATAAAGATTAATGAATTACTTCTGATTCCGCAAGCTACAAGGCTAATCATTTGAAAAGGCATATTTAAATCGGATTCGGACATTGCGAACACCAATCAAAAAGTAAACCGCATGATTCAAGTAGAAGTGGAATCGCATAAAACTGTTTGCCCTGACTGAATGAGGATCAACGCACACACCAAAACACAAGAACTAAACGGTTTAAAATTTCACACACATTTGATTGTATCGCATAGGTGAGCACTAAGAAACCGTTTTGCAACATTCTACATTATACCTGCAAGTGGGTGAAAGTCGAGGTCAAAGTTCCAAAGTAAATGACAGGCAGCAGCAGTGACTCACATACACAATACATGCAGAAGATCATTGAGTAGGGCAAAGTCTGCTGTCTCTGTCCCTCAGAAAAGCAAGCATGTACTCTATGACGAAAGGGTGAGAGAACGAAGCTTTTATCTTTTAGAACAATTGTTTGGGAGCATTAAAACGATAAGAAAAACTCCGCTAAAATCAGCACCTCATGTAATGAATTCACAGATGAAGAGCCCCGGAGTGTATAGAAATATATCGAGAAATAATAGTAAAAGCTATTGAACTCTCGTCGAGTAAGAAATAGACGAAACTGTTAATACCTCAAACATTGACACCGCGCCAAATCATGTAACCATGTAGAAGGTTCTCATTGGGGTCACCAAACCGACAAAAGAACTTTGGCCATTTGTATGTATTTTTCTTAAAGAAAAACATAAAGAACTGAGAAAAATAGTAGATGGCATAAATATATTCGTTTACAAACGTTCTGATAATACTTGATATTTTGAATAATTCTACTTGAACAACTCTACTCCATACTAGCTCTTTCTTTTCTTATGATTTGCCAACACATTTGTAACCGAATCCTATACGGCTATTACCAAAAGTTATCTAAAATCAACGAAAACCTCGACTGACTACAACACGAAAGCTACTGACAAGCATTCGAATTTTCATAGCCCTCATGCAAGTGACAAAATTTTCCACGCAATTTCCGCTGCCGGCAAACTTCTTGAGCTTTCTATTCACGCAAACGCGTGCTATGGGGGACTGAATTGTTGTTTCTTTTTCTGCCGGCATTTCTTTCTTCTTCTCCTCTTACATCTCTTGTCTTTGTATTGAGCAATTAAAGCTGCTCAAGCGACTTTAATGTGCAGTGAAAACAAAATGAAAGTGGAAGATGAAAAAGCCAACGACGCAAGCGCGACTCCAAGTTGAAGTTGAGGCAATGTAACATACACACAATGTATTGTACACCTCTCATCACTTGGATAGGGACAGTCGCAATATTGATTTAAAATATGGAAGAAACTATTAATATCATCGAGTTGTAAGTCAATACTGTTAGTTAAACTACGAGTTGGGAAAGTGTTGATTATGTGCCTTATTATCCATAACTGATAGCTGCAACTTAAAAGCCTATATTTAACTGCCGATACGCAGAAAAGGGAGTTGTGAATTACAAGCGCCTCTTATTTTGCGTAGTTCAGATAAAATTGACATATTTTTGCATCCTTGCATGTGTTAGTCATTGAGAATTAGTGGTATCAGTTATCACATACGAACATTTGTCAATATGTGCTAAAAGGGTTACTGATGAGGGAAATTGGCTTCCCCGAAAAACACAGAGCGCTCTGTCTGACTAGTCAAAAAGCCTAAGGTCCGAAGAATTAATTCTGTTACTTGTAGATTACATAGTTAGAAGATGTTCAAGCTTGGTTGTCCTTTGGATTTCAACATTTATAAAACAAAGAAATTGAACTTAAATCGATTTAACCTCAAGTTTGCCAAATAAAAAACATTTACCAATAGAAAGGTCGCTAAAACAAACCAAACAACTTAAATAAATATGCTAATATTATTACTTAGATATTGAAGCGAAGTACAAAATAAATATAAAAAATTAAACAAAGTAAATAAACGTTCAGTTACGGAGCTCAAAAACAAATGAATAATTTTGTTCCACTGGCTATGTCCATGCTCTCGACATGGGAGTTTATAGTAAAAGCACAGCCTACGTGTGCCTCTGCAATTCCTGTTTCTTTCGAATTCCTGTTTCCTGTTTCAATATTTCTACAGTTCCAATCTATAATATATGTAATAAGAATTTTAATTCTGGACCACTCGGTTATATGGAAGCTATATGATATAGTTGAAACAGACGGAAGTATGGATATGCCATCTCCTGCACCTTGAAATGCAGTCGTTCTTAAAGGACACTTGAAGAATCTTTTCAAGCCAAGCCGATTTCGTATGGCTGTCTCTATCCAAATGACCAGATATGTATATACATATGTATATGGCATCCCATGCAGCTCTGCACAAGCTTTATCTCGAAATCGTAGCGCGTGTCACGCCAACAATAACAACACGGCGCAACAGAAGAGCAACAATTGACTGCATGAACGAATGACTGACTGACGAGCGGCAAATGCGCTAAAGCGTTTCATTTTTTGTGTGTCAAAAGGTTATTAAAAAGTTAGAAAGAGCAAACCACAAAGATGCGTATAGATATGATTTAGATACGACTGAGCTATTCCTATCATATATAACTGAGCATAACTCACGCCCCAGCGTCTACTCACTTTTACCCACATTGGAGGTCATTAATGCGACTGGAAATCAAGTGTTTTATGTAAATTGCTTAAAGAAAACGAAAGCTAGCCACAGTTAACTATCAATATCAACATAGTAGAGTAAGATACATATATACATATTGATAAAAATCAACTCTTTCTGCCATTATTGGCATTTCTTCCTCTGCAGCTGCATGGCTCTCTGCCTGCGTCCGTAATTAGCTGAGTTGGTCAGAAAAGTATGTACTTTGCCAGCAATCATAAACAAATGGATTTCCAATGAGACTGTCTGTTGTGTGCGTTCCTTTTTTTAACTTTTGCTAAATATTTCTGTTTTCAGTTGTTTTTCGCAGCTGCTGACATCATCGTCATCATCAACGGCAACAGCAAATCTCCCCAAGCCTCTCCATATTGCCCGCATCGCTCCCCGCCGAGGTTATTGAATTTTGCGTTGAAATATGTGTGTACCGCAATCCCAATCCAAAAAAAAAAAAAAAGTTTAAATGTTTATACGAGTGCTCCGTAATTATAATTTATTTAAGGCGCTTAAATGCGTATGAGCAGTGTGTACACACCGATTTTCAAATTGGAAACCTGTAGAAGCAACACATTTAAGGGAATCAAACAGGCATTGTTCATCGGATGATGAATTTTAAGAGTGAGTTGAGTTTAAGGGTAAGAAATATCAAATGAATAGGATCATTTTGCGAGAAGCAATGCAATTGCCGAAGGAGATTCTGCAATGTCTGTGGAACGCAATAAACAACTAAAGGCAATTTGGATATGAAAAGATATGTTGCAAAGGTTGAATTGTCGAACTGCTTGTACATTGTTTGATTTATGATTAATGGCTCGATATCATATCGATAGGAGTTACAAATTTTAAAACGGAATTCAGTAAAATGGGGGTGTCACGGGTGCGACTTTTGAATTCGTTGATATGCCGCACATTTAGTATTCATTCAATATATATATGTACTTGTTGTGTTATCATAAGAAGCTAAGCAAATGAAGCGATAAATCAAAGTGTTCACTCTTGAAAATGTCAAAGTCTCTAGAATTTTCTTTGACACTCCCAATGTCAATTTTTGGTGAAACTTTTAGCATCATAGATCCCATTTTCCAATGTATTCTTGATCAGCATAATGATAGGAGTTGACATAGCCATGTTTGTCGTTAGTCAGAAAGTATGAAATGGAAATTGTGTTTGTCGACTCGAGGTCAAAGGGTAAAACGCTATTGTTGGTTTCAATTTCAAAGTTTCTCTTTCAAAGTTCATCAAGACTAAATATATTTTGGGAAAACATAAAACACTTGTTTTACTTTTGATCTAAAATAACAAAAACAAACTCCGAACTCGAAATGTACTTAAATTTTCTTGTAGCGTATGAGTCAAAACATCTCAAAAGACCCAACAATTTTTAAGATATTCGTCAAGTGGGACTAGCCCATGCATGTTGGTGTAACATTTTCAAGAGTTGCCTGAATAGTATAAAGTCTTTCTCATCTATATTTGAATAAGGATAACAAACTAATAGCTTTTTCATCGTAATTAAAAGAAATCGAACAATCAGAGTTGAAGGTGGGAGTAATATATAACATAGCTGTTATTTGATGGATCGATTGAAAAAGTGTTATTCAAAGCACTGGAATACGCTTTCATCAACTCTCCTTGTCCTGGTGATCAAGAAACGGTTCATTTTGAGCGCTGAATGCTTCATGACAAAATTAAGAATTGAGAATTGTATAAAAACCCTACTGGCTGTATAACAAAAAAACGTCTTAAATTTTTGAAAGAATTATATATATATATATTAAAATGAAATTTTGAAAGTTTGACATCAATATTAGGATTAGTAATTAATATTAATTAAGAGATAATTCAAACTCTTTTGAATCGAAAAAAAAATCGAATAAAAGCGCCCGCAAATTAAATTTGGTTTTTTAGGATAACCATAAACCACTCCCACACACGCATAGCCCCAAATCATGAATTTTCAGCAACTGCCCACCACTGGCCAAATCCCAAATGGCCCAATGTGACCCAGAAAACACCCTCAACATTTACATCCCAAAATCCAATCCAAACATGGCAGCAATTCACACGCAGCAAAAAGACATTAAACTGCGGCAAAATGAAGACATTTATTTTCTTTAATGAATTTGCACAACGGAAACGAAATGAAATGTATGCAAAGTAAACGGCTCAGACTGCAATCCAAATTATATATTGTATATTACATCATTTTCTGTGAGCCAAACCAAATAGCGGGCGAAAGACTGAAAGGAAGGGCATAAAATATGCATGACAACGACAACAACGACGACGACATCGATGGCAACGAGTTTTGCATATAAAGCGAAGACGTAAGAGGGTGAGGGGTCGGCCCTCTTTAAAAAAGGTTCAAGAAACCAATAAACTAGCCATAAACGTTACTGTTTAAAGCCAAAGTTAACAATACATGCTTAATTCCATGCATAGTTTAAAATCAATTACAATAACAAGACAAGAAAGAGCCATCAGCTGTATCAATGGTGTTGGTGACGATGATAATGAGCTTGCCGTTGGTGGCTTTGAAACTATGTGTCTGTTGTCTGGTTTCATACTTGTGGGCACAACAATTTGATTGTGCCTACCCACTTCTTTATTTATATACTCGACAATTGCTTCACAATAATAACCAAAGAACATTCACTGCACTCCACAATCACTTCACTTGCTTTCGATTCGATGTCTGACTCATCGCCGGCTGGATCTGTAGCTGAAGCCGCTTCATCCAGCACATACTGACCGCCACAGCGACAATCGTACGCATAGGCGAATGCCCAAGTGGTTGTTGTTGTTTCCATCTCTTTGTCTGCATCATCAGCTTCTTCTGGCTTTGCCTCAGAGTCAGACTCTGGCTGCTCCTGGTCCTCCATTTCAACTGGTATGCGTCGCATGTCGTTCAACGAAATGTGGGCATAAATGTTGCTGTGCGTTTGAAATTTTGTCTGCAATAATTCGGCATCATAGTGTTTACGCTTAATGGGATCTTTAAGCGTATTCCAGGCCTCGTTTATCGCATTGAAGTCAGAGTCAGTGTTGTCGTCGTTCTTGTTCTTGCTTTTGCTTTCCCTCTGCTGCTTTTGCTCTTCTAGATTTAGGTCATTGATTCCATTTACAGCTAAATCTTCTGCTGCTGTAGCTGCTTTTTCTCCCTCTTGTTGTTGCAGTAATTTATCGGGATGACATTGTAGTATTAATTGTTTATAATTACGCTTCAGCTCTTCAAAAGTTGCATTTGTTTGGGCATTAAGCAGCTCATAGAAATTGGACATCTATCAAATAAACCAACAAGAATTTAAGAAAAATGAAATCAAATTAAATATGAATAATTGTATACTTACATTTAAGCGAAGGGTTTTGCTACTTTCATTGATTGTTTACTTGTATACTTTAAGAAATTATTTTTTAATCTGAAAACTAGGTTTTCGAGCAGCAGCATGGCAGCTGATGTTAACCAACACTGTTACAAAAACAGCTGTTGATTTGTTTATTTGTTTACTTGTCGTGCTACATGATGTATGTGTGTGTGTATGCGTGCACACATAATTGTAGCTGCTGCTTGCAAAAGTAAAATTAAATCAATATTAAAACACCCTTCTGCCACACGCACACACATGCACAGTCACGTATACGCAGAGCCGAGACTCCAACCGACACTTTCCTTTGTTGATTAAACGGAAATGCCAAGAACAAGGAGCGAGCATTCTGGTTTCTTGTTGCTAGGCAATGATTGGGTTATATGTATATATTTATACATATTTCTGTTATTAAAAACATATTTATTAGCACTACATTCGGTTCAGAAGCATATACATTGCGTGTGTTGTTTGCTTTGCATGATAACTGCACATTATTTCACAAAAATCTCATCTGACCTGCTACCGTTAGTTTGCCTATTAAAATGTCACACACACACACGCACACTGTCATAAAGTAGAACAGCTACATTTTGTATTGTCAAAAAAAAATAAAGTCAAGCGCCAATTGCACTTGGTTTTGTTTAGGAACGAGGGGAAACAAGGTCAACAAACTGGTTCGACAACAACAACAGCGACAGCAGCCGAAAATTCAGCATATGAGAGAGCGAAAAAAACCAAGTCAATCGACCGACGACGCATACATTGACCTAATTTAAAAATCAGCAAAAAAAAAACTTCAAGAAAACTTGCACTGACGAAATGGGGGGAAAGGCAAATGTCAAAAGCACCACAGAGAAAGACAAGAGACAAACACATACACACAATGTAAGTGCAAGTAGCACCCACAAGCACACAGCAGTCCGATGGACAGACAAACCAATTGTGAAGTGCATTTAATTAAACAAATAGAATGAAACACTAATTATTATGCAAAGCATATATACAAATATAGAAGCTAGGTTAGATATAAACCTAACCACGCAACCAAACATAAATATGTACATGCATACATACAATTTTGAGCATGTTAAAATAAGACTTGCCTTATAAGGTGTTGACTTTTCCTGTCGACTCGCTGCCGCTGTTCAGCTACTGCTACAGATGATCACAAGTATGGTTATGGTTGGGGGGTTGTTTGTTGTTCTGTTTATTGTTGTTGTTATTAATAATTTGGGAACAATGGGAGCAGATATAACACAGACACAGACAGCCGCGGCTACACTTGTTTTCGTATTTTTGAATTGTGAGTTTAACACACTACACCCACGTTACGTTTGCGTTCGTTGCCAGAGTGCGGTAGCGGCAGTCGGTGTGCGTGTTAATATTTATTAATGCTTAATTTACAATTTACATGTAAATACGCGCCACTTGCGGTACCCGTCTCGGTTTTCAAAAGTTTGTGTTTGCGTCCAAACTCCAGAGTTTGATGCTCGCCCGCTGGCTCACTCGATTAAATTAATATGCTTAGTGTGACCGTATATTGTCAGGAAAAATATACCAAGCCGGTGTCGAAAAATACAATACTGCCCTCAGATCGTCGCAAATGCCGCTACGGCAGTGAACTGTGATGCCTTTCATTGCGCTATCTAATGCCTTTCTTTCACGTATTGTATAAACGTTTATTCTGTAGCAGCCGCCTTTTTAGCATAAGAAGTTCAAGACGATACATACTGACTTTTGTGTTTTTATTCATTGATAAATGCTAAATAAAATAAAAACATAAAATAACATACAACATTTATCAAAAAAAAAAGTGAGTTTGCCGAAGGGACACTGAGTATTCGGAGTTGTGCGGCAACTTTTGCTGTCGTAAACATATACATACGTTCAAATTTCTATTCTGCGCGCGCAAGTATTATACTGAAAAATACCGCAAACGAATAAATTCTAAACAATTCGCTTCTTTTGGGGTTTTTGTGGTTTTGCTTTGCAGTTTTATAAGTAATACGAACATCAACAAAAAAAAAACAAAAACAAAACGTTGCTTAAATTAATACATCATTAAAACCACTCACAAATATGGACACTGTCAGGGAGCTAGTACAATTTATGCAGCCAAATCAGCGACTGGACCTGAAGGCAGTGGCGCTAACACATGTTTTGGGTATGTGTAATTTTGTGTTGCCGCACACTCGAACACGTGCTATTAAGCTTTGTCCGAAGGGGGACGTTCGGTCCCATTGCAGGAGGGGGGTCAATATCTTCGGTGACGTTAGCCAAATTTATACTGAATACCCAGTTGTATGGGTGATTGGGGGGCATCGGACTCCACAAGCTACGCCCTTCTCAGCTTCTTCCTTGCCTTCCAGGTCTAACCGGTAGCAATGAGGGCAAAGCAGCCGTAGTTTCGCTAGACGACATGTTGATGGCCATTTTTGGTCTCACCAGCGATACCAACCAGACAGTGGCCAAGGATGCGGTGCTCAGTTTGATCAACCTGACGGCCGAGTCAGAGCACGCCATAAAGATTTTTCAACTGGCCAAACAAGTGCAACCCGTAGGTGCTCATGAAAAGCCACCCAAAGCTCCAGCTAATGCCTCTCTTGCAGCCCTTTGGCATTGTGGATAGGGCTGCGGCACAGATCTGCGATGACCAGGCCGAGCTTGCCGATGCCTGGTCTATGGTCCTTAGTAATTTGAGCCGCGTCGAGTCCCTGGTGCATGAAATTCTCGACATACTGGAGCGGGACCCGCACACACTTCCCCAGCTGGCCAAGGCGTTCGCGAAGCTAGACTACAACAAGAAGAAGTGCAAACTCCACTACCTGGCGCCCATCTTTTGCAACCTGACACAGCTGCCTCGTGGCCGGGAACTGTGCTGCCATGCGAGATACCAGCTGCTGGAGAAGTTGCTGCCCTTTGCCTCCTATGAAGAGAATGTGGTGCGCCGCGGTGGCACCATTGGCATACTCAAGAACATTTGCTTCGATGCAGTGCATCATGATATTGTACTGAACGAACAGGACAATATCCTGGTGGCCATACTGCAGCCGCTCTGCGGACCCGAGGAGTTCAGCGATGAGGAAAACGAAAAGCTGCCCATTGAACTACAGGTAGGCATCGATGAACCGATGTTCATATATAAATCGGGTATTCCATCGCCTGCAGTACCTACCTGAGAGCAAGACGCGAGAAACGGATCCCGATCTGCGCAAAATGCTGCTGGAGAGCCTTTTACAACTGTGCGCCACACGCCGCTCTAGGGAGCTGCTGCGCTCCAAGGGCGTCTATGAGATTCTGAGGGAATACCACAAATGGGAGGCCAAAATGGGCAAGGACAGTGACTGCCTACTGGCCTGCGAGAACGTCGTGGATATCCTAATCAAGTGAGTGCAGATTTTGATGGTGTGGACTAGAAATCAAGCTTAGGAAAAGGAAATTTTTACACAAATTGGGGTTTATGAATTATATGAGCACTAAGGAGCCATTTTAGAAATTAAACCCACAAGTGGGTCACAATTGAGAATTTAAGGACTTTCTTCATATCTCTAATATATTTCGAGTACAGAGCTAAAACAAAGTTTCTACACAAATTTATATATATTCTTGATTAGCATGACGAACAGAGTTACTATATCTGTATCTTTTCAACCTTGACAATCCGCTGATCTATCCTCGGGCACTTACAAGCACTGTAACTCTTTTTTCTCGTACTTACAGAAAGGAGGAGGAAATTGCTTTGGACAATTATAAAACCATCGAGGTGCCCGCCGAGCAGGCCGAGAAATTTACCCAAGAGGACGCTGCCTATGTTAAGAGTTTACTAGATTGACGGATTGGCAAATTCCATAAAAATAGAGTAAAACTCCAGGAAAAGTCGTACGCACGCATTTAAATGCCAGAGAAACTCAACTTAAATGCAAGTTGTTTAGTTTTAGTTTAGCTTTGTTATCTATGATCATGTAACACATGCTCTTACATATATATAATCTTTATATATAAAGCTCTTAGGTGTGGAATAAATTTGCATCTAAAATGATTTTAAGTTTCTATATCAGTTTTGTTGTTTTCAAGCTAAAATGTTCGTCATACGCTTTCAAATGTGCGTTATTCTGCGATATTTTTTTATAGCACTTAGCTTTTAACTTGAAGTCTGCAAATGGTCCATTGTACGTTCCGCTCTCTGTAGCGCTCAGCTTAAGAGCGTGAAGACTTTTATTGAATAAATTTTTATTTTGTAGCAGGCAGCTTTCGAGCATAAGAAGTTTAAGACGATACTGACTTGCTAGTATTGCTCACAAGCGATACGATATATTTATCGTTTTTAACTATTTAGCTTAAAGTTAAGAAATTTTTTATTTGATCAATATAAAGAAAAAATATACTACTTAATTAATTCAATAATAATATCGTGAAAACGTCAAATTTAAATGGATGGCTGATGTTGGTAAGGAAGAAGAAATGAAAAGATAACTGAATACTAGCAGCATCGTCACCGATGTTTTTAGTTGTTTTGCTTAGTGTTTAGTGTTATTCATACAAAAATCGATATATTTAAATCGACAAAGCATTCCTATTTCGCAGCAATCAGCTTATGGTAGCGAGTAAATTTCATCAAAAGCAACCCTGTCGTATGACGCCTGAACTGTCAAAGCAATTTCCGCCTTCTTTCCGTGCGGTTCTTAAACATGACTGGTTTAACGAACAGGGTAAGTGCCAATATATATGCAAATAAAACCGTGTTAACGCGACGGCACAATGAAACAAATGTATGCAAAACGGTAAACAAAGTGTGTGCTATCGGAATATGTGCTCTGTGCGAAAAATGTATGTAGCCGAAGGGTTGTTTTAATTGTGTGAAAGTTCGTCCATGTACACGTGCCAAGAGCGCTAGCGCGAGCTGCAGCTGCATTTTGGTGGACAGTTAAAAGGAACAAAACTTCGGACGGGCTTAAGCATTGTTGAAAGTGCTTTAGCCATGTGTAAATATCGTATAGATATGTTTGATTTTAGACAAATTTGATTTGCCTGCTGCTTGCGGTTGCATACATTTGTTTATGCGCCTACACATTCACTCTAACCCTACTTTTTGACTAACCGTTTTTGTATATAAAATTGCAGACCGTTGTTATTGATGGACGCGGCCACTTGCTTGGCCGCCTGGCCTCCGTTGTCGCCAAGTACTTGTTGCAGGGCGGCAAGGTCGTCGTGGTGCGCTGTGAGGAGCTGAACCTGTCGGGTCACTTCTACAGAAACAAAATCAAGTTCTTGGCCTACTTGCGCAAGCGTTGCAATGTCAACCCGGCCCGTGGTCCTTTCCACTTCCGTGCCCCGTCCAGAATCTTCTACAAGGCTGTTCGAGGTGTGTATTAGTTAGTTGGTTAAAATGCTGGTTTACTGTAGACCATGATGTGCAAAATCATATTACCTACATTAGTTGAACGAGAAACCATGTAAACAAACCACAACTGAGTGTCCCAACTTGAGCCAGCAACTCTTGCACTATGTTCCTTTCAACATTTACTAATCACTATTTTTCTTGCAGGTATGTGTAACCGTCCAGCTGTGATCTTCTGTAGCTTGTCAAACTGATGATTATTAATTTCTTACCTACATTATTTGAACGAGAAACCGTGTAACCAACACCTATACTGACCACCAAATTGCCTTCTATGGGGCATTCAAATATCAAGGCATTACTAACTATACATTCTTTCTTTGCAGGCATGATCCCACACAAGACCAAGCGTGGCCAGGCTGCCCTTTCTCGTCTGCGTGTGTTCGATGGTATTCCATCGCCCTATGACAAGCGTCGTCGCGTCGTTGTGCCCATTGCACTGCGCGTTCTGACTCTGCGCTCTGACCGCAAATACTGCCAGGTGGGCCGTCTGTCGCACGAGGTTGGCTGGCACTACCAGGATGTCATCAAGAGCCTGGAGCGCAAGCGCAAGGCCAAGCTGCGTGTCACCCTCAAGCACAACAGAGAGCTGAAGAAACTGACGGTGAAGGCGCGCGCGAACATTGCCAAGGCTGCCGAACCCTTCAACAAAATCATCCAATCGTACGGCTACGAGGTTTAAGCGTCACTTTTTAAGCAGGACATCATACGTGTATAAAGGCGTAGCTTGTTTTTTTAAAGAGAGAATAAAACAACAACTAAGTTTAAACCGGAGCGTATGTGCAATGATCAATTCTTTTAGAGCAGTTTGAACTATCGGCTTGACAGGAGTCCGAAGACAATATATGTGCTATTAGACTACTAGCTCTTCTTTCCAAAAACTGGACTTCTTAACTGTTCGACTGTGTTTGACACCGCAGAATTGGACTTCCAACGGGTGCGAAAGGATGGAAACGTGACCATAAATTTTTAACAGTTGTCGGTTAACTTTCAGGAAAGTGTTATCAATGGATACGTACTCTACATTATGGGGGCGATTTCTTAAAAGGTAAAGCTTCGGTCACAGCTGATCAATATGACCGCAAGCTTCCTTCACAGCTGTTTTCTGTTAAATCTGAACTGTTATCACTAGTTGGAATTATCGATATTTCGTTCACTGCCGGCGACTTACATCACCATCTCCTGGTTTTGCGATCTCAAATAATAGCTGCGAGTAGCACTACCATGCCGGATTTCAAAGACAAAGTAATTATAGTTACTGGTGCCAGTTCTGGCATTGGAGCTGGTGCTGCTATTTATCTGGCTCGCCTTGGTGGCCTGCTTGTAATTGTGGGCCGCAATGTGGACAAGCTGCAGGAGACAGCGGATAAAATAGTAGCTGTGGGTGGTACTGCACCATTGCAGCTGCAGGCTGACATGACCAAGGAGACAGATGTGGCACAAATCGTGGCCCAAACGCTGGCCAAGCGCGGACGCATCGATGTGCTGGTCAACAATGCGGGTATACTGGAGACCGGCTCCATTGAAAACACCAGCCTGGAGCAGTACGATCGTCTGATGAATACCAATGTGCGTGCCATGTACCAGCTAACCATGCTGGCCACCCCGGAGCTGATAAAGACCAAGGGCAGCATAGTGAATGTGTCGAGCGTGTGTGGCATTCGCGCCTTTCCTGGCGTGTTGGCCTACAATTTGTCCAAGGCAGCTGTGGATCAGTTCACCGCCTGTGTGGCCTTGGAGCTGGCAGGCAAAGGTGTGCGTGTGAACGCTGTGAATCCTGGCGTGATCATTACGGATATACACAAGCGCGGGGGCATGGATGAGGCGACCTATGCCAAATTCCTGGAACACTGCAAGGTCACGCATGCACTGGGCAGGCCAGGGGATGTCAAGGAGGTGGCAGCAGCCATTGCATTTCTGGCCAGTGATGATGCTAGCTTTACAACTGGCGCAACTTTGCCTGTGGATGGCGGACGCCATGCCATGTGCCCTCGCTAATAGGAGGGGGAAACCCACTGAATTCTCAATATGGCATTTAATGAAACGTTATTTTTGTACATTAAAAAATGTTTAGCCGCTGGTGTTGGCGCTGGCGTCTAAAGGTTCAAACTTTTGACGTCAGGAGATCAACAGCGGTCGCGGGTTCGATTCCCGCGCTTGGGCTGGGTGTTCCGAGTTGTATATATATATGTATGTGTTGTGATTGTTTGTGCTCGTCCTCGTCCCTGTCAATTGTGTGTACCAGGACGCTGAACTCCCCTCAACCCCTCATCCCTTCACCAACTCACCCTCTCACCACCTCACCTACTTATCACCCCTCCTCAAAAACTCGACACAAGTTAATGTACTTTAATTGCTAATGTAAATTCCATACAATATACTGATTGTCCACATAATAGGACAGATTGTATATAAAGATAATGATATATATTTAAAAAAAAAAATTTAAAAATGTACAGATTTTATTAACAATTTGGAATCCTGAAGGTACACACTCAAAGTCTAAAGCCATATTTGGAAACCCAGCTCAGACCCTCGGCAGTCGTTGTCTTTGGCTTGTACTCGCAGCCAATGTAATCTTCGTAGCCAAAATCCTGAATTTTCTCAAATATGTAGCCATAGTTGAGCTCTCCCGGCGTGTCCGGCTCGTTGCGATTGGGCACCTGCGCTATTTGGAAGTGTCCAATCAGCTTACTATATTCCTCCAGCGTCTTTGACACATTGCCGCTAATGTGCTGCAGATGATAGATATCCACCATTAGCTTTATATTATCGCTGGCCACTTCTCGCAGCACTTCCGACGCCTTGGCATAAGAGTTCATATAATACGTTCCAATGGCGTACTTATTGATGGGCTCAATAACGCCAATCATATTATGGGACTTCAGGCTGGTGGAGGCCACTTTTAGATTTGAGGTATATGTCCTAAAGTGCTCATTGTCCGTGCCATTGCTGACAACTCCGGCCATCAAGTGGATCTTCTTACACTGCACACTCTTGGCAAACTCGATTGTGTTCTCCAGTTGCTGCTTGAACAGCGCCTCCTTGCCCGGAATGCTGGTGGAACCAAACTTTAAGGCCTCCGTTTTTTGGTCCAGCGCAATATTTATCAAACTGACAGCTATGCTCGTATCCTTAGTGGCCTGCACAACCTCCTGCGTCTCGCCTTCGGGATAGGGAATCTCGACGGCGCGAAAGCCAGCGTCATGTGCCAGGCGAATCCTTTCGGCTATGGATGTCACGCCCTCCGTGAAAAGGAAGTTTAAATTTGCAGCAAATTTCAAAGTCATTCTAGAGGGTAAACGATGAACGTTAGTCTAAAAACTGCTACTTCTGATTAAAATGGAAACCTGAATGTTTGAGCACAACAAGAGCTTTGTTGACAGACGGTGACACTCTCCGCGCTCGTGCTCAGCTGTTGTACAGTGAGGGTTAAGCAATTAGAAACACGGTATAGAGTTATGTACGTATGTCTTTTTTAGAACCGAAAACACTTGAGTATAAAGCTTTCGATAGGCGTGCCCTTTTTATACCCTTGCAATTTTGTCACGATATGAAACATGGGCGTAGCCATGTAAGACTGTCCGTCTGTCGAACTAGTGTCTCCAGCTTTAGAGCTATTGAGTTGAAATTTTTACCATAGACTTCTTTCTGCTGTAAGCTGCTCATATGTCAAAGTAGTCCGCATCGGACCACAATATCATATAGCTCCCATATAACCCAACCGATTCGCAATGAACTCTTATTATACCGGATTCTTTTTTGATTTTTAAGACGTATTGAACCAAAATTGGTACATAATAGTCGTAGAAGTCTCCATATGTTCTGACCGAACTTCAACCGGAATGGGAAACTTAGGTTAACCGAAGTTGGCCTTCCTCTGTTGTCTCTAAATAGATATGCTTTATTCGAATACCCTTCTAAAGTGGGATATTCAAATTTGCTTCGTCAAAGATGTAAGTTCAGAGCTATGACGAATTTTCTTATATGCATTCACATTCAAATTTGACTCAAATGGATTGTAGCAAATTTGTACACTTTTGCTCTTCAAACTTATAAACAAATATTGACCTCGATTTTGGTTCACTTGCAGAGTGAATCTCTCAAAGTTATTTTTCTACGATATAAAATCGGGCTTATGTGGATTGCAGCCTCCTAGCTCTTATAGTTTGGGCTTAAGAACACAGTAGCAAAAGCAATTTCCACTCAAACATATATTTGCAAGCGTATAGAAACTTCGGTTAGCTACCTCCCTGGGTTACTTATCAAGAAATAGTGACATTTCACAAACAATAGACACGCAACACGGATATCTGCTGTATAAGTATACTCACTCAAGTCACTTGAGATAAGTCGTTGTTTTGTGTTTTTTTGATAAAGCCCCATTGTAATTCACAGTGGCTCTGTGGGTTTGCAGTGTGCGGTACACTTAATCATTCATATACTTTGGTAAGTAAGCTCTTCGTTTGAATTTTGTATCATATTTTACTTAAATATAGGAATTGGCAGTTTAACTTTTCTAAAAAACTCAATAACCTCAACCAAATATTTTTGTGTGTAATCTTCATACCCTGGGCACATGTTTATAAGTAAAACTGAACTGAAAACAGTGTAAATTATATTATATTATTATACATATGTGTGTGGTCGGTAGGGCCCCATCTTTTGTGCATAGCAAAAGGGTCGGCAGCTATACATACACGAGTATTGGAAAAGCTTATGGTAAAAGTTTCAGTGCGTTAGCTACAAAACTTAGTAGAGTGCACCTTGTCGTCTGATCATTATAAATAATTAAATAAATCTACTTTATGTGGTCGAAAATGTTTCGTAATACTCTGAACTCACCGCTTACATGTATGCATGCACGCATACATATGGAACGCATACATATTTATATTTTCAGATAGTTTTTTTTTTTAATTTTTTAGTATTACAAGTAATAGAAACTGATTGCTACTGTGATAAATGCGGAAATGTTTATTAGTTAGGCATATTTAGAAATCTATATCTCTACTTAGAAGCGGTAGCGGCCATTGTAGCATTTAGAAAAGAGTTTTACGATCAGATTAAATGTGCTCACTATGGCATCTGTACATGAGTTCCAATTCCACGTTCCTACTGAAATTCTTTTACAAATGTATACTCATGTGTAACCTCTACTCTTGGCTATAAGACAAATTGTGGTAGTGGAACAGAATCAACCAGACTGTTCTCTTTTCTTACACCAATGATAAAAGACAAGTAAGAACGCTATAGTCGAAATTCTGACTATTAGATAATCGTACTCACCATCTATTGCATATTGGATAGGTAGATACCTACCTACACGAATACAATGCAGTCGCTTCTGCTACGAGTCCTAGTATACTATTGAGCTTGCATGATCTGTGTGTGAATGAAAGAGAGGGAAATTTATAGGTTTCGATTATAATCAAAATAGTACATACATCTACACGTATACACTATATATATATATATATAGTGCAAGTATAACAAAACACTCAACTCTCTCATTTTTGCGTAAGCCTAACATGCTCGCACTATGACCATTTGGTTGAAAGCTCTTTTTTGGCAGCAGCCGCATCAAAGAGTGTCTCAACCCGACCCACCCATACATTTGTTGAATCTAGTCGTCTCCGAGATCTACGCGTTCATCTGAACGGTCAGACGAACAACGCTAAATCGACTTCGCTTTTGATGCTGATCAAGAATATATATACTTTATAGGGCGACGGAAACGCTGTTGTTTGCCTGTTACATATATTTGCACCCTCTTAATTTTGTTAAATGTTTATGACCGTTTTTTTTATTAATAATTTCTAATAATTATCATCTTTTTTGGTGGTAAAAGGCTTAGTTCAATTCCATCTCAATTCGAAATTACTTTCAGCAGTTGATTTTTGTTCGTATTAATATGCTTTCAAGTGTCATTCATAGTAATAATCGATTTAAAAACTGATTTAGCTAAAAATAATTAAACCTTATTAGCAAATATAAAGAAAATTGTCATATTTTAATATACATATGTGTTTATCTCCTCGTTCCCTTGATTCCAATTTCACAACAGCTTTTCGAATCGCAACAACAAGTGTTCGGTTCTGTGTTATCGATTTTGTTATCGGCGCAAAGCTTTTCAGCGTTGTCAACTTCAATGTCAGGCGCAAATGTCAGTATCATTTCTGTTGATGACGACAACATGCCCAGTTTCAACGATAAGGTGATAATTGTGACCGGCGCCAGCTCCGGCATTGGAGCAGGAACTGCCGTGCATCTGGCCAAACTTGGCGGCCTGCTCACAATTGTGGGACGCAATGTCGACAAGTTGAAGGAAACGGAGAGTAACATAGTGGCAGCAGGTGGTGCTCCGGCCTTGCTAGTGGCCGCTGACATGACCAAGGAGGCGGATGTAGAACAAATCGTGGCCCAAACACTGACCAAGCGCGGACGCATTGATGTGCTGGTCAACAATGCGGGCATAATGGAGATGGGGTCAATTGAGAACACCAGCCTTGAGCAGTACGATCGTGTGATGAATACCAATGTGCGGGCCGTCTACCAACTGACCATGCTGGCCACTCCAGAGCTGATCAAGACGAAGGGCAACATTGTGAATGTTTCGAGTGTCTGTGGCTTGCGTGCCTTTCCTGGCGTGTTGGCCTACAATTTATCCAAGTCGGCTGTGGATCAGTTTACCGCCTGTGTGGCTTTGGAGCTGGCGCCGAAGGGAGTTCGGGTGAACTCCGTGAATCCTGGGGTGATCGTCACCGAGCTGCAGCGACGTGGAGGTCTGAATGAGAAGGACTATGCTGCTTTTCTGGAACACTCAAAAGTCACCCATGCCTTGGGCCGGCCGGGTGAGGTGCCAGAAGTGGCGGCAGCCATTGCATTCCTGGCCAGCGATGAGGCAAGCTTCAGCACGGGCGTTACTCTGCCCGTAGATGGCGGTCGCCATGCTATGTGCCCGCGATGAGATGCGGATTTGGAATCGAAATACCTGACAATTGTAGTCGTAGTTGCCAGTTGTGTCAAGTGAAGCAATAGTTATGTATTAAATCTCCAGGCGTGTCTTCAAAATTTTTAGTGTAACCGCAAATGGGAAGGCTAAAGGCATTGGATTTCACCGGCAAAGTGGTCCTGATCACGGGCGCTGGTTCCGGCATCGGTGCCGCCACCGCCGCGATGTTCGCTAAACTGGGCGCCTGTCTGGCTCTGGTCGATCGGAATGAGACCGGCCTTATGACGGTCCTAAAGAACTGCATGAAGGTGGGCTATGAGCCCTATGGCATGTCCGCCAATCTACTTCAGCCTGCCGAGATCGATTGTCTGGTTAAGAAGACGCGCCAACGCTTTGATGGACGGCTCGATATTTTGGTCAATGGGGCGGGCATCATGCCGATGGGTGCGCTGGACAAGACTCATTTGGATTGTCTTGAGCTCATCTTTCATGCCAATGTACGGTCCATGTTCTACCTTTCCCAGCAGTTTCTGCCGGATCTGTTGAAATCCAAAGGCAATATTGTCAATATCTCCAGTGTCTGTGGGCTACGCGCCTTTCCAAATCTGGTGGCCTATAATATGTCCAAGGCGGCAGTGGATCACTTTACGCGCTCTCTAGCGTTGGATCTGGGTTCACAGGGCGTCCGTGTCAATGCAGTCAATCCTGGCGTGATAAGAACCAATCTTCAGCTGTCCGGCGGCATGAACCAAGAGGATTACGAGAAGCTCTTGGAGAATGCAAAGAAATCCCATGCCCTGGGACGTGCTGGAGAGCCAGAGGAAGTAGCAGCTTGCATTTGCTTCCTTGCCAGCCCTTTGGCCAGCTTTGTAACCGGCGTTACCTTTCCCGTTGATGGCGGCAAGCAAGTCATGTGTCCACGATAGTGGCTCTATTCTTATAAAGTTTTTATTTGATTAAAATCGAAAATAAATGCAAAAACAATTCCAAAGATGAGTGTGTTGCTAACGCGGACACATGGCGTGGCGACCTCCGTCGACAGCCAGACTAAGACCCGTCGTAAACGTAGCCAGATCGCTGGCCAGGAAGGTTATGGCATTGGCCACCTCATCTACGGTGCCCGGCCTGCCCAGGGCATGGGTCGTCTTTGAGTGCTCCAAAAACTTCTTATACGTCTCCGGATCCATGCCACCACGCGTGTGCAGATTAGTGACCGTCACTCCAGGATTCACGCAGTTAGCCCGGACTCCCTTGGCTGCTAACTCCAAGGCCACGCAGCGCGTGAACTGGTCTACACCCATTTTGGATATGTTGTAGGCCAGCACACCGGGAAAGGAGCGTATGCCATTCACACTCGACACATTCACAATGTTGCCCTTCGACTTAATCAGCTCCGGCGTGGCCAGCATGGTCAGGTGATAAATGGCTCGCAGATTGGTGTTCATGACACGATCATACTGCTCCAGGCTGGTGTTCTCAATGCTGCCCGTCTCAATGATGCCCGCATTGTTGACCAGCACGTCCAGTTTTCCAAACTTATTCAGCGTCTCGCGCCACACGCGGGCTGTGTCCGCCTCCTTGCTTACGTCGCCCACCACAACAGCTGGAGCCGAGCTACTACCAACCTGACTGCACTGATCGGCAACCTTTTTCAAATTCTCTACATTGCGTCCATTGAGGGCCAGACAAGCGCCGTATTTGGCAAACTTAACAGCGGTTGCAGCGCCAATGCCGGAACTAGCGCCCGTAATTAGGACAACCTTGCCTGCGAAATTCATGATTTGCTGCTTACGTAATCGCACGATCTGTTTGGGATGAGCGGAAGCATCAAATGCACATATGTTCTAACTACATGTACAATATATTTTTCTTTTGTTTTTGTTTTATTTTGCCCGTTTTGATAACATCTGACTATCAGTCTTTTTTTACCATGGGGAAATAAGTATTGGGAACAGTGTTGGATACACGCACACAATACTTCCAGAGTCGCACAGCTGATCGTGTACTAGTAGTCTGCATCTCCACCAACTATCGTAGCGGCTAGAGCTAAGCAAAATATGCTTACCTGTTACTTAAGACAAGTATTAAAAAGTATCGCAAACAACAATTGACCTTCGACTTATCGATGACGATAAAATAAATTCAAATGTCTTTTTTGCTTTGTTTTGCAATTACATATTTTATTTATTGAATTATGCAACTTTCTCGATCACCTTTACATACATGTCTCAACACATCGCCTTATCGTATGTGTATGCATGCATTAATACTATTTATGTGTAATTTTTACAGCGTATTGATATATAATGCTCATTCTCAAAATTTCAAAACAACAAAGTTCAATTTGCGTTTGATTATTTTCATTGAAGCGCGCGTCTTTTTTATGTACGGTTCCCGTTTATATGTGTTTTGTGTCTACTTTAGAAAAATATATATGTATGCCGTTATATATTATGAAGTAGCATAATTTCTGATTACAATGGACTGGGTACAAATTTGTATACAATTTTTCATGGTTTGTGTTTTTTTTAACAATGTTTTATGTTTTGTTCATTCTTACAAGTTTAATAAATGTCATAAATGGAAGTAAAATTCATTAAGAGTTCTGTGAAAAGGTTGAGGCGGGGTGTGCATGTGCTCTACAAAGCTGGCTATTTAATTCAACTATTCTCTGATCAAATTGTTCAGCAAATGAAAAGTAGCTTAAGCTGGAGAAGAAACAATAATACCACTTTGATGTTTAGCTAATATTATTATATTTTTAAGAGACTTCGTTTTAGTATTAATATGTTTTACAGAATTATGCTTTATATAAATATTAAAGAATTTTTAATTTAATTAAACTAAATTTAAACTTAGACATTTAGTAATGGAGGCGCGCTACTCAAGCGTACGTTGTTTTTGTTTGTTTGTTTTTTTCTTGCAGTGTTTTGGAGGGCCATAATATCATTGAACATAAGTAAACGCAAGGGTAGATTCGATGAAAAAGTTTAGTAACATTTGGGTTAGCATTTAGTGTGGCCCCTCAGGCTTGGGCTTGTGGAACTCATATGGAACCCATTGGATAACTGCGCGAGCTTTCATTTTGTTTTTGTATATATATATGTGTATGTGTGTGGCTTGCGGCGCTTGTTTAACCGTAAACTAAAAATCTAGAAATAGTATAATATGTTTATGGGTATTATAAACTGATTAAACAAGTATATAGAGATATACAATACATAAGTATTCGTTTTCATACGAAATGAAAGTAAGTTTATGCATATGCATTTCACGAGCGCACAATAAGAATATGATCAGATGTAGATGTTGTAATGGACAGGATGTATGGAAACGTTTACAACATGCTCTACAAAAGGGATGTGTCCACATGCTATATATGCTATGCTTGAGTGTGCTGAGGCCGAGCTCTATAAGCGTGTGTTATGTGAGTGAGTGTGTGTGTTCGTGTGTCTGTGTGTGTGCGCGTTAACATCAACAACGTATAAAACACATTCCGGCCATATTTGATACATGATCATCCATTTAGAGTTTAACTAGTACCACCTTGTCCCTTGCCGTAGATAAGCTCTTCGCAGATCTTAAGCAGATCGGCATTCTCTCGCGATTTCTGCTGCAGCTGCTCGGCTGTGGAGACTCGTGATACTTCCTCCTTTTTAAGTAAAGCTTTCAGTTTTTTCACCTCATCCGCATGCTCTTTTGTGATGGTGTCCAGCTTTTTGTTGGCTCTGCAAAGAGTTTGGTTCGCAATGAATTAGTGTAATTGTCTAAAGCATATTTATATGGAAAGTAAAATTTCGAGTTGCAATAAATCTAAAAAAAAAACAAGTAAGAACTCTTTAGTCGATATTCCGACTATAAGATATTCGTACTCAGCATTTATTTAATATTCAAAATGCCAAATGGTTTTTTTATGATTTTGTCTACAATTAATATGCGATCTTAACTAACTTCGGCAAATCTCTTGGTTATGTGCTTACGCATATATAAACCGAGTTTCAACTGAATGCGTTAAAATTTGTGGAAGTTATAAGGTTTTATCGATTTGCGGAGGTGGGGTAATATTTTTAAATCAAACGATCCGACGCCCCACAAGGGGAGTCTACATACCAAATTTGGTAACTCTGGCTCTTATAGTCTCGAAAATCTAGGTGATCAAGAATATATATACTTTATATACTTAATGGGGCCGGAGGCGCTTCCTTTTGTTTGTCACATACATTTGCACGAATACATTTGCACACAGCAACTGAGAGACACTACCATATGTAGGGCTCGTTCGATGAGAAGAGTAGGCAAAAGCAAAGCGGGTCCTCTCTACCTCATAAGCGGTTTACTGTATTCCATTCCCGTTCCGCGGCACGAAAGCGCAAGCTCTGGAATCGCAGTGATGGGTGTCTTGCATTAAGATCGCATTGTTCCTGTATTATTCGAGTGCTTTCACGCGTTTCGGCTATGTGATGCCCATTGCTCCTACCAACACTACATATTCAGGAGCACCCTAGTTCATAGACAAGAGTTCTCCTCTACCTACAGCAGCGAAGAAGATTGAAGAGGCGATACCCCACGGACAAAATCAAGCTCAGATAGTATTAAAATCACTAACGCAGGGAGCGATTTGCGTGTGTGCGATCATATAACTTTTGTACTTGGGCAAATGTGTACTTTCATATAAATTGCAACAGAGTGTTACTTTGTTTACTGCTTATATGCACATACTACATTGTGATCTTATTTATTTATAGCCTGAAATTTATGAATGAATTCATTTCCGCATTATATGAAACTTACATTTCCAGCTGCTGCATGGCATGACTTTTCATTTTCTCATAGCGTTGCTCCTGTAGTCGCAAATTTTCCATAAACTGTTTCTTTTCCAATAGCAGCGACTCCTCCGTCTGTTTGAGATGTGAGGTCATCTCTTTGCTTTTCTCATATTTTCTGAATTGATTTATATAAAAAAAAACAATAATATTATGATATATATATTATTATGATCTTATGTTTTGCGGTTGGCTTACATATGCAGATCGGAGAAAGTTGTTTCCAGAGAGGTTAGATGATAATAATTTGAATCACGATCTGCTTGCACTTCCTGCAATTGCCGTTCATAATTTTGCGTCAATTGCTCCTTCTCACTGATGAGTTCCGCAATGGCTTTCTCGTAGGCTTCGATTACGCCGCTAAAATAAACCAAAAGTTAGTGGATTCACTGTGGGAATGTGGAGGATATGTGGAACCTACTTCAGTTTTGAATTAGTTTTGTCTTTTTCTGTTATACGTTTTATAAGCGCCTCTTCACGTTGTTCGGCCTCTTTGAGTTTCTTTTCAATATCCTCAGAGCGGGTGCTATATTATAGAAAATAAATCGATTACAATGCATTCCACAAAAACTTGACTTAAGTCAGACTCACACTTCATTTTTAATTTTCTTCTCCAATTCATCCATGTTGTTGTAGTTGTGCGCTTTATCCTCTGTGTTTAGACTGTGGATGATAGAGATATGTGTGTAGATTAAAGTGGATGTTTTGGCACAAAGTACCTCGTTAATAGTGGTAGCTGCAAGACAGTGACCTACTTTAAAAAAATATTGAACTGCGGCTACCTTTGTCTTGATGTCAAATGAATTAAGTAATTACTTAATTTTGGAATTAGGATAAATTCTAAAATTGTGAATTTTCGATTTCATAATTTATAGGTACTTGAGTACTTGAGTTTTTCATTTATATGGGAGCTATTTGTTTTAGTGATCTGATTTTTAAAATTTTTATACTCGTACTCTAGTAGAGTTATTGTATTAGTGCAAATGTTTGTAACACGGTATATATATTCTTGATCAGCATCGACTCGGCTGGATCTAGTCGCGGATCTAGTCCCTCTGTATATATATTCTTGATCACCTGGATTTTGGAGACTATAAGAGCTAGAGTTACCAAACTTGGTATGTAAACTACCCTAGTGGAGCGTCAGATCAAGTTTGGATAAATATTTCGCCACGCCCCGCAAATCTATAAAAACCTTATATCTCCCACAGTTTTTGACGCATTTAGTTGAAACTCAGTTTAATTTCATTAAGGTCGGGTAATAATTGAAGACAAAATGTAAAAAAAACATTTTGTATGAGACCACCCCACCCAATTTTATAGTCGGAATATTGACTATAGCGTTTTACTTTTTACATATGAGCTTACAGCCATAAAAAAGCCTACTTTGAAAATTACAAATCGATAGAAACAGGCGGATATGATTATATCGACTCAACTTGTTATGGTGATCAAGAATATATTTAATCTATAGGGTCGGAGATGCTTCCTTCTATGCAAGGGTATAAACAAAGACATCGATTTCAGATTTAGTCTGCTTCAAAAAAGTTCGTGTGTTTAAATCTCTAGTTTAAGCAGTTGAGCGGTAGAGAAATTTCTTAATGATCTGGGGTGTCAAATGGGAAATTTCTTTCTATTGTGTTTTATGTACTTTCGTGTTTCATACCAGGAAAATACGTAATGCCACACTATCTTAAACAGTTAGTCAGGGTCTATCAGGGTCTAAGCTAGAGGCAAAGCTTTATTTCGCTTTTTCGGGTTTAAGGATACGTAGGCAGGACAGACATGTTCCACTTTCGATACGAATTGGGGCTTACTTACTTTGAATTTTCAAATGTTTTGTTACAATCGTTATCAATGACGTCGACACTCATTTTCGCATGCTTCTGTGAATTAGGAAATCGTAATTTAAGTAACATGGACGTTATAGATACAATTGTCATTGTCAACTTACTTTTGTTCTATCCACTGGTGGTTTAAATCCCAATTCCTTAGCTATACCTTTGGCACTCGGTTCAATAACAAACGAATTACTGCTGCCGCTTGTCTCGTGCTCCTCCAATGTGGGACTCAAGGCTCGTGCTAGATTATTGTTATTGTTGTTACCCAAAATATTGAGCAGGGCCTGCTCTTGCTGCTGAGTACTATTCACAGGCACTGGGGCTCCAAGCAGCGGATCAAATTTCAATAGCAACGAACTGCGATCGATGGGCGCATTGTTGCTGCCTTTTGTGTACAAATAATCGAAATCTGATGAGTTGAGTATTACTGTGGATCGAGCGTGTGGATGGCATGTGTGTGTGGGCGTTATTGATGTGTATTGTGGATGTTATGTGAGTTCGTTCATGCGCGTGCATTATGTATGTTTGGTTTGTTGTAACGGGAAAACAAAGAAAGATAAACACACATATTTAGTTAGCAATTTGTTTAGAAAATTCAAATCAAAGTTTTGACCCGATATCAACTAGAGCTCCGTAAAATATCCGTAAATAAATTGCATTTCGTCTATAACATGCATTGACATTGCCCAATTTCTATATGTTTATAGGCAATTTTATGTGATTGCAGAATTTGCGACACTAATGACGTTAGTTGGCGAATATAGAATATATGCATGCACATAGCAAGCTATAGATAAACACACGAGGCATTATACTTAAGTCGACTTTCAGCTGCTCTATAGTAATGATCGGAAAAATCTTATCTATTGTGTATAGCCCTAGGATCGAAAGGTAAAGTTTCTATTTTTGTTTGGCAGAGATGCGGAATTGGAAACAAAATGCGACATTTCTGCTTTCTAGTTATATTTTAGAAAACATCCTTAAAAAGAAAGGAATGATAGCTTCGGGTAACCGCAGATTATATACCCTGGCAGATTCGGTCATGCTGATCAAGAAGGTTTTTTAAGGATAAATGTTTTTGACCAAAATTTAAAATGAAATAAATCAACAAAATCCAACAAAATCTCAGTATCTCCTAATGTGGGATGTCAAACCTATTGTTTGCCACAATTCAACCCACAGAAACAAAGATGCCAGAGCTTCTTTTCGTGGCAACATGACGGAGAAAACTAGTTTAAAGTGTATATAAAAATAAATCGTTAATTTTCAGTCCAAGGCGATGGTATTTTTAGTGATTTCTAGTAGTATTTATTATTTATTTGATATATTGTTACACTTTAACTTTGACACCGACGGAAACCAGGCACGAAAACTTAAATCACTGCACTCACTCAGAAACTACACACATAATTCAATAAACCAAGAAACACTCGGAAATGATTACGAAATTTATTTCCAGGAGTGTCAAAATTTTCTGTAGAACAGGGAAGTTTGGAATTCGAATTCACTTGTAGTCCGGTCTTTAGAACCATACTTAGAGGAGCCTTGGGATTAATTTTCCACTTCCAAGCTCCCCCTTTGGACTCCGACCGTTCTATGAACAAGACATTGTATGGACTGCTGAGCATTGTACTCTATAAGTTATTAAGTTTATTATCAGATGCTTCTTATATATGCATCATTCGGATTGGAGATCTATAACATATAGGTGCTATACAACCAACTGTTTCAAAAGAAACACAAACAATATTGGAGAAGTCTAACAAATCTACATATTCTAGGAGTCCCCAAGTCCGAATACGAATAGGACTTCTATAACATATAGCTCGCATACTATCAACTGTTTCAAAATTGATATTTAGTATGTATTATATAGCTAGTGTTAGCATAGAAGGTGTATGCGTTTATATTTACAATTGCACCTTTTCTTGCTTCAGCTAAAGATAAAACGCGATTCGTTTATGACTATATATGACTGCTCTGCCAATCTTTTTGGAACTTTATGTACAATTTTATATAAAAGTCGGCTGTGACTAATGTCAATCTCTCTTTGTCTTCACGGAAATGTCATTTTCAGTTTCAAGCACGTAAATTTGGTTGGGGGCATGACTCAAAGGGTGAGCCCTACTTTACTTATAGAAGCAGAACAGAACGAACGAAGGTGTGCAAGCGCAGTCCGCATTATTTGCCGAACATATAAACACACTTATACAAACATATTTATGTAAATATGCATAAAAAATGTCAAAGCAACTAATGCGCGGCTTTAAAAATAGTTTGAAGAAGAAAACAAGAACTCGAGTACCCGGGCAGGCCCTAGATACTGATAATCGTATATGCAATTTTTAAAAGAAAAACAAATGCGGGTCACTCGTTATAGAACACATAAAGGAAAACCAAAACAAAATAATATAAGAAGCCGCAACAACGACTTGTGAGTCATTTTATGCAATCGGCGGACGACGCTTATAATGGAGGGTGCCCCCAAAAAGTGGGTTGGTTGAAATTGATTGACAGACTGATAAAATGAGAAGAGCGCGCAAGAAGAGCTGAAGAGAGGACAGCGCACGCACACAAACACACGCTCTAATGGAGAGTTGTGCGTGGAATACAAATTTTCATTTTACATCAGATGCTTTTTAATTGCGTTTCTTCTGGGAAAGCAAATGCATTTACAAGATTTTCTACTTTTATTAAAAAATTTGCTGTTTAGCAAGGCACTCCGAATAAAAGTTATCTAAAGACAAAGACAGAGAGAGAGAGTTTTCAGCTCCACCACGCTCATATACAACTTTTTCTTCTTTCAGACTTCGCCTTGTGTTTCTTTTTTATATTTATGATTTTTTGTTTTGTTTTTTTTTTCGCACATCTGGTTTAGATTTTTGTTATTTTTGGTTAGTTAAAGAAATTAAACACAATTTAAACTTATTGAAAATTACGTGGACAAACAAAATATATGATTTTCAATTACATTTACTGGTAAAAACTTCACAACAATTGAAATGCGAGACACATGAACGTCAACGAGAGGCGGAGACGGTGGCAAGCGGAAAACGCGCAACGCGCTCTGGGACAGCGTTAAAACGAAGTGGAAGCTTATTTTCTTGCTTATGAGGAAACGAGCCTACGCACAACTACACAGAGCCCCAAAGAGCAGAGAGAACGAGAGACAGTGGAGGCAACTGCCCATTCTGCCATTCTGGAGTGACGCGTATGCAGCAGCAAGTGCGCCAAGACCGAGAGAGCGTACCAGAGAGTGCCCATTGAGTACACGTTGTAGTTTTCTGGGGGTGGGAAGGGCTTAGTCCCACAATGTGACGCTGCCAAGTTGTAAAAGTGCATGGGCACGAGAGAGGAAAGAAAGAATTGTATATGTAAGATTCCTATGAGCTGTCATGGAAGAGTGTGAGATAGAGATAGGTAATAGCTATGAAAGAAAGACACCAGGTAGCGCAAACAGGTGCACGACCTTTTGCTCGTTCTGCGCATCTACGTCATACATTTATTGAGACAGCAAACGGTCATGTGTAAGCATGTCTTGAATCTCCTTTGTACGTATAGATTAAAATCACTGCGGGCGCAGGCTATTGTTTGTTTTATAAATGAAGTATTCTCAATAAAAAATTGTAGTTTTTCAATTAATGATCTTATTTAATTTGTTCGCATTTATATATCTTACTTTTTGATTAGTCTCTTATGGTAAAATACATTCTGGATCCAAAAACTTGCTTTTAATATACATATGCCAGTTTAAACGTTTTGTATTTTGTAATGTGTTTTTAAATTTTTCTTTACAATGAAAAGGGAGGCCAGTAAGGCAAGTAAGGGTTTCCATTTCGACAGATGACTTAAAGAGCCTTAAGTGGTCGCTTAAGTGGTCAACCTAGGTTTAATCAATGAATCAGCTTCAAATATAAGTGCCGAGGTTCTTCAGTACTTTACTTTTAAATAAATATACCCTGTTTGGTATCGCTATCAAAGTCCGGAGTTCCGTCCGCGACGGTATTTCCTTCTTTTGAGGTTAAACCTTCGATGCGTCCCAATAAATATGAGCGAAGCCTGTATTTGAATTATTGGCGATCTGGATGATCATGCAGACCTCCCTTTGTCCTAATGTTTCCTAAAACCTCCTACCGTCTACTAAAATGTAAACAAAAGCAAAATAGACCGTACATTTATAACGACACGCGCTGCTCGCTCTTGGCTCACTCACATAACGGACCTGTTCATTGCGCTATCTGGTGTCTTTCTTTCTTTTATGGGTAATAGCTAGAGCATGCGCTAAACTACTGGTTACAATGACTAAAACGGACTTGCATTTTGGAGTGGCGAACTTCGAGCTTACTAAACTTAGAATGCTAAATTAATTTAGAACTTAAAATACTTAAAGAAAAATCAAGAGGCGCTCACGCCCCTTTAATTTATGGCAACGGTAGACTATTAATTGAACTACGCGTGAATCATACCAATGTATACGGACACAGTTTAGCCCAGAGGTTGATACGGAGAATTTCCAAGCCGCCTAGTTAAGGCGGTTAAGCTCTCTACTCTTGGTAATTATGCCTACAGATATTACAGCTTTGAATAGAAGGAAGATTCTATAGTTCTTAAAATGATCAAAGAGGTCGCAGTAAAAAATTTGACAGTCTTTAAACAACCTTATCGCACAAAGTTGTCAAGGTAAGCAATAAATTTTGAATCAGTGTTAGCCATGGGATAAGTGAGCCGGCGGGTCATGCCTTTCCTAACCGGAAAGGTTGGGGTTTAGAAAGTAATTGCAACACAAGTCTATGATTATTTTACATCTGAGAAGCTCTTAGTTAGTATTTACTGTATCCTAACACAACTGGTCTTGCTTCTGTGAATGAGAGCTGTGAGAGACACGAACGCGTACCTGCCTCTCACCATATTTTTAGTCATAGCCTCTCCTGCATACAGGGCTGCATTTGCCTAGTCAGCGATAACGATTAGAGCCGCCAATAGGAAAACTTAATTCGAAAATGTTATTAACCAGTCAGCGCAGGTGACTAAAAGTCTAAACAAGAATACAAGTATTGTAAAAAAAATTCAACAAAGTGAATTATTTTTCAAGATTTGAATAATCTTCATAAAAAGTCAGTCCACATACCATTTCTTTAATTAGACAAAAATAAAAATGCGCTCATCGGACACACTCGGAAATACATAAACACTCGCAAACAGCCAGTCTGGCTGTCATCGCACTGTCAGCATTTTATGAATTGACACATGTGACGTCACACCAGCAGTATTTTGCGATTACCGCATACGCGTTTTTTTTCTTGCTGATAACGGCACAAATGCGCAGAGAGAGGGAGAGCGAAAGAATGCGAGAGGCCTGAGCATAAAACTCTGTTGAGGTTTTTGTTGGCCGTGGGGTGGGGGAAGATGTAATGCGGCATTTTCAAGCAGAGGGCGAGGGCAGCATATAAATGCAGCAATAACATAAAAGCAACAAAAACAATCGCAGGAACAATAACAACAACATGCGCACACACACACACTGGCACTACACAGCTGTGTGGCAGTCCAAAAAATTATGCGCTTAATTGACTTTGGTTAAAGCTGTTGTTGTTGCTATAGCTGGCTTTTCCTGTTTTTGTTTTTCCACCGCATTGAATGAAGTTCAGGTTCATTGCCTTGCATGTGGTGCTTTATTTTTACAGTTAGACATCGTTTAGATATCCAGCCCCAGCGCCAAGGCAGAACCGTTGGCATGCAAAGAGGAAAAACTTGGGGTCACGGCGGGGCATGAATGCAGGCGACCGACTGGCAGGGAGGCGGAGCTCAACTAGCAAACATATTTCAAGTTCAAATTCCGAGCTGGGCGGGCCGATTGGTGAGGCTAAGGTCACGAACATGCCGAGTGGAAATGTGAGTACCGAGCGGAGGAGGGTGATAATTGCTAGGGATTGACTAGCCCGGAGGGCCACCAGTCAGTAAATAAATCATGTTATGCTTTACCTTCTCCAAGTACAATTAATCACAGTTTTAATCAAATACATATATTTAATGTATTTTTGGGACTTTTCCAAATGCGATGAAAGGATTTCTTTTTTTACATATTTGTCTAAATACCATCTTTCCTTGGTTTTTGTTAAAAGAATAAGAATAAGAAAAAACTTGCAGAAAACTTATTAACTTATTAAGTGCCGACAAACGAATTTGGTTAAATTCCAACAAGAAACAAGAAAGGAAGGCCAACTTCGGATATCCTCTCGATCAGCGTAGGTGGAGGCTTCTAAGACTGACACGTTCCAAATTTGGTTTAATTCGGATACAAAAAAATCTGGCATACTAAGACTTCATTCCGAATTGGTCGGTTATATGGAAGCTATATGATCTGATCGGGATCAACTTTTATCAGCTGACAGTTAAGCTCCTAAGTGTTTATTCCGGATCTTGATGAGATCAGCTAGTGGACGTGGGGTCCCGTCAAATGGATACAAACGAAATTTAGTTTGAATTTAATCTCTTAAGTGTTCATTCCGGAACAATCGGTTATATAGTAGCTATATGATATAGTTCTCCGATTTTGATTAGATCAGGCCAGTGGACGCAGGCCAGTGGACGTGGGGTCTCCTCAAATGGATACAAACTGAATTTAGTTTGATTTGGGTGAAAAACAGAAAAGTTTAGCTCCTAAGTGTTTATTCCGAAACAATCGGTTGTATGGGAGCTTTACCGATCTGGATAGAACTCGAACTTAACCAGCGTACAAAAGAAGCATGTGGTAAAAATTTGAGCTTTGTAGCGTTTAAGACTTCTGAGATCTTTGTGTTGAAACAGACGGACGGACGGACGAACATGGATATCGACTCGGCTTGTCAAGCTGATCAAGATAATATATAGTTTATGGGATCGGAGATGCTTCCTTCTAAGCCTTACAAATATCGTGATACCCTCTGCAAGGGTGTAACAACAAGTTTTTCATACTAAGTACACATTCATTCTGAAAGGGACGTTTATATGAGAGCTATATGACATAGTTGGAGACAAATCCTGAAGGACTTGTATCATTACAAGTTGAGTTTATGAGCAGGAGCAACCACTCCACTAGCTTATATATCAATACCGTGTTTTTAAGATCTAACTTGCTCAGCTCGCTTAGAAGCCAGCTTTTTCATTTTGCTCTTAGCCTTATATCAGATGGCTGTCACCTGCAGCAGCATATGTCGCTTATGGTCAGCGTTCTGCATGGCCTCTTGCAGAGTATACCATCGCAGCAGATTTCTCTGAGCAGTAGCCGCCATATCTGCCGTCTATTCCACGCTTATTGCACGCTTGCAAATTTTTACTATCTCGAACATTCTTTCCAGGAGGATTCGCTAAACGATTTTTGAAAATCCAGAGGAGGCTAGAGGTAGCTATATGATATAATGGTTTGATATTGAAGATTTTTGCATATGAGCAACTTATAGAAACGAGTCTATGATGAACATTTCAGCTTAATAGCTTTGATCCAAGAAACCAAGACACATTAGTTTTTTGAATATCCTTACAAGCTTTTTATAATTTTGTCATTTTATTATGGGTGCGTATCTGAGCTTTGCTAATTAAAAATAATTCGGGACAAAACAATGAAACGCACAAATGAGAAACACAATCTTTGTGAAAGCCATATTTGATACATTCTCTGCGTCTGTTCGCAACGCAATGAATGACAATAACGGCGGCCGCTGTGGCGGCAGAGACACATCGGGCTTCGTGTTCTCTTCGGAAAACGACTTCGTTTATCCCAGTAACTTAAGACTCAAAATATTTTGTATATGAACCCAAGCACATGAAAGGATTTCTCTATGTGTTATGTGGCTTAGTGGTAATACTATCAAAGAAACAATTTTGTTAGCAAGAACTTTCTTTCCTATGCAAGAACTGAAGCTAACCGACATTTCAGCTGTAGCACGAACCCATGGTGTGCTTCCCGTTGCTACCTAAGTTCGGGAAAACTAGTCTTAGTCTGTGGCTTGGATATAGCATCAAGGGTATTTTGGACGAACCTTTACTAGGCTTAATGAATCGTTGAGAAATGGTCAGGTAAAAGTAGTGGTGGGGGTGGCATTTCACTAAAATATTTGGCACTTTCATCTGCAGTTGAATATTCCTATGTCTGGTGATCTACATGATATCTATATCGGACTCTTCTGACACTCCAGAGTACGCATTGTTAGCAAAGTATTTGTGTCTCTCAAAGAGCGACCTTCGAGTTGAGATGAAAGGGGGTGAGTATACATTTTGGCAATAGCCAAAGAGGATGATTTCGTCAAGATGCGTTCATGCTTCATTAGTTGAAATTTGTTCAAACTTACAGTTGTTGTTGCTGCCGCCATCCTGAAATTCGGCATCCAAGAAAGGATCCTCCAGTGCACTTGCCGTTGCGCGGGCAGTTTCCTTCGCTGATGCACCTCCGCTGAGTCTGTTCCTGACCAGATTGCTGAAGCCATTGCTCGTGAATTGGGGTGCCTTGAACATGTCATCCGCTACAGGCGATATAGCCCCAAAGTGTTCCACAAACACGTCATCTTTCTCATCACTGGCACTGAGTGTGGCCTGCTCCTTGGCGGACAGAGTCTGCTCCTCAACATTGTTGGCGTGAGCGTTGGATGGGACACTGTCATGAATGGGTGCGCGTTTGAGCTGGGCAGGCAACGGAGGAGACTGTGAAGGAGAAGGTGAAGGCAGAGCCACATCCTGAGCTCGTTCCCGTTGATGGGTGGGAATTGGTGGTGACGCAGCCACTCTTGAGCCTTTTGACTCAACCGGCTTTTCCACTCGCACTGACACATCCACATCCATGGGTTCGCAGTCATCCTCGCTGACAATATTCTCCTCGGTAGCCTCCAAGGCAGGTGAAGGAACCTGTTCCATGATGAAAGTGCGTTTCGATTGCTCTGTCAATTCTTTAAGCGAATACGTGCGCCGAGACGCATCATCGAAGTCATTCTTGGAGAAGGTGCGACGCAAAGCATCATCGCCTGACTCATTCTTTTGAATGGAACTAGGCTTCCCTTCAGAAATCTCTTTGGAGTAGGTACGACGCGTTGTATCGCCTGGCTGCTCCAAAGGATATGTTGGCCCGTGATCTTCATCTTCTTGGCCCGGCTCTAAGGAGGTAGTAGCCGACAAAGGCACACTAAAAGTAGCAGTCGACTGCAGTGGAGCCACAGTTGGACTATTATCATCCTTCACATGATCATCATTAAAAGTTCCATTAAGGGGCGTCGGCGATTTTTCGCATACGGGCATGGTCTGGTTTAGATGCGACTGCTGTTCCACATCTTCCTTGGAGAAGGTGCGACGCAAAGGATTCTCAAAAGAAAAACTACGTCGTGATGTATCATCCGACTCATTATTGTGGGGGATGTTACTAGGTATCTGTTGCTGCTCCATATCTTCCTTGGAGAAGGTGCGACGCAAAGGATGCTCAAAAGAAAAAGTGCGGCGGGACATATTAGCTGATTCATTCTGGGGGAAGTTATTATGTTTAGAGTGCTCCTCTTGCCCCAGCTCTGAGGATGGAGAGGGGATAACCGAGAAGGTGCGACGCTGCTCATCGCTGACCGCCGACAAAGGCACACTAAAAGTAGCAGTTGACTGCAGCGGAGCCACCTCCGAAGTTGGACTATTATCATCCTTGCCGTTAAAGGTTCCATTAAGGGGCGTGGGCGATTTGTCGCACATTTGCATGGTCTCGTTTAGTAGCAACTGCTGCTGCTGTTGCCCCATCTCTTCCGACAATTTCTTCTCTGGTGTGGCCTGAGTCACCTGTACGTTCACAGGTGACCTGGCTATGACTCCCCCTGGGCTGCCGCACATGTTCAGTTTGCGATCGATGGACGGCTCAATGACAGCCTGCTCCAGATAGGGCATCTCCTCGCGGTCTGGCGGTGCATACGGGGAACGGGGAAAGTGGGCCGGTGGTTCGGTAGTCGAGTTCATTGGGAAATTCGGCGATGTGGGCGCTGAACTGCGTCTTAGCGAAGTGGACTCGTTAGAGTTTATTTCCAGGCCAAGTGGCAAAATTGGTTGTCTCCGCTGAGTGGGAGTGACGGCCACTATGGGAATGTGTTGTGTGGCCAATATGGGAGTGGGTGAATTGGAGACACGCGCTGCGGGCTCATCAATAACTGGTGCTTCTTCCTTTGTCTCGGGTGACTCTTCATCCGGCAAAGGAAACTCCTTCAGAGCAAGAAATTCCAGTTCCTCGGCTGTCTTAGCTCGATGTGTGGGAATGGGTGGGGATGTGGGTAGCTGAACTTTGGCTTCTTGACCAAGAAGATAAGTAGCTTCCTGCTGCGGCTTTTCCTGCTTTTCTATTTCATCATTTTTCTCAGCTCTCTTTTGGGTTGGTTCCTCTATAAACTCTTTATCAAGGCACGGGTCCTTTGATGGGAGCGGATTTTCCATTGCAGATTCAACAAAAGCCTGCTTTTGTAGCACCTCTTGGGCTGGTTCCTCTGTCATCTGCTTCTCTTCAAAGATTTCCTTTACCTGCTCAGCATGGTTAGCTGCTGGCTCACCAAAGAACATCTGACGATCCTCTGGCCCTAGTTCGCCTTTCAACATTTCCATTGTTTCATTGAATTCGTCTATATCCATGGGTTCACAGCTGGTATTGAGGTTTCCATTGATGCCCGCATCACTCATGGTATTCTCCAGCGTGGCAGCCGAGGCATGGGATAGCTGCTGCTCCAATTGCTCGTTGAGCGCACTGGAATACGCCTCCAGATCCGAACGATCCCCTGCAAACTTATCGCTGTTTAGAGACAAGCATTCCACAAAGACATCCGAATCGGAATTGTAATCCTGATCCAGTCTAAGCACTGAGGAGCCAAGTGCGGGCAAGTTAACAGCATCCGCCTTGAGTTGAGCTGCAAAGGATTGGGCAAGGTGTTGAACAGCTATCATTATAAATGTCATGCCAATTGCTTACCAGCCATGTCAGCGCTAAGTGGCGCCAGCTCTGGAATTTGTGCTTCATCAAATTCGGGCAGCCCTGTAAATTTGAGGGGCCCAGCGCCCCTTGTTTCCGCATCTAGCTTAAATGGATCCCCAGCTCCAACCATTGTAGGCGTTGTGGGTGTGCCCGGCACCGATGACTGACGCAAAGCAGCGGCCAGCGCCTTCTGCTGTTCCATGTTTGGCCTGGGACTGGACTTCACCGCCAGCGGACTGAGCTGCGCAAATGCCAAACAAAATAAAGAAATGTAAAAATGTTAATTATGCGCATGAAAAACCAAAGAAATTAATTATAAAAAAAATTACAGAAATTGCGCATCGCGTGCGGCATGTGAAAAGTGTGCAACGTGAATTTGACTCTCTTATGGGATAATCTTCTGGCAGACGAGCAAAAAATTATGAAAATAAAAACAAGCAAACAGAAAGCAACATATGTATGTATAGTCCAAACAATTGGCGGCCACAACGTAAACAAGCCCAAGGCCCCAACATGATGTTCATCATGATCAGGCAGCAGCTGCTTGGGATTCGTTTGGGTGAATCGTTGACATGCAGCAGCCTAAAGAGAGTTAGCGAGGCAGACGCAGGCTGGTGACATAAATAGGAATAGGTCTGGGCTAGCAAGGTGCAGCATCAATTTGAACTGGCCATGTTAAGAAAACTGATTAACACCCTGCATGGGGGATCCAGATAAAGTGTTTTAAACTAGCGAATGCTATCTATAGCTTTCAATCATGAGATTTCAATTAAGAACAAAATGCTAAAAAAAGCATTGAAAAGCTTTAACACGGGAAAGGTCCAGCCTGGAAGCGAACTTTTGTGTCACGTTCCCCTGCATGATATGTGGGGTTCAGTCTTTGGGCAGAAGTATTTTCTGCTTCTTGCACAAGTGGACCTCTCTTTAGCCTACAACAAGACTACTGCATATCATTTCCGTTCTGCGACACTAAATCGGAAGTTCAGCCGACGCTGGGGTGGGTTTCTTGCACCAAATTTGGTTAGATTTGGATGAAAAACAGAAAAGTAATGCAGCTAAGTGTTCACTCCGGAACAATCTGTTATATGTGAGCTACATGGTATAGTTATCCCATCTGGATAAAACTCGAACTTAACCAGCGTGCAGACAAAAGAAGCATCTGGTACAAATTTCGGCTCTGTAGCTTTTAAGAGTTCAGAGTTCTTTGCGTTGAAACAGACGGATAGGCTTCCTTCTGTGCGTTGCAAACTTCATGACAAAATTAATATACATTCACATTTTTTGTGAATGGTACAATAAAATTATGTAAAGCTCCTCAACGAAAAAGTCATGGTAGCCATATGAAATATTGTCCCATCCGGATGAATCTCAAATTGCAGCAATGTGCGATATAAGAAGCAACAGAAGAAGTATTAAGAGCTACAAAGCTGAAAGTTCAACCAGTAGCTTCATATATCTATACGCCGGTTGAGTTCAAATTTCATACGGATCATATGGGTACCATAAAAGCAACTGTTTCAGAATACACATTTAGTACAATAGGATGGGAAAACAGCTTGGCATTCCACATGATTTCATTGATCCGAAAATGGTAGATGATTTAGTACGTGCGAATAGTTATTTAAGAGGGAGCCATGTGCATCACAATTGCTATAGCTATAGGAAAAACTAGAAATATCACTTATTCGTAGCCCAAAGTAGCCTACATAATGGAGTCGTTTGCAGAGAGCGGTAGTTGGAGGGATTCTCAAAAACATATTTTTCTACGGTGCAGATCTGCACAGCACAGCTGGTACTTCTGTTTGGCAGCAGCAGCAGACTCATCAAAGAGTTACTCGATCCCGATCCACTTATTCGCGCAGGCATTAATGACATGGCTTATATATTTGTTGAGTTTATATCAATAAACATATCCTCTTCCACCTCAAGCAAAATTTGACGTTGTTACTTAACCGATTTTAACAAAGTTTTGTTTCTTTATAGAAAATAGTTGAATTTATAGGTAGCTTTATCTTAAAAATTGTACTATTGAAAACAATATTGATTTTCTGATTAATTAAATTCAAAAATTGATTGATTTTGCATTTTACGAATTCTCTAGTTTACAAATTTATGGTGATGGGCACATGAATCTAACCGATAAGTTGACCTGCCAATTTCCCTCCAAATGAGTTCAATATAATTCGAAGATTTTGGATACCAAAGAAAAGCAGCAGTATAGGAAAGATAGATCCATGTGGTATACCATCTTTTATTAGGTTAAATATCATGGCAAATAATCAACACAATTAACATATTGAAAGGAAACAATCTTGCTCTAATCTAGGACTATCGGGTGAAAAAATTAAAGAGCTACAACTGGGACTGAGCATCACAACGGTTCGGATATACACCGAAGGCGCTTTTATTTTGAAGGGCTTCCGCCTGCATTTGTATTTTCCACAGAAAATCTATTGCAAATAAAAGGGCAACAGACATTTTTCAAATTGAATGAAAAAAGAATTAAGCAAAAACTGCATCTGCAATTCATTATATTGTATAGCAAACAGCTGGGCGTAGCAGAGTTGTCAGGGCTGCTAAAAAATTGGGGCGCATTTGAAAAATTGCAATTTTTCGTTTATAAAATATAATAAAAGTCAGACGGACAAGGTTAAATCGACTCCGCCTCAAGAATATATATTTTTTCTAAAATCGGAAACGCTTCCTTTTGCTTACTCTTACATACATTTGCACGAACACTCTTTACATAGAGTACGAGTATAAAAATGAGATTAAAAGAAAACTTCGATTTTCACATTTAAAGATCTCTTCGTTTATAATGTTTGAGAGCCGGTAAGCCTCAAATATTTTAATTCCAGTAAATAATCGACTCAGAAATCCGTTAGAATTGCGACGGCCTGTCTACAAAACGCGGCACCTATCACAAAAGTGTTATTATTTAGTTAGTTTCGATATCATTAGAATGTAAAAAACAATTCCAATAATGAGCGAGGCGAGGCCGTTCATTAATATTGAGCTATAATTTCGGAATACATAATCCAGTGCAGAGCATCTGCCATGGATATATAGAGAGGCATGGATATATCTATACAACTCGTCACCTAACCTCACCAACAATTTTGGATACTCTTGTGGAAACTTTTTCCAATGGAAAGCCAACTGTCTTCCGGTCTCTAATGTGGAAAAATTTGGCTAATGAAAACACCTACAAGCAACGTATCAATTTGTGGGCAGAATGTTAACCATTTACATACATACGGTATATATGGGATATCCATTTAAAGCCCACTCTGAGGCATTGCTACAACATACACACATGTGTGTCATTTCTCACCGGTCATCTAGCTGGTCAGTTTAACTCCCGCCGGCCCGGGCCCGGCACTGTCGACCAGCAAATGTCATTAATTTAAAAGCCACCTCAGCATGCAGGCCACAGCGGCGGTAGCGGTGGCACGCGAGGAAATTGGGTCGTTGTCTACTTTTGTGCTAGGCGAAAAAAAAAATCTGAGCATGCGGCGGATTTGATGTGACTGCAGGCTGCCTGCCCCTCTGTGCCGACTGTACGGCTGGGGCCTTGTCGCGAAATGCAAGCGAAATTTAATTAGAGCGCAATACGTCCGTTGTGTGGCAAGCAACAAGGTTAAAGTCAGCTGGGAAAAAAGGGGAACGGGCGGTGGGATGCAGGAATAGAGGGGATATGAGAGAGGTACAAAGGTGTGCCATTTCCACACGATTTGACAGATTGCGCTTTTTGCTGAATTTAGTGGAAAATTATGCTAATTGACAAAGTAGTTTTTAATGAATATGATCCAAATAACGATCGTAGAATATACTTTCCAGTGGATTGTATTGAATGGGAATACCATATCTATATAAAAGTCTTTGTCGTAACTAATAGTTCTTACACACAACGCACAGTCAAAACGGTAAAAGATAGGAGTCTGAAATGTGCATAAAAGTTAGATTTAATGGTGAAGGCGAAATGTTAAGTAGGCGCCGGATTGTTAGATAACAGCTGTTATCGATTTGAATCGAAACAGAATAATGCCGTCTCTCTCTTTCACTCACTCAGATAGCATGTGTGTGTTTGCATAAAAAATTGTAAACCAAACTTAATATCCGTGTATACTAGAGGAGACTAATACTAAATTTGGTGAGGTCTAGGTGTTTATACGGACAGACGAAAGGACAGGGCTACATCGATTCGGCTGTTGATGCTGATCAAGAAACGCTTTCTTTTGGCTGTTACATACATTTACACGAATATTTACTCTATATAGACAACCCTAGGTAAAACAGCTAGTTGAAATGTAAAATTAATTGAATAATACTCGTGTACGAAACTATTTATTCAGACGAATTGAAGCGCAGATGTGCGATAAACTAGAGCATTTTCCATTTTATGCTCGAAAATATTTGATTTGTTTTTAAGGAAGCTATTATGATCCGATCGGGTTGAATCAAACACGCAGAGTTAAAATTCTAGTTTTACCTCTGGTAAAAATGTCAGCTCTCTTGCTTCGAGGAAAGCTGATAAATTTGCGACGAGGCCGATATGTAGACAGTAAAGAGGAGCATAACTATAGCGACTCCTCTTGTCCTTCTGATCGAGAATATATACTTTATATATAAAGTTTCCATCCCTGCAAATTCATGACGAATTTGAGAGACATTTGCAACTATTTAGACAAAGTGGAACGTATATAAACGTTATCCAATAATAAATATTCGATCCACAGTAGAAACAAAATATATAAAATTGCTCAAGGCATGTCATAATACGCAATAAGTTGCCAAAAACCAAGAGATTCAACACCCACACCGTCTCTTATACACTTTTGGGGACGACCACATACCTCTGCACTCATGGCCTGTAAATGTTCCAATTCATTGGCGCTAACTTGATTCAGGTTTACATTCATGTCGCTGAGCAACTGTTGTATGGTGTCCCGATTGCTTGGCGGCTTAACGACGGTCGGAGGCGGCAGCGGTGGCGGCATCACAACAGCATCAGCGTCATTATCCATTATCAAATTACCATGCCTCTGCTCCAAACACTCCAAATCCAGAGAAGCCGAGTCGAGGAGATCATTGAGCGTCGCATTGCTTGTACGATTCATAGCCACGCTTGGGTGGGAGGACGATTCGCTTGCAGCACCCGCTGATTTGGCAGCAGAGTCGCCTGCAGATTGTGGCACATTCACCGGTTTAGCAGCAACTGTGACGACTGGCACATTGGAAGTGGCACTGGTCTCGGCACGGGCTATGCTAACGGGCCGCTTGATCATGTTCGATAGGAAATCCATCGGGATTCGGCAACTTTTGTCGTTTTTCAACGCACTATTAAGTTTCAAGACTTTTCACGGTTCACTACGCGGCATAAATTTAATAAAATAAAAAAAAACAATAAACTTTACTGCTGCAAACGAAATTTGGTATTCGTTAGGTAGTTTTTTCTTCAACACACAAACTTTCTGTTCTACAACAATAGCCTCGCCTACTTTGGTAGCCACTAAAAATTTGATTTTCTTTCTCTCATTGTATTGAATAATACACGTAGCTCAGATTTTTACGCGACACGGATCCGCATGCGTTTCCCGGTGGCGTCCGATGTTGTCTGTCTTTGAAATCAATTTAAAAATATTTTCGTTTTCAATTTGCCTTGCTTTTGCTTGGCGGAGGCAGCGGCGTCGCTATCGTATATTTTACGTCTGTGTGTGAGTGAGTGTCGGTGCTGTTTCGAATGGCATCCACAAAACGTTGATCGCGCCGCTGCACGTGGAACGTCCCACGACGCCCCCCCTCAGGGCACAAGCTCTCTTTATCAGCTACGCTCTCCGCTCTCTTGCTTGGCATTGCAAGCGATCATATGAATTTATAGAGCCATTATAGTCATTCTAAAAATCATCAGCGTAGATCTCCCATATTGATATGAGCCTTACGAGCACCGCATTACCACAGGTACTCTGGTTATCACCGAACACTCACTATAAAGCTTATTTCTTGATTGGAATTAGTTTGGTCCTATTTCCTCTACAATCAATCAAAACTATCTAAGTGAAACTAACATTCAGATCGAATACCCTACAGTAAAGACATATAGGTTGGGATTCATAGGATTGAAATTTATATTTGGCCTAATACATCCCTAATTATATCACTCACAATTATCCAAGCACAAAAAACACACTAGATGCGAAATCAGAATCCGCTTTCGCTGTCAAGAAATTGTTTTCAAATTTTGGTAAAGTATTGTAAGTGGATGAAGCCTTGTAGATATCTATACATAAGTCACAAACACCCAGATAATTGTCAGTAAATTGGTGTGCCTCTTTTTTCCCCCATTAAACTTCCTAAATCATCCAGAAATTTCTTTATTTTACCCTATAAACCTCCGACTTCCGAATTATTCGGGGATGTGTTGATGCGACAAGCTGATTGCGTTCAACATCCGGGGCTTAGGGTCTATATTCTGAAATCTATTACAAAAAAGTTATAAACCAGTTTACATCACGGGAGTTCTCCAGCTTAGAGAAACTCTCAGTTTCTTTAGTTCCCTCAACCTCAGTTGATCGGAAACGCCGAAAAATATTGAAAAATCGATCTATTCACCTTTAAGTCCGATGGGTACATTTTATAAGTTATTTTTTCGGTTTTCTTTCAAGTAAATACACACAATATGATCAATAAATGTGCGTCAAATTGTATTTAATTAGCTATTTATTAGCTATTAAATTAGATATTTAAATAAAATAAGCCCGCCCGCACATAAAACCCAAATTAAGCGTGGAAAATTATGAATATTTTGCAAACACAAAAAGCTGATTTTCGATCTTCATTCATATTTGTTCCCACGCGCTGCCGGATCGATCACTGATTAAGTTATAAGTTATTGTTTGATAATCCTCATCATAGTCTTTAACAGATCATGGCAATTGATGGCTGATCTCTTACGGATCATGGCAATGGCTGGCCTGCTGATTTCTTACTTGATCGTAATCTAATTGTTTTCAACGCCAAACATTTAACTCGCGTGCGTGTAGGCTGTCCCGTTTTGAGAATGCAGTTAAGTTTTATCTAAGCCTTTTAATTGAAGGCACGCCAATTCATTGATCTTTTGGTAGGGAATTCTTAATTTTCTTAATTACATCAAACACCCCACAGACCGCAATACAACCGTCTTGAAGGCACTGCACTTTCAAACTAAGCTGTTGCAACTGAAGACACAGACATCGTACACTCACAGAAATGCAAAGTGGCCAGCGGCGAAAAGTGCAAATGCAAATAGAGAGTCCAAAAATAGGGCATCTCTAGCTAATGAAAGAAAGTCTTATTAGGCTGCATAGCATATGTTCGTAAGCTGAGGTCGGCGCACCCTGTATTAGCTATGGCTACCCTATTTGTATGCCAAGTGACAGGCAAGCGACGGCGGGTAGCAGCAGTAGAAGATAGGGAATCCCGCAGCGCCCATTGTTGCGCATCGTGCACTTGAGGAAATGCTCCACATTGCCACCGACTAGCTGACTTTGCATATTTTGCGAGAAACGAAACGAAATATCACACGATGGGGCATGACGATGACGACGTTGGCGACCGAGTGGGAAGTGCTAGCAAGCCAATGCGTGACAGGTGACAAGATATCTGTTGATACGGTTGGATATCAAAGTGGAACCTAAGCAGACAAAACGGCAACTCAGATAACTGAGGCTAAGAAACCGGAAACGGCTTATGGTGTGTTATCAAAAGTGTTCTATATATATATGTACATATTGAAAATACGATGACTATATCATAATAATATTCTCTACAGTAAAACAGGCTTTACAAGAAAGCACAATTGTGAATAAAAAAGGTTAGTTCATGCGTTGTTGGTTAGCCTGATCTAATGCTGAATCACTAAGCTTCGAGCCTGGGCTTTGCGCGTAACAAACTCTGCGACTTGGTGTCGTGCGGGTCCACTTGAAGGTGCTGCGCATTGTACGTTTAAATCTCGACAATTGAAACACATAAAGACATAATTTCATATGCTTGATTCATACACAACAAATTTTCAATCTTAGAACCCCAGTGAACAGGAACCCCGATGTGTATCTGCAGCCACAGCTGCCGCCGTTGGCTGTGGCATTGCCATTCATTGCGTTCTGAACAGACGAGCTGAACCAGTGGTTTGGCCTTTGACAAATATTGTGTTTCTCACTTGTGCGTATACTAATATTGACTCAATGCAAGGCATATATATTGTATACATATATTTGTATATATATAAAATAGATTGCAATACTGGGCACGCTTCAATAGCGAATCCCACGCAACATTTTGGTGCTGATTTGCCACAGTAAGAAATTACATCTCTTCGATCGGCTTGGTAGCTTGTGACACATTTCAAAAACAGTTGAACCTTTGAACATAGCCGAAAATATCGGCTCAGTTCCGGTGCAGCTGCACCTGATTCTGTTTATAGTTGTCCTCAAATAGTTACAAACTAAATTTGGTTTGATTTGGATGAAAAACAAAGAAGTTATGCTAATAAAAGTTCAATCTCAAATCTCAATCTCAATCAACAAATCTGTTATATGGGTGCTATATGATGTAGTAGTCCGATCTGAATCAAATTGAAATAGCGGGACTGAAGGCTCCTCAAATGCATACAAACCGAATTTGATTTGGATGAAATACAAAAAAAGTTATACTATTGTTCATTCTTGAACAATCGGTTTTATATGGGAGCTATATGATATAATGGTCAGATCTAAAAAGTTCAGCCCAATATCTTCAAAACTCAGATCTGTGGATCTGTTGAGTTGGCTTGTCATTCAGGCTTTATGGGGCCGGAGATGCTTTCTTTTTAAGGGTATAAGAAGAGTCCATTAAGAAGAACGATCAATGGCAGATAGAGCATAGAAGGCAGAGATAAGTTCAAATACCTCTTGGGCAGAGGTGTAAAAGCAAATCAAAACGCAATAGGCAACAAAACGCTTGGCGTCGCCAAAAAAAAAAGGGCAACAGTAAAGCAAAGGCAACGTACATAATTTGAATTTCGAATCGAACCTAAAAATAAACCCAATGGAACAAATGTAGACATTGGGGGAGTTTCGATGTTGGCAGTTTTTGTCATCTTTCGGTAAATGTTCAATGAACTTAAGAATGGTGCATGGGGGAGGAAGTGCACGAAAGAAGGTAAGTATATCTGCCAAAGTAGCGACATTGCCTTCATGTGTTGTCTATGTTTGGATATATGGCCCTGTATGTGGAGGATCACAGAACATATATCTAGGGCCGCCTTTACCACGACACAGCTTATGTGGTTTTCCATGGTTTATTTTGGTTTTATGGCCACATCTGGCGTTTTTCGCTAATGTTCAGCCAACAATTGAAAATGTCAAGAGCAGAAACTATAGAACAGCACGTTAGTAGCAGGCACAAATATATATAGGTAGTATATGTATGTTAGGTTCTTCACTTTCCATACCATATTCTGCTGCTTGCTATATTCCAACACAGTGGGCTCCTTGGCCGACACCGTAGTTGATGTTGGAATTGCTTGCTTGCCAGGCTTATTGCCCATTTAGGCTGATTAGGAATTACAATATTCAGTTTATATTTGCTACTCTGCTAGTTAAACGTCCGATCGTCGCGACATATAGAACGCACTGATCGAATAAGGGAAGCAAGTCAGCATCCATACACCAGCAGTCGCAGTCTCAAGCCAACAAGCCATAATAATAAAAACAAGCAAATATACATACATGTATATATATGTACATATGTATATGCATATGTACACGCTCATGTATGTATGTAGGAAACAACAGGAGAAACAACAGCAAGATTTTGGCTGCAGCCAGAGCGCAATATTTGTGTGTGTGAGTGAGCTGGTGGAGGCGCTGTCAAAGAAACATGGCCAAAGAAGCTGCCATCGATCACAAATGCCAAACGGCGCAGTTACCAATAAATGGGGGCCAAGATGATACTGTTGAGACATTGGAAAGTGAATGTTGGGCTAGCTAAATTGTTTTAGTTTCAATTTCACGAACACCCCCACACATACATACATACACATAGGATATGTACATACATATGTGGCTGCCAATAAACATTGAGTGATATCATACAAACTTACCTTTGCGACATTGCCCTCGTTTGTATTCAGCTCCTTTAGCACGCTGCGACTCGATCCACTCGAGTTCAATTGTGGCGCCGGCGTCTGCGTTGTTTCTGCAGCTGGCGGTGCAGAGTTCAACTCTAACTCTAGACCATGACCAGTTGCCTCGAATTCCATAGCATCTGCGTGTGTTGTTTATTTTACAACAACTGTACGAAAGTAACAACAATTTACAAAAGTATTTAACGCAAAATGCCACCGCCAATTTTAACAAAAACAACAAATTTTCACTAAAATGCCGCTACAATTTGAAGCAGCAATAGCTTGGTGTATCGATATGTCTACATGACGATATTTTCCGGACACTAATGTTCGCCAATGTCGTTGCCAGAGAAGATCAATAATAAATCTAAATAAAAAAACTTACTCGAAGGAAATAAATAAAAACGAGGCGTTTAAAAGATGTGAAAACTGCAGAAATTACAAAATAAGCATTTCTTATTAATTCATATATCGATGTCACTTTTTAAATAAATACTACTAAATACTACTAAATACCAAAAAACAAAAATACCTCTAATGTTGCCCTGCTTGGCACTGCTTAACCCAAGCGCTGTTTCAGTTTAAGTTTGAATTCAAAATAAGTAACACAGGTGTTTGTGATGTTTATGGGATGAATTTTATTAGAAAAATATTGCTCTCTCTAATTTGCCAGGCATAACATTTCCTTTCATATAGTAACCACATTATTATATAACATTCAACGAGTTCTTAAGCGCATTCATTATTAAAATATTTGTCTTTTTAAAATATGTAGGTTGTTTTGGATTAATTAAGTACATAATAAAACTTCAAACTCTACTAATTGATATTATAATTATTAAATTAGCATTTTGTAATACGTAATGGTAATAAAGTAATTTAAAATTTGTATGTGTAGACTAAGAATTATTGTTTTACTCGATTTACCTAAGTATTAATACATAATATAGTTAATTACGCTGATTTAAAGTTAATTAATTAAAAACAACTGTCAATAAAATGTAATTCAAAATTATGCGTTTCTACTTATGTATTTATGTCTTTTCGTGTAGTTCTCTCCAGGTGTTTACAACACAATCACTAAAATGTGGAACAGCGTAATTTCGGGTACATATTCAAGTGACCTTTACAAGGATTATTAGCAGTATTAAGAAGTGTTATACTAACGATAAGTAAATATATTTAGTTGGGTATATTTCACTGAGTAGTGTGATACATATTTCATTTCATATTTCATTGGTGATAGTGTAATACTGGGCTTTCGTTCTATCTCAGGCATGTTCCACATTCGACTTACTAACTTACGAGGCTACTTTTTTATGGCTGCGCGAAGTTTAACCAAACCCACTTTTTAAATGGGTGCTTATTATGGCCAAAAGTTTAAGTATTCTTAAAAAAAAAACTAAATGTTAATTCCAAATATTTGCCTACAACTTTGCCAAAGCTATTTGATGTTACTTGCGAGCTTCTTCTATTAATTGAAATTTGTAGATTTGTAGTTATCCTTGGGATATTTGGTAAGCATAAAAGTTTGACTACTTAAAGATGAATCTTTGTCATGACATATATGATTAATATTTTGTAATTAAAGTATATATTTTCTTCTCTTTGAGCATTGAAGTGGGCTCTTCTTCAAAATGTTGTTAGAGGCTGCTTTTGAGCCACCACACTTGCAGCGAAAGACGCTAGAACTGTACTTAGAAAAAGTTAGGTTAAAAATGGACACGGGTACTTTTCTTATTTGGTTTTTAGGATTTTCAGCTACCCAATCGTGTTCTAAATGGAGTTTTTAGGTAAAACTGTCTTACTATCGAATGTTGTGTTTAAAATTGTAAAAATGGGACCACAAACAAACCAGAGAAACTAATTATAAAACCACCTCAAATGGAATGGTCTCAAAATGAAAATCTTAAGTATTCGAAATTAACTTGGCTTCTTAATAAATATTTTTCATTTCGAGAGGCATTTCATTCAAAGTGGTCATAGGACACAATATCAAAAGTAAATTTACAATTTCTCTGCAATTATCTGAAATTGTTTGCCATAATTCAGCTTCAAATTTTATGAACAATTCTTTAGAACATTCAATGTTATTAGTTTTAACTATCGATAGCAACCCAGATCTACCTGTTGGTTATAAAAGAACTTGGTTATAAAGATTATAAAAGTATTGTTTTGTATTGTAGGCCGCATTATTTGGCTCAGCATTTCACAAGACACAGCGTCACCAAAGGGGAAACCAATGTTCTAACCTTACTTCCACTTAAACAGCTGTTCTGTTTCATCAAGCTAACCTCAATTTGAGATTCATCTGATCCAATTAAATCAAATTACATTGGTGCGCCGTCCTCGTGTATTTTGGTCGTCCAAATACCGGGCATTAGTTGAGGAGGTAGATTCGATTGTGGTGTGGTCAGTTTCCTTATAGTATTACTAGAATAGATGGCCTGTGAGCTAGGGGCATATCCCTTATTGTCCATGCCCTCAATAATGGTGAAATGGGATGTCATGTTTTGGACACCCTGCGATTGCACCACTGTGGGTGAGCCTGGCCTTGAAATGGGATGCGTGCGCGGACTGCTAATCAATGATGTGCAGATGCCACCGATGATGGCCAGAGAGGCGAAAGCTGTCTGGGGTAGGAGTGTGCTAATGACCACAGTGGAACCAATGAATGGTGCACCGAGCAGCCAGAAGCGGGCCCAGCAAATGGTGGAAAACGATGTGATTTTTCTCTTGTCCTCGCTCACCAGTTCCACTGTGCAGGTGGTCAGTATGCACAGTGTTGTGGAAATAGCCATCTTGGACACCATGGCCGAAGCCATCAAAAGTGCCACATTCTTATCCAACGGTATTAAGCCAGGAGGAGCTATCGGTATCAACCAGCCGCAGTAGGCAATGCAGCCGGCCACCACGTTGAATATCCCAGTCCAGAGCCACTTCCGGGTGGTTCGCAGTATGAGGAATAGGCCAAAGAAGGTGCCCATCATCTCACAGAATCCGGCCACAAACGTGTTGATATACAAATGCTCCCGGCTGAAGGCTCGTATGTTCAGTAACATTCCATAGTACACAACAATGTAGAGCGACCAGGCCAGATGTACGCAGATTATGTGGCGCACAGCCTTCTCGCCCTTCCACATGGACCACCAGCCGCTGGGCGGTGGGGCGTCCATTGCGGTTTGGGCCTGTAGCTCTAGCTGCTGATCAATATCCTGCGGAAGACTATATCGAGTGCCGTTAATCTCCGCGCATTGCAGCAGAATTTTCTTGGCCTCCTGCACACGTCCCCGTGCAATCATCCAGCGGGGCGAATCAGGTATCCATCTGAAGGTGAAGGAGGCGGATTAGTGAGCAAATTTGCAGATCTCTCGTAGTACTTACTGCCACAAGTAGATGAGAATAACAGTGGGCCATGAAATTGCCATATAGAGATGTGACCAGCTAGACCAAAAGCTGGCCACGCCCGGCAACATCATGACGCCAATAGACCAGAATTGCTCAAAGAGCGCCGTGACGCATGTGCGGTACTTGCCTCCCGTAATGTCGGACACTGGGGAAGAAACGAGACCACTTAGATTGACCTAACTATAGTTAGTCCGGGAATACTCACTGATAACGCCACCAGCGGTGTACATCTGTGCACAGCAGACCGCGGAGAGACAACGGAAGAACACGTGTAGTTCATAGGAAGCCACATGGCCAGTGAGATTGCCGCAGAAGATTTGCGATACCATGCCAAAGAGCATTACACTGCGCGGACTGAAACTGGTGACAGAGGAGTACGTTAGATGGATTTAATCAATCAATCAATCAATCAGTATATCAATCATTCACTTACTACTTGAGCAGCTGATTGGCCAATATGCCGCCAGTGAGCACTCCGAACAGATGGAAGAACTGCGTAACTGAGACGAGTATATCTCTGGAGCAGACCAGATCATACTGGGTAACCACCGAGTGGTAGCTGGCCTGGTGCTGGAACTCTGTGCAGGGTATCACATTGGAGTTGCGGTTCAATGGCTTCTCCCATATGCGCGGCTCCTGGTCGCTGTTTTCGTAGTTGTAGTAGTGATGTGCATGCTCTTGGGCATCCTGGTAGACATTGCAGAAATCGATGATAAACTCCTGATCCTCACGTTCCTCCTTCTGTGGATGCGACACCTTGATCCACTGCGTCTGATTCTGCGCGTCCACCGTATTGGGTGGCTTGCAGAAGAACTCGCCATGCCGTGGCGCCGGAGCCGTGAAAATTATGCAGGCCATGAACCAAGAAGAAGGTATCTTACATAGGAAGATCAGCAATACGGTGCGCAGCTGCCATTTCCCCCATTGGCCGGTGATGCGACCCACTGCATCCACTTTGGTTTGCATTTTGTTGTTCGGCTTCGGTGCCTTACCCTCCAGTCGTGCAAATGTGTCGTTTGGATAGAGATTGTAGTCGTGCGAGTGCGTATGCGGTTGCTTGTGGCCGGATGCGTGCCTCTCTAGCGGAGTGTAGAAACCTTCGCCTTTGTTGTTGTTGTTGTTGTTGGCTTCCCCCTCGTATATGTCGAGGATAGGTGTTGGCGTATCAGGAGAAAGAGCGGGATAGCTGGTCAACGAGCTGCGTCGCCGAAATCCATTAGGCGTGTTCGTGGAATTGGGGGTGTGCGATCCTTCAGCTTCGCTAGATAAAGAGAGAGCCGTGTAGTGCTTGGAGGCTGTGGTCGCAGATATGTGAGAAGAGTTGGTTGCAGGTGCGTGGGTGTGGTTTCTGGTGGGTGTCGGCTCGTCCTCTTTTATGGGCAATAAAGGTGATTCTGCCTAAAAACGAAATGCAAGAAATTGATAAGACGTTAGTAGAATTGATAAGAAATTTATAGCAGAGAATGCTTCTTTAACTGTTAATTGTAATCATTTCTTTATAATGAGTTTCCAAAAGGGTTCTTAAAGCTTATACCACAAATACACAATGCCAAGACTTCATCTTCATTAAAATTATTCAGTTAAAGTGTTCTCAAGTGCATTCGAAGTTTCTGTCAATATCGGACACTCTGTGTGAATTCCCTTTTCAAAACTTCATTCACATATGCCCCGCACACATACTCAGATACTCGAATAACCAAATAATGAACATAAATTGTATTTGCAGCACCCACGTCCCACAGCCCCTCTTGAAACTAACAAAACCAAATGCAGTTGCCAAGTGATTGCTGAATGCCTTTCCTTCCACTTCCACATGCTTGGATGTAATTTGAAAACCCTAAGCCAGTCGGAGGCGGTAATTGAGCAAACTATCTATAGACCAGACCCATTCATGGAGCAGACACTGCGCCCCTGCACTTCCCCCTCAGATTGGCCATGATTGTAATGTTATAGCAGCTACAGAAGCAACTGAAGCACACACACAGACAGACGACTTTCAATCTCAACTGGCAACTGCATCTTGTGTGGGTGGGTAGGGAGAGCATATACCCAGCAACTCTTCCAAGCCCATTCTCGACCTTGGCATGCTGCTCCGAATGAGGTCGCTTCAGTGCAAGCATTGAAAGTATATTTCCCTCGCAAAGTTTTTCTGTTAAACCTGGCCGTATTACGCATACGTCGTGTTTCAAGATAATTTAAATTTACTAATTTTTTGACGTTTTATTCGCAAGGTTTCTAATGACACCCACGACGTGCGTTTAATCACCTGAAAAAAACGTAATTACCATTAAGCACGAGCTGTTTTTGTTTTGTTACCTTTGGTCAAAATGCTTGACAGAGTGCATAATGTTTGCTCAAATGTCCATCTGTCCCTATATTTTGCCTTCCAATTCATATTCCCTTCATTAAAAAGGCTTCAAAGGATTCAGTAAATAAGTGAAATCACTTATTCCAATCTATCTTATTTTATCACGTTTCCTTACAAATGTTCTCACATTGTTTTATCAAATATGTCTGAGTCAATATTGTTAAGTATTTCAGTATTCTGGTTCGTTTGATAATAAGAAAAAAGAAAATTCTATTTATACAATTCGAAAATTGAAAATGCCAAAAGAAAGTTCGATTAAAAATTTATAGCGACTCTCCGAACGGAAATTGTTTAAATTTACGATAGATTTTTTAGCTGTCCAAGTTTTGTGACATTAATAATTAGCAGGCTTAAGGTTGAAGTTCTTATATACATTATAATTCTCAAAAGATTCTAATGGTGAGTAGATTATATAGCAATCAAAAGGTGCAGCTGTTGGGCACGGCTTCTTATGAATATGAAAAGATCCTGCCTGATCTCGAAACTGTAATGTCAGCTACAATTTTTGGAAATCCTATCAATTTTTACCGAGGTTTTACAATGATATACATGCTACGGTAGCGAAGCGGTAGCGTATCTAAAGCGGGGCAACTGAAGATAGTGTGTCCCAAAATTGCTTTCAATAAACAAGGCCTAGACCTGAACCGATTTGATCCAGGCCTAAGCATTTTGGGTATATCTTTTCCCTTATAAAGCTACTTTTTATACTTTAAAGCAACTTAAACTGCTTATTTCTGTCACGTTCGCCACCAAAAACCTTTCAATTTTTCGCATATATCTCTGCATATCCTTAAAATCTATGATTTCATATCCTTAATAAGTCAAAAAGCCAAATGGTAGCATATGCTGTGTGCCTCCACAACTCTGCTTACCTTTCATTTTGCACCACATTGAGGTTGACAAACGTCCTTCAAGCAACAACAGCAGACGGAAAGCAGTAGGCTCAGGCTCAAAACTAACATACCCAACCATTACCCCTCCCCTCTGCCTTTCCATTCACCAACAATTGTGTACAATTGGTTCTTTGTGTTTGTGTGTGTTTTTTGTATTCGTGCTGCTCTCTTTTTTACTGGCGTTTTTTGTCATTACCATATTTCTGGTACTCTCGTGAGGCCCAAAAAAAAAATATCAAATTGCGAGCAGTTGTTGCTGTTGTTGTGTGCGTTGTCATATTTATGTTGACCATACATGACTTTCAACTTTGCATAAATATGTCCATGGGTGGGCTTTGCCAGAGTTTCCAAGAAGGACAGAAATATATAAATATAGTTATAACATCAAAAGAATTTGAGCCATCAGCAAATCCTAAAATGTTGTGCTTTAGGCCGGTTTCGAGGACAAAAGATCATAATCGTGCATTAACCAAATTTATTTGTCGATTTGTATGTGAATTTTCTCTTTCTGTTTTTCTATTTTTCTTGGCATTGCATAAAATTTCCGTTGCCAACAAGGCAAAGGTAACGCTTGAGCAGAAGAGCTTTGATTTGGTTTGTATTTGCATTTGAATTTATTTTTTCAGCCGCCTTTCCTCAAGGTCGCGTTCATTCTCATCAGCAGAAACTTTTGGCGACAGCAGCACCCGCACCCATAAGTATGCAATACTTTTTATGAGCTCGGCGCTTAGTTTGTCTATTTTTATTTCGATTGTTTTCGTCGGTTGGTTTAATGACATTAATAATAAAAATAATAATGCAACTGTATAAATAAGGCCCAATATCTGTCGTTAAGTATTGTTGTATTTGCTTTCAGCGAACTCTATGACTAAAAGGGTTTTTTTTAAAGTAAATTGTCACGTGACATGTAAAAGGTTCAACAAACTGCCAAAGTTTAGCTAGAGGAGGGACTTGGAGCATTGTATGTACTTATGTAACCTAACCGATGCTAGGAAATTTTGTCAACATTTCGCATTATTAATGGGTGTGTTAAAAGGGTAAAAAAAAACTTTAGTATTCAGCAATATATTTAGATCTGGCAATAAAATCTCTAGTTTTGTTTCCTCATTTATTATTAAACTAAACTGGTCTTGGCACTGATGTATTTCATAGTTATATAGCACGGCTATGAAATTATCATTTAAATTTTCAGTAATGCTAATCATTGCTCAATATTTGTTAGCCACACAACTCCTCGCTCTCAATCTCCTTGACAACAGCCGATACTTAAGTGAACTCAAACAGTATCACTTGCCAGACTTTCCCTACAGGTTTTCCTGAGAGTGCTGATCGCCAGCAACAAAAATGTCTCCTAAAATGGAAACAAGCAGCATCTCAGTGAGTGAAAACATCAAACATAACACAAATCTATCCTACATTACTAGAATCTGATGGGAAGCTAGAACCTTTTGAATGTTTATGCTTTCCTTTATATCTATAAAAATTTGATTTAAAAATATTGAAAATTCAAGGAATTTGAATATTATCCAATAAGGACAGATATGGATAAATAAGAAGAATAAAAACATGCTGTAAAAGTCACTAAATGTCAGCAGAACTTTTCTAGGAGTTACTAGTTTCATATAAAAGTCGATTATTAGTTTAGGTTAAGTGAAAGAAATTCATTTCGAAGTATCTGCTTTGCTGCTACAGTTGATTCCATATAAAAGTCCCATATTATTTTAGGCTAAATGAAGGGATTCTTTTTGGACTATCTGCTTTACTGCCACAGTTGATTTCATATGCAACACTTAATTAACAAAATAACAGAGTACAAACAAGGTCTGAAAAACTTTCAAAATTATCGGCTTTGGGATTCCATTTGCTGTTCAATTAGAGCCAGAAAACATTTTAAAAGCCATCTTAACAAAATAATCAATCACCTACTCGTTACTTGTATTTTTCAATTGAAACCACAATAATCCAATAAATCCACTCTAATAGAAATTCCCAGAGACGCCATTTCTGGCGCCCAAGTCCTCTCATAAACATTGCAAACAAAAAGAGAAGAAAAATTGCGCCGTACACCGATTTTTAATAAGCACAAAGCCTAACAAAAATCCAGCTATAAATTATTCATAAGCCCACTTCGCATGACTCGAGGCGAGGCGAGGGTGGCGTTGGCTTTTGTTGGATTGAAGCTGAGAGTCAGTAGTCGTACTCCCCGCTAGCTACCCGCTTCAAGTTACAGCCCCGCTCTGCTACCAGCTCTTTTCAATGTCATAATTAAAGTCATTTTGACATGGACGCCTACATCTACATCAGAATTTTCGTAGGGCAGTTACTTAAGATTGAAATGAATACGCTTCTGAATATGCCTCTGCTTCTGCTTACGTATTTCAGTTCATCCTAGTGTTATTTTTGTAATATGATTATGTTTATGTTGATGTTGATGCCTGGCAAGGCTTGTTTGTATTGTCATTAGCCAACGCTCTAGTTTTCAATACATTTTCAAGTTTATCCATTCAATGTTAACATATGTTTTTGCCAACTACAAAAACAGCACTTGGTCAGCCCTAAAACAATTGCCATTGTCCCTAGGGATGGGTTCATTGGGCATACGCGAGGATGTCGACAGACTTAGTTACGTGTATCACTACTGGTGTCCACTTCATGAGCTTGTCCTTGGGAGAGGCAGACCGGCTCAATATTCCATTTGCTTTTTTATTGCCTTTCCTAATTCAATTCAATCAAAATGGCAAAGCTGCTGCGTGGGTTTCATTCAAGAACGGCAAATTATGATTGTTTCGCAGAAAAGAATAATGCTACCCCGGCACTTAGCACGCATATGCTTGACATTGGATGTCAATAAGGGAACAATATGAATGAACAAAGTAAACAAGCTCAACACAATAGAGAAAAGCTTTCCGCTCATAAATTTGCTGGATATTTATTTACCATGGAGCTGCGGCTATTCCCATATGCGATTCATATAAACAAAATAATTGAATACTGTTTTGCTCTAGCTAAAATGACATTGGCGAAGAAAGGCTCTACTTTTAGACACTCAAATTTCAGACAAGAAGGCTTTTGCAGATTTTCTATGAGTTTCTTCATAACAATTGCCAAAGATCTGAGAGGAAACATAAGTACCCAATTTAGTCCTATTTAAAAGATATGCCTATTTCAAATTCATCTGAACTTCTTGTGTAACATTTGTGCCTCATTTGAGATTTGCCGTAAGTCTTGTTAAATATGTATTTTGTTGATATATTCAAATAACTATTTTATGTTCCTTACGCATAACAATTAACGCTCGTACTCATTGTAATTGAAAATCAAATAATCACAATTACTCGGAATCAGTTGTGTTAACCACATTCTGTTCTATTTGATCGTATAATTAGGGCATGCCTGTCAGAGAATGAAAGCGTACATACATATATATTCAAAAACTATACATATTTGCTTGTCCTAAGCTCAGCAAATCGGGCAAAATATGCAAATGGCAGTGTGGAAATTCATAGAAATATATACATTTTGTACTTGCTTGAGGAAAAAGTATAAAATAAGCAATTATCAAAGACTTCAAGTGATTTCCTCCAGGACTTTGTTGCGCAAAATTGATATTTTTTGTTAATAAAGTTTGTTAGACAAGTTTCTAAATTTCAACACAAACGCCGCATTGAGTGAGCTAAGTGTCAATTTGTTCTTAAAGCAGTCAAAAAAACAGAGGAGGAGGATCATCCCCAAGAGGCCTCTGAGCGTTCCAAAGAGCTACTGGAATTCCAGAAAAAGTACATTTTCAGCGCAAGAAACAACTTCAGCGACAGACCAGCTTGAAAGCTGAGAGATGTTCCTAAATGCTTTAGCTTATAAAAAGTATATATTCTTATTACTGATAGAAGTTTTCGGCCTTCTCATTCAGGACACACTGTTAAAACGGCCTCAGATTTTACATTTTCGTGTCTCATCGAGGGTAAAAAGTAAAAAATAAGGAATTCTTTCTGAGTTTACTTTTCTAGATGAGCAATGCCAAGTGCATCGTCTAAAGACGACTGTGATACATTTTTTATAATTTGTTATAAAACAAAAACGTTGCTGAGTAGCACACATGCTTTGTTTTCATATTTAGATCATTTACCTATTAGCCTTGCTTAATGATTAATTAATTGCTCGACCTATGAAATATTCAGGTAGCAAGACAACAAGACTTGAGTTTGCTTTCGAGCCAACAATAACAATGGAGAACCAGCAACACACACACACACGCACACTCCTCATGCCAGAGTGTTTCAGTTCAGCTGCGAAACTCAGGTGTTCTTTGCCTTTTGCCAGGGCCATCAAATATGAAGCGTTGACAACAATGCGAGCCAAAGTTAATTGGGAACAATGTGCGAAATATGCGAGAGTGAGCAGGTGAGACTTAAGCCTAGTGCCCAACACGTAAATGGATGGATGGATGGATGGATGGATGGGCTTGGCTTGCCTCTGTTATTATTGCTGGCCCCGGCCCCTGCGCCTTGTGTCAAGGGTGACATCCCCGAGTCCAATCCACACCGACACATGCTTGTTGACATGCTGAATCGCCTTTTGATTTTGTTTATGTTTTGTTGCAGACGCTTCAGAGCTTTTGATTTGGCTGTGAAAGGATTTGGGGTATAAAGTACAGTTGTGTTTGGGGCAAATGCGAGATTTGCGCAGTGGCGTGAAATGAAATCAGGTGTGAAATTGAAATGTATTACATTAGCTGTATGTGATTTTGTGATATACTAAGTTTTACTCGATTCTTATATGTCTTATAGCGAGAGTAAGGTTTGCCACTGAGTAGGCCGAGCGATATTTAAAGGCAAGTAACTTTTATATGCAATAAAGTTGGTTCTGCGAATGATAGTTGTTGACTATTTGGATGAAGGCATCCTCCAGCAGCAGTCAAACTATTCGTGCTCTAAGTGAGTCTTAGTAACCTCAAAATAAACTGGGTTTGGTACGATTATTATGAGACACTTGAGACATACCAGGAGTCTATTTCCAGACATGTTCCTACTTGACTCGCCAAAATGACACTTTTAGTGATTTCCTCCACATTGAATGTGTTTGTCGTGTTTGCTTATAATTTACAGTTTCCCCAAATATTGATGGATCGTCTGTTGGGCTGTTTTTGGTGCTTCACAGCAGTCACACGAACGAACTAGCTTGGCCAAAGCAACTGGCACGTGTATGCAAATATATGCGAGTTTATGCTGACTGGACTCATAAACATACGCTCTGTAAAGCTGTCGAAGCCACTTGGCACAGCATGGCGTATGTGTGATATATGTCAGATTTGTTTTTTATGGGTGCCCAAGTATGCGGGTGAGCGGTGACAAGTGTTTGTTTATGATACGTAGGGGTTGAATCCCTTGCAGTGAGCAAGCCTACAAGTTCAAGGGAAGCCCATAAAATGTGGTCTTTAATTTGGGCATATTTATGAAGCTCTTTCTTTCTCAAGCAGTGTGAGGAATCTATAAGGAACTAGCAACATTTTTAGTAACGTCGGGGTTATTTTTTTGACATATATTTGCACTCACACAATTTCTTATAAATGAAACATAACAAACAGGATATGAAGACGGTGTGGCTTCAATCAGCCTTTATATATTTCCATAAGCAAGGCCGCTTTGTAGGATATCAAAGAAATTTCTACCAAGAAAAAAGGAGCTAGGCTCCGACTACTGACGCAAACTCTTCCTGAGTTTTTTGAGCAAATTCTCAGAGTAATAGGGAGGCGACACTCCTGGCACAGACATTCGACTGGTGAGTTAAAAGATTTGAGCTTAAATACCACTGTGAGTCATCTGCATACAAAAAAGAAGGACAAAATTGTGATTTAATGAATTCATGTTTTTAAAAATTAAAGAATAATTTCCCATCTCTCAAAAGACCTTTTGTCGGTTTTGCAGGCGACATTTTTCGTATCCCCCAACCCCCGCTAGAACGCAATCTTCGCTTTAGATGAACCATTTCCTTATTCGCAAATGCCAAACGTTTTCCGGTCAGGAAGTGGAAACTTTCACCTTGAACTCTCTTTCCTCCTGCTCCTTTCCCAGGCTCTTCTGCTGCCCAGCTGCTGCTGTTTGCGGTTGCTTTGGGATACGCATTGTGCGTATCAGCTTTTCGCGTGATGTTCTATTTAATCAAGTGTTTTCCCAAAGTACTTCAAAGAAAGGTGGTTGTGCTTTATGTTCTACGGGCCAAACAACGCTTAAAATAAACAACAATAAAAAAGTTGCAAACTTTCAAGGCGACAACAAATAAGACGTTGTTATTGTATTATTAAGTCAACAAGCCTTTCGAAAATGATGGCATTAAAAATCATTTCTCAATGCAAAGGCAAACCATTAAATTTAATTTCCTAACACTTTGCAGCCAGCTGCGTCACACGAAATAGCAAAACAGTGTGCCAGCACAAAGGAAAGTTAAACAAAATGACAAAATGACAAGAAATGGTTCTAAATATTATTTAGGGGCCATTGTTGTTTATTGTTATGCGAAGAGAAAAAGGTTTGAAGAGAATAAAGGCAGAATGTTGTGTATACAATGAAATTATAACTACTAGAAAATTATACGAAACTGTGCTTAATTCTAATAGGCAAGCTCTTTGCATGACTCCAGGAAGGCACTTGATAAGATCTGTGACAAAGCTTTCATTGAGCTCATCAGGAAATAATTAGCAATGTTTTTTAGAGTGGAAGCCGTAAGGTAACTTTAGAATTGTATCCTATCTTGCTGCAGTAATGAACTACTGCCCCAAGCTAAGGATCTCCACACATCCGTGTTTCCCCAACGGAAGAGCCACAAAGACCCTGAAGCTCTACAAATGTCTTCATATGATCTGAATATCTAGGCGTCAGTGTCTCTTTTGGACACCCAAATTATGTCATCGTTTGAAAGCAGAATTCCCAGCAATGAAGGATTTGTCCCACCAGCAGAGTAGTCAGATTAGACACTTTATTTGTCAAAGCACTTCAACAATACAAAGATTACAAAAACAGAGCGGAAGGTGGTGTATCAGCGGTGTGAGCATCTAATGCCCTCGATAGGGTTCCTAAGGCTATGAATTTCAAGTTCTTTTAGATCTGATATGGCTGGCATGGGTATTTGTTAGGCAATTGACCTTCCAGTAAAGGTGAAACGTTGGCAACTGGGCAATCAAAATATCATCCTAGTTTGCCAAGGATACCAATAATGCTTGGACGCCGATTGTAATATATTGCGGCATTATCTTTGGACTTCCAGATATGTATATCACTAATATCATGGTCAATCGAAGTGAGACCTAGGCTTAACTTTCACAAAGGTGTTGCTCTCACTTTATCCACAGGTTATCCACATAGACCACCTCTTTCACCGAAAGGTGAACACGATGACTACGAAGTATTCAAACTTGAAATCTTTTCTAGAAGAATCGATAATCCATCTCAGTACACACCTATCTACTCGCCACCTACCCTCCCTTTGAATCAATTTCATTTCAAGCAAAACATAAACAACACAATAATGGAGCTTGAGATAGGTCGCCGTCAGATACGAGGGGGATTATCGATTGGTGACTGTGTTCTTTATGAAATGCTTGCAAACTTGGGCCCACTGCTTTTTATTTGCAAATAAAATACATATGTAGATATATTCATATTGTCTAACATATACATCTGCATTTTATTGATATACGGCAACTCCTTAGCTTCGCTGTCAGCCAAAATTTACGGCCGTTCTTCATTCGTTTTATGCTACCAAAATTGATTTTGACGGCGCACACGAGTGTCAGACTCAGACTCGTTCGGGCAGGTCTTTTGCAATACCGCGCTACCCCCTGGGTATTTTGTCAAGGCAATCAAATATAAAGCAAAGCAACAAAGTGGGAGCGTAGGAAATCGACATAAGTAGCTTGAAATTGCAGGTCTGTCTTTGATTCCTAAAACATTTTAAATTTTCTTTGCATTCTTGTAACTCCGACTCACGCATGAAAACACAAACATATATGTATGTATATGTGAAATTTCAAAAGAAATTCCAAGCCTGATCCCACGCATTTTTCTGCCTTTGTGAGTTTTCTCTTCGGTATTTTGTTTATTCTTAAAGAAACATTTCAATTGCGACTGCTCCTAAGCCCACAGCTTTCAGTGTCTTCTTTGTATGTTCCATTTGCTTAGAGGGGATTCTCATTTGGTTGTTTTGTTACTTTCAATTAAAGTGAAATCACATTTGCCAAAGGAATACAAGGAAAGTAATTTACATACGAATTACCCTGTTCTTTTATACACTTGCAGAACAGAAGAAGAAGAACATGTTTTTATTGTGCAACAAGAATATCACAGCGCAATTATTAAGAGTCAATATTAATTCTTAAAGTTCTTATCCCCCCTGTTCTTTTTATATTCAGTTTAAATCTAAATCTAAATGTCATCCAATCGCAGAAAATCAGCGACAGCCCTGTATGACACAAGCAAAGGGCATAAAAATGTCAAGCCCACTCACTGGCTGACCTTTGAACTGATAAATACAGTGATGGGAAATTGAATTGAAAAGTAGCACATGTTCGCTTTGTTTTGTCTCCAAATATTTATTATGTAAGCTTCTATATAATCATTAAGAACGCTATAGTCGAATTCTGACTATAAGATACCATAAGATACCAGACCACTTTTTGTGGACAAAACCGATTTGAAAGTCTTTTATCTACTGAAAAGTTGACATAATTCCATTTACTTAACATCAACTACATAAAGTAACTACAATTTGCTTATAACCTGCAGCATGTTTGTGGGCATCCTGCTACATTTGAACTAGAGAGTTTGTTGTTGATGCAACATCATTATTTTTGACATGCTTACAACCCAGCAGAAAGCTGTCTCTCTCACATATCATAGTGCCATGTGATTGCATATATTTATAAATACATTTGATGGACTTCATTTGTAGCCATTTTGTTTACAGTTCTTATACGATCTTAATGACAATTTGAATATCGGAAGGGTGTGTTGCGTTATCGTTTTGCGGCAGCGAAAAGCGGGGAGTCTACGTACCAAATTTGATGACTCTAGCTCTTATAGTATCCGAGATCTACTGCGCTGTTGATACTGATTAAGAATATATATACTTTATGGGGTCGAAAACGCCTCCTTTTGCCTTTTACTCGTTTACTCAACTAGAGTACGAGTCTTATAAGCTTGCTTTCTCATTCTATCTCACAAGTTCATATGAACTGACTCAAATAACACTACCTTATATAATTAAAACATTGGAATCTTTGAATGTCATATGAGACTTCTCCTCACTATTCATACCATTCTCATTGTTACCAATATTGTGTGAAAACTTGTAGTTTTTCTTGAATGTTTTTCGTATTTATATTCACCAACATTCATTTTGTGATGAAAGTGTCACTTAGTCTTTTGAATGCATTCATGTTTGACTCCACCCTGCACCACTGTGCATTGAATATGTTGATGGCAAAACTTCCCTCTTTCCAGCAACTACTCGAAAGTACGAGGACGTTGATAAATGGAATGGCGCCTCCATTCCTGAATTGCGACTAAGCCGCTTATGGTACACACTCACACATACTCGAACACATGTAGCAAGCCTAAACATAAATAGGCTAACGTAAATAGAGTTGGCCTTGGCTTTGGTTTTGGCCATTTATTCGAATGTGGCTTACAAGCCGCAAGCAGTCATAAAATATTTGGCCTCCCCTTGAGCCTAATTGTCTTGCGGTATTTTGATTGACTTCTGTGGTAAAAAAGGCGAAGTTGTTCTTAAGATATGTGAGTGTGCGTGCGTTGTTTAAGGAAAACCCGATCCTGATTTGGGTACTCCTTGATATATCCTAATGCTCCTTAGCGAAACTTTGGAGACTATTAAAACGAAGAGTACAAACATTGTGTTAACTTAACATTGCAGAATTAGTCTAAACAATTATATGTCGTATGTGTGAGAGCTGACATGGTTCTTGTTGAGCAAAATCCCATCCTGACAATTCATTCATGCAAATCAACGTAAGCCAACTTTGGAGATCGACTCTAAATAATAACTTATGCTAGCCTAGCCTCTATCATATACGTAAGAATATAACTAGGCTGAATATCAATATAATATAGTGGTCTAACATAGTTGTCCTAACATATAGAACAACTGAACTCGTACTTAACGAAAGCTTCCTGCAAAAAAGGTCGATTCTGTATCACTCGCTGTATGAGTAATAAATTGTGGAATCTCAATGAAACTAACATTGTTTTGTATTATTCTTTATCTGTGCAAGAACTCATTCTTCTTATATTTCTCTGGCAGTTAGATGCGTTGATTAAGTGCGATTATATGCATTGACGCCTTGAATACGAATTTTCAGCTTAATTCAATTTTCGGCACTTTCGTTTGCATGTTGTTCGCACATAAACCAATAATAAATGCGCGATAAGAGGCATATGGCAGAGCAAAAAATAAGCAAAGGAAAGGAAAAAAAAAACTGGGCTACAAATTAAATGTAAAAATTCTGCGTGCTTATGCTTAATAATATTTTGCTGCTGTCATTGCCTGAAAAATTCAATTTTCGCTTCATTTCTATTTTTTGTGTTTTTTTGCAACTTTGTGCAAATATTGAAATTAAATTACGAATTTTACGCAGTCTCAGAGCTGGGCGTCTCATGTTATGAGCGCAAAATGCTTGGCATTTATTATGCATTAACATAATTAATAATTTATAACAAGCTACAGGAGATGGCAAGGCAAAACCAAGGAACAGGAGCAAAACAAATTACAGTGGCAAGCAGCAATGCTGAGTGTTTGGCTCGAATAATACCCTATAGGAGCATAGGCATGAAAGTTTAAGCATGGCAGCTGAATTTCAGTTCATTGTTTTGGCAATAATAACAACACACTTATTATACACATGTCATTTATGTCACTTCACGTGGTCCCCCAGCTCAAGCTTATGTCACAGCAGATGCAGCAGAAAAGTATGCTATATAAATTTTTATGGCAAACTCTCAATTAGATGAGCAACAGACACAGAGCAGCATGATGGCAGCAGATAAATGTTATTGTCCACTCAAACACTGTGCACATTTCAATTGGATTTTAATGTGCCACACATACCCACACACACCCACACACTTGTGAGCCGCAAATTGCAATTCTTGTCTGGTTCTGGCTCTGACACTTCCGCTTAATTGCCCTGGCCCAACCATATCCACAAGTTCATTTCCTCCACAATTATTTACACAACTGTTTTGTTGTCTTACTTGTATGGCGCTGGTTTTGCTTTAATTGCTTGTTTGCTATTTGTTAATAACGGTATTTAACAAAAACTGAAAAAATGGCAAGCCTGCGTCATTAATTTTGTTTGCTTTTTTGTTTGTTTTTTTTTTTTTGTGAGCGTTACTTTACTTGAAAGGAGGCCGCCTTTAAAAAAGTTACGTTCATGCAAATATAGGAAAAACTGTATAATTTATTTTTATTTCTAAATCGATGAGCTAATCAGGTAAGCCGTTTATTGTTGCTTGAATTTGTAGAAAGTGATTCATTTGCCTTTGTTAGTCGCTAAGCTGCTCAGTAGATTCGAGTACTAGGAAAACCCGCAACAAATACTAGAATATCTAATCGATTCAAAACCAGTCGCTTAAGATTCACAAAAAAATAGATAACTAATATATTTTGTTTGCGAAAAAGTTATGTATGTGGTAGCAAACCAAAGACGCTTCTCGAAATCATTGATGGAATCATCATTGGAATACTCTTTCAATGAAATCAAAATGTCTCCCTATCTCTAGTGTCTCCAGAAGAGATTTTTGTAAATGTCAGAAACGTAAATTCTCCTAGTAGTTGGATCGCAGTTCGTCTATGTATGCTCTTATCCGCAAACATCGTTTCAAAGGACTTGAATGGAAACTACCTTTTGAAGAATGAACAACATATTTAACCAATGCACCTAATACTGCACCTAATATAATAGAATCAATATAATATAATTGAGGCGACAACTGTTGGCCATAACCTTTTCTGGCCCGTTTGATTAAGCTGCAGTTAATTTTGGGATTTTCTTCTGTTCTTTTTCCGTCTAATCAATGTTTAAATTACGATCCTTTTTCTTTGCTCAAATAAGAAAAAAAACCAAATGTTTTCCATTCAATTTTCATTTTCATAGGCTTGATGATTAAAGTTTCAGTTGAATGCTGTGGAAATCTGGTGTAAAAGGGCAATGAAAATGCCAGCTTGTTGTATATTTCAAGCAAACACAACAATCGCATCCACACCCACTTACCCACACACACAAAGGACTACAAGAAAGAGGCGGTACGAAAAGCGCTGCGGACGCTTGGCCTTTACTGTGATGTGACTATATCCTCCCACCTGCTGTTTCTGATTTAAATAAATTTAATGGCTTTGATAGCTGGAAAATTCAGATTGCAATTGTTTTTAGGCAAATTGTTCTCCATATTTGACAGCCCAAATTAAGTGTTAAACTCAAGGGCTTGTGCTGTAATGAATTTGAAATTGGAAATTGAAAAGTCCTTGACAGTCACGGACACAATTTATAACTGTTTAGAAAATACTTGGCCAGAAAGGAGCAGTTTTGCAATTTTTGCGCTTTTACTTTTTGGTCTGACGAACTTTGACCTAGGGCAAGGCAAAAACTTTAAGTGGCCCTCTTGGATATGGAACTGAGGCTGACCAGGAAGGGAAGGCCTTGCTTGAGTGACATTCTCTGCTTACTCATCTATGCGTTTATGAGGGTTGGACAATAAAAGTTGCGTTTGTTTTTGTGTGGCTGCCGTAAGCATCGAGGCGTAAAAGCGAAAGCTCTGTAGATTTCCAACTACAATGGGCTGGTTTGGTGGTTTTTGTGGTTACATATGATAGCTATATAAGTTGCGCAGCCCCAAAAGCAGCAGGCAATTTGTTTTGTGTTTGCGACATTCTAAAAGTTAATCGGTTACCAAGAAGCTGTTTCCTGACAAAGGACTGCGAAGGAGCTCTTATTGATTGGGACTCACTAAGTCTTAGACCAGCCAACAATTAGTGGAATGCTCCAAAGTCATTGTCATTGTATTAGATTAGATAAATACATTTATATATATACATCGAAGAAAAGCATTTTCCAAATGTGTTAGTTTATCTTCCAGACTATGAAAACTGGGAAAAAATGTCCAACAATATTATATATTTACGGTAGTTAAGATCTTCGAACTCCCAACAACTACAAGTTTTTATAGTGATTTCAATTTCAAAGAGTTTATTTCGTTCCACTGTGAATTTGTTTATATCCTTAGATTTGCTATCTCTAGCTTTATGGTATACAAGTACATATATGTATGTGTTTGTGTATGTCTCCACACTCATACCATTGCCATTTATAACATAATTTGTGTGTGTTTTGGGTACAACAATTTTGGGGCTCTGTCAACTCTTAAAGCAAAACTTGTTGTTGCCTCCTTTGTCTGCACAATTAGCATAATGAATGCCAGAAATTCCAAGTTGTGTCCTTCAGTTCTGGTCCTGTATAACTAAAATCCCCACATCATACACATTTTCACCGTGCAATCAAAACTTCCAAGTTCATTAGCACAGTCTATTCGTCAATTCTATTTCCATTTGTATGACTCTGCCAGATTTGCCCAGCCTGTCGAGCCTGTCCAGACAGCAAATGCAAATTTGCTCTCCAAAATGTTTTGCCATCTGATTTATACATTTCAGGCCGAAAATTTATGACATGGAAAGCGGGAAAGCCCGCCTAAAACCAAAACAGTTGTTGACAGCCTCAGGCAAATTGCTTTGTTTACAATGGAACACTGAATTATTGTTATTGTAGAGAGTAGTTCGAAGTCGAACGTCAAGCACTTGCCAGAAATTTCGGCTAGACTTAGTTGTAGATATTTGGCGTCGGGGGGCGAGTGGCACGATCTCGGTGCGTGGGTTCACTGGCACCTGCCAACTAAGTATAGCAACCGACACGAGTCCCATTTGAAACACGCGACTTGAGTTCAATTTTGAATAATTTAGTTGATTACTTTCTTAAGATTAGCGTGTGTAGAAACTAATGATTAGGCAAAATGTTAATGGAGAATATTTGTAACTGTTCTAAATAGTTTTCTGCACATTAAATCTGAACAATATAATTATAGTACCGTAGTATCATAGTAGCCAAAATTTATAGCTCAATTTGGCATTTGCTTACAGATTTTAGGAACTTTCATACTTATATCTCATATATGTCATATTCAGATGAATACTCGATACAATTATTGATAATTGATGACTTAATATTGCCTTAACTATATAAGTTCTCATTTGTTTGTAATGGAAGGAATTGCAAAATGATGCAAACAGCTGTAGAAGCTGTACAAAGACAAGAGAAAGATGGAAAATCAGATGGCTAGGGAGCAGTGTAAGCAAATTGATAGTTGAGAAAGAGCATTGCCACATGTTCACCACAGGTTAAATACTTTTAACGAGAAGATAAGCCATCAGAAATCTTACAAATTATTCTTGGAGAGAATGTTTCTCATGGTTCATGGTCTAAATTGATAAATAATATCTAAGTCTTATGATAACAATATCATGGCATATCTGTGCACATGCCAATATGCTGTCTACCATTAAGCCTCTTGTTTCGTATGTACCATCATTTGCATAAGGACGAAAAGACAACTTAATAATGCCAATTTGCATATTTTTCAAGTGTGTAGTTCTTTATAAAGGCTCTTTTTACCTACACCGAATCCTTGTCGAAAACCAAGGAATATCATGGCTAGATGTTTTTCGATAGCGAATGCTAAAATACCCTTGCAGATTCATATTCTTTTATATATGTACATATAGCAAGGGCTTCATTTATCACAAAATTTGCATGCCAATAAAAAAAAAATTGTGGCAAAACTTAGCCTTATCATTAAATATTTATTAAAAAGCTATATTGTTCTGGTACAAATCCGATTCTGATAGAAAATATGCCCGACTATAGCAGGGATAGTGGATATATAACACAAGGCTTCCTCAATCTCTTAAATTGCATTTGAAATGTTTTTTATTCAATTTTTCAAGTTGTTCTAGCAAATATTTCTATACCCAATGGATTGCATAGAGACTTTCTTCTATAAATTAAAAGTCATTTTGCCATTTGCTTGACTTGAACACGAGTAAATTCGCATGGACCATTCCGAAAACATTTGTAAAACCTAAGGCGCACCTGTGACACCTTCTCAATTGGCAAACTAGGCACGTATCCTGCTTGCAGAAGCTCCAAAAGCTATGTAAATATGTAGGTATATGTATATGAGGACGTCACGTTACTTAATTAAAGAGTTCATCTTGAAAATTATTCACACTAGTGGCATTGCCCGCTCCCAACTCTGAAAGAAACACTTGGCTGATGTCATCTGAAGTTAATTTTAATTAAAAATCCAGAAAAACAGCTGCAGAACAGCAAAAAATAAACGTGCTGCAAAATCAATGGTCGAAAGCCAAAGCGTGTATACTCTTAAAGAAATATATAATATGTGGAGTTTTAAAATAATATATACATTTTTTTAGACTTAGTTGAGCAGAGTTGAATTCGAGATTCGAATTCCATGTTCTACATTTTCCACAACTCTTTAATTTATTGGCTTGAGTTAGGGCATACAAATCTGTGTGGGAATCGAACTGTCAATATTTGTTACTTTGGCCAAATATTTTTAGATGACGACCACTAGATATCTGTCCTCCACCTTCATAAAATTCAAATGACAAAGTCAAAGTCAAAGCAAACAAACAAGGATAATAACAAAGCCCAAGCCAGGCCAGGCAAAACCTACAAAATATATATATATTTTTTTTACATTCTGTATATATATATATATATATATATATATCCTCAAACTCCTATACGAAATACAAAAGCATTTGAGCCAGCGGAACGGTCATTTGACTCATTTAGTTTTTGCCGTTTTTGTAGTTTACTTTCCTTATATTTTGCTGCTGCTGCTTAACTAAAAACAGTTGGAGCCACTTCCAGCTCTCTTTGCCTTGGCTGAGCACCCCGGAGCGCGCTCCTATACCCAAAATTTGTCTCTTAAATATTCGGCAACGCATTCGCACGCCAGCAGCCATTAAAGTTCATTGGTCTCCTTGGGGGAGCGAAGTATTCATAGCGTGTTGCCAACTGGAATGCAAATGTGGGTTGAGGCTGAGAACATTGCCTGGAGTTGAATAGATTTGATGAATTGTCTGGAGAGTCCTGTAATTCACTGATAAAAGCAGTCCCGGGAAATTAAGGGATAATTTGAAGAAGTGAATTGTATAAAGGGTTAGTGGATAGCTAATAAAAGTTTTGGTTTGAATTAATAAGCGGTTGAAATAAATTTATTTGCTTAGCGAAGCTGATAATAATAAGGATATGTATATAGAGCTAATAATATAAGTACTAGTGCTTTCATCTAGCAGCAGCACGGGTTCTTTTCAAGTTTGGAAAGCGATCCCAGAGGACCAAATAAGGAGGAACATGATTGTTGGCCGCTTTAGACTTGTATGTGCTGGTGCATCGGCCTGGTGCCAAACTTCCCTGCCAAATTCGGTTTGCTTTTCGCTAGATCAGCAAGGAATCAATTCAACAGCTCTGAATAAAATTTCCAGGTTGCCATTCTTTCTTCAAGATAATCGAGTATAATGAAGGCCTTTGCATAACATTTGTACCCATCTTGGCCTTCTTTAATATCTACTATCATATACTATCGTATAGCTCCAGTAGCTCCGAAGTTAGTATTGATATTTTGGATTAAAATTTCCATTTCAATCAACAACATTTTAATTATAATTCAGCCTTATTTCTACTGAGATCTTGAACGTATATCAATGTAAGTAAATCTATAAACACGCCTGAAAACTAAGTGATCCATGAAACTTATAACAAGCAGCCTCTTCGATGCCCGAATGATGTCAAATGGTGTCATAAGTCACAAATTTTGGTACATTCATATAAATCGGCTGAGTTAGAAAAATTTTAGTCGTTCATTTTATGTTAGTTTGAGCTTGAAGTTTATGGTTTTTAGAATGTGTTTTAAGCCCCGCCTTGGCTTGCGACGCCTTGGCAAGCAGGTACAGAAGTGGTTATACCGGCAGCCAAACGCTGATATGAGCACCACCCCGCCAAGCGAAGTAATGATTCAGCATCTGGATGCACCAGACAAATCCGATGGGGATAGGAAGCTATATCGGACATTGAGTCTGTCCAATGGCTTGCGCGCTATGTTGATTTCCAACCCCGGCCTAGAGGAACCCCACTCGCATAGGCACAGCGTTGATTCACCTCATCATGATTTGTCTAACCCCAGCAATGAGAGCTCCAGCGCTACACTTGTGCATTTCCACGGGAAGCTCGCAGCTTGTGCTGTGCTAGTGAAAGTTGGATCTTTTAGCGAGCCGCCACAATACCAGGGCTTGGCGCATTTTGTGGAACATATGATATTCATGGGCTCCGAGAAGTTTCCAGTGGAAAATGCATTTGACGCATTCGTGACGAAAAACGGAGGATTCACAAATGCGCACACCGAGAATGAGGAGACGTGTTTTTACTTTGAAGTGGAAGAGGCGCAGTTGGACAAAAGTATGGATATTTTCATGAATCTAATGAAAGCGCCGCTTATGTTGCCGGACGCAATGGCTCGCGAACGTTCCGCAGTGCAGTCTGAATTCGAGCAGACCTTTATGAGGGATGAGGTGCGACGTGACCAGATCTTGGCTAGTCAAGCCAGCGAAGGTTATCCGCATGGCACCTTCAGCTGGGGTAATCTCAAGTCTTTGCAGAAAAATGTCGACGACACACATTTACATGCGTCTCTCCATGATTTTAAGCGAAATCATTATGGGGCCAATCGCATGATCGTTTGCCTGCAGGCACAGTTGTCCCTGGATGAGCTGGAGCAACTGCTAGTGCGTCATTGTGCGGATATACCCTTAAGTCTCCAGCAGGCTGATGATACCTCAAGTTTGGACTACCAGACCGCTTTTCGGGAGCAGTTCTTCCGTGAAGTGTTTCTGGTTCAGCCAGTAGAGGATGTGTGCAAGGTGGAGCTTACTTGGGTGCTTCCTCCAATGAAGAAGCACTACCGAAGCAAGCCGGACTCCTTTTTTGCACAGCTACTCGGCTATGAGGGTGTGGGCAGCCTATGCTCCTATCTGCGGCGCCGGCTATGGTGCATGAGCATAATGGCAGGCACCGGTGGCAGCAGCTTTGAATCGAATTCCATATACTCGTTATTTAACATTAGCATTTACCTTACCGACGAAGGCTTTGATCATCTGGATGAGGTAATGGCAGCCACCTTTGCCTGGATTCGGCTCCTCCTTGATGCCAGTGAACTAACTGTAAGCTACAAGGAGATTCAGCAGATCGCTGCCACCAATTTCCGCTTTCAAATCGAACTGCCCTCCATGGACAATGTCCAGAACATTGCAGAGAATTTTAGCTACTTGCCACCCAAGGATGCACTGGCCGGCTCTCAGCTTTACTATGAATATGATGAATCTGCGGTACAGTTGCTAAAGCAGCATCTCGGAACCTTCAACTTCAATATAATGATTTCGTCTCACATTCCCTACGAGGACTACGAGTATGATCAACGGGAGCCTTGGTTTGGTACACAATACAAGAGAATCGAAATGCCTAAGAAGTGGATAGCCATGTGGCATGATCCGAAACCCTTGCCAGAACTAAAGTTTCCAGAGCCCAATCCATTTGTTACAACGGACTTCACCTTACACTGGGAGGAGGCAGGCAAGCCGCATATTCCCCGTCGTCCCAAGGCGCTGGTGCGAGATGATCTATGTGAACTGTGGTTTCGACAGGACGACACCTTTCTGCTGCCGGATGGCTATATTAATCTGTACTTCATCACTCCTTTGGCTCGCCAGAGTGCTCGGAACTATATGCTAGGGGTGATGTATACGTATTTAGTGGAATTTAGCATCGCTGAGCGACTGTATCCAGCGCTCGAGGCGGGCCTCAGCTATGGTCTTTTCACAGGCGATAAGGGTTTGGTTCTACGAGTCAGTGGCTACAACCAGAAACTCCCATTGCTGGTGGATATCATTATGAATGTGATGAACACGCTGGAATTGAACCCAGCCCAGCTGGTGTCCTTTAAGGAGATTAAGAAACGTCAGATATTTAATGCACTGATTAGCGGGAACACCTTGAACCTCGATCTGCGACTAAGTGTCCTGGAGAACCAGCGATTTAGTATGTTGCAGAAGTACGAGTCAATCGATGGCATTACCCTGGATGACATAAAGCAGTTCAAGGAAAACTTTCACAAAGAGATGTACGTACAGGGCCTAATCCAAGGTAACTTTACAGAGCAGCAGGCACGAGGTATTATGGAGAAGGTGCTTTCCAGCTTCAGCAGCAACAAGATTGAGAATATCACCGCTCTGGACAACTGCTTGATGGAGTTGCCAGTGGGCTCATATTTCCTGCGCGTGAAGGCGCTCAACGATGAGGACACTAATACTATTGTGACCAACTACTACCAAATCGGTCCAACTGATTTGAGACAGGAATGTCTGATGGATCTAGTTGAGATTATTGTGGAGGAGCCCTTCTTTAATCAGCTGCGAACTCAGGAACAATTGGGCTATAGTCTGGGCATCCATCAACGTATTGGGCATGGAGTGCTGGCCTATGTGATCACCATTAATACCCAGGAGACCAAGCATAAGGCGGACTTTGTCGAGCAACGCATCGAAGTGTTCAGAGCCCAGATGCCGGAGCTAGTATCTCAATTGAGTGAGGAGGAGTTCCAACAGGTCCGCGAAACCCTCATCAGTGGCAAGAAGCTGGGCGATACCAGCCTCGACGAGGAGGTCACTCGCAACTGGAGTGAGATTGTGACAAAGGAGTACTTCTTCAATCGTATAGAAATGGAAATTAAGACACTACACAATTTATCAAAGCAGGATGTGCTGGATTTCTTGTACTCCTATGAACGCGACAACCTGCGAAAGCTGTCTGTGCAGGTTGTTGGTAGCGATACGATACCGAGGCACTCGCCGACACATTCCATATCCGATGCAGTTGCGCTTAGGCAGGGATCGCAGACAGGTCTTGGTAAGCGACCCGGTTCGTTGGCTAATTTCCTGGAGGAAGTGCAGCGTAATATTTCCGAGGAGCAGCTACTGTTCGAACAGATGGGCGACAAGGTGAAGATACAGTTCATTGGACAACATGACGATCCCAGCAACATTTTGGACATACCAGCTTTCAAGAAAAATCTTAAAACATACCCAGTGATTAAAGTCAACCCCAAGCTCGGTAATAAAGTTACTTAAATATAAAATAAATCTGCAGTTTTACCATCAAAATTCTGCCTTGCCACGCCAGGGGTGGAATAGAGCTGCATAGACAATTTTCTGTAAACAATTTGTACGTCTGCATGTCAAAGCTCATAATAATTGTTTACTTTTGAGTTTTCTTATTTTATCTTATGTTTTCCCATTACTTTTTCATCAAAACAATGCCCCATAGAGGAACAGAGCTAAGCCGACGGAACTCAACTTGAGACAACGAATGAAGCAAATTATGGAAATCAACTAATATTCTATCAAGGCTTTAAAGTGAATACTCTATGGTGGCTTATTTAAGCCTAACCATCATCAATCCGCTCCTTAGCTATGTAAATGGTATGCATGTTCTACATACATCATGCACACCCTCCCTCGCCTGACTATCCCAACTTATCCCATTCACACGCACAATTTAACATTTGCTTGGCAAGCTGCTAATTATAGCTAGCTATCTTATGTATGCATATATACCGTTGCTTCATCTTCATCATCTTCATCATCATCGTCATCCCCGCCATCTTCTTCGGCATTTCCATTCGCAGCGCTTCTCGTCTCTTCGCTTGTGGTTGCTGTGGGACGCTTGGCTAACGTTTCACTGCCACTGCCGCTGTTGACGTTGTTGTTGTTGCTGTTGTTGTTATTGCTGCTAATGTTGTTGCTGTTATTGCCTAGGCCATGACCAATGCCAACATTATTGCTATTATTTCCACTGCCGCCAATATCCGTGAGCATAGTGCGAAAGAGCGCGATTAAGAGTCAGTGTGGAGGCCGGCAAAATCGCGAGGAGCGCAAGTTCTTGTGCTGGCTAAATGGCAATTATGGGTAGCATTTAAAATGATTTCCACAGTTTAACTCCCTCACTAACACACAGACACACTCCCGCACAACTGTTTAAGCGGGCAATTAAAACTTTATGGTTTTTGAATTTGTATTTTATGATTTTCTCCAATTTATGTTAATTTTTAATTTAATTTATTCGAATTTTTACGCAAAAAGTAATTTATTTAATTTATTTATGAGTTTGCCAATCAGTTTCTATATTTCAATTAGTTTATATTTAAACTGTATTAACAATTTTTAAATATATATCTCTACGTATACTTAATATTGTTGCAAATATCAAGTATACGAAGTTTTTTTTAGCTTATTTTGTTAATTCAGAAATTTCAATTAATTTCGAATGAAAAAAAAATGAATACAAAAATCAAAAACTGTCAAAAACCTGGCTCAACTTTCTCAGAAAAACTTGAATTTATCTGGGATCGCTTTCCACGTATCCAGACAAAAATCCGCGTTCTAAAATTTTCGTTTTGTGCTGGCGTTCGCCCAACGCGCAACTGATTTCCACTTGCCGAAAATGCGGCCGAAAGCTCAACAGCGTTAGCGAAACTAACTTCGGTTTTCCTTACAGTTTTCCGAAAGCAAAAGCTTTTCATACACACACACACACGCACCAACAGTAGCAACAACTTCAGTTTCAGTTTCAATTTCAATTTCATTCACGAGAAAAGTTCCAAATGCAAAGGTCACGTGCTTCGTTTTTCACTTTCGTTGACTTAGCGGCAGCGAAGGGGAGAATGTGGTTAACCGAAACCGGGTTAACTTAATCCGCAGCTAAAGCTTTTGAAGCGGCGGAGTCAATTCGAGCAGCTGTTGCTTTGGCCATGCTTCATTCTGCGCCAAATATGTATAGTCGTCCTTCGCACAAAAGCAAACGTGCTGTGCCTGGGCCGCTCGAAAGGTTAATGTCATGACCGTCAGCTGTCTGCAAGGACACTCAACTCAACTCCGGACATGAAGCACTAACTGCATACCAAGTGCCATTGATGGCTTTTTGCCTGATTGATAGTGATTTTATTAGGAGATCTATTTCATTGTTGCAGATTTCATTTGCTTCAGCTTGGGCTGACAATTATGAGATGGTTAACTTTAGTTTCAATTTATTGACTATTTGAACGATAATTTACTACTCACCAGTAGTATATTAATGTGGAAATGCATTTGCATTAACGTTGCTATTTCTATAAGCAACAGGTAAATCGCATTTGCCTAATAATATATTTCTTAAATGCGTAATCAAAACCATAAGAACCGCAAGTAGTTTCTTAAAATTGAAAAATATTTACATATAAATATCTTAAATAAACAAATGCTAATCAATGCTGATGTGCAATAGCCACAGTATTACTGTGCACAGTTCGACTTGCATTTGCCTTTCCTCAGGTGAACTAGAAAAATCAAAACTTTCCCGTCACGCAAACTACTGGCAAGCCCAAGGTCTCATCAGAAACTTTTGTCATAAAAACATGACCTTGTACACAACTCCCTAACAATTGGGAAGACACATCAGCCCATTCTAATGGACTTGTTTAGTGGTGACGCACGTGCCACTGCGTGCATTGAACAGACAACATGACCTTAATTAGTCGCCAAATCATAAAAATAAGTTGAGATAAAAATATAACAAAAGTTTAGTTAAATGCAGAAATAGATAGTAGATATTATTGGTGTATTTATTGGAGATGCGTTCGACTGGGCAAGGTTTTATTAAGCCATCAACAATTTTACATCGATTTTTTGAAAAACCAAAGCTCATCTTTATTGCCTGTAAATTATGTATTAAACGCTTAAATGTGGTGAGTTGTAAATATTAAATGATTCCAAGAACAATTTTATTACAAATCAGAGAACTGCGAAGCCCGATGAATACAGGCCTCAAGCAGTGCTGTTTGCATCGTCATTTCTACGAAGCAACCATTTAGTGTTTACATTTTTTGGAAACGACGTTGGTCAAAATTTTCAGTCGAAAACGAATGTTGAACGCCTACCGAGTTTGTCAGAGCTTGTGATTTTTTGATCTAGAGAGAGGAGAGAGAGAATCCACCAACCCAAACTGATTGACGATATAAAATACTGCCTGTCTGTGTGTGATCAAAACGTACTTTGCCTCGAGACACAAGAGAATGTACTCAAGACTAAGGCGACGACTTGAATTTATACAATGAAGAGCACGAATGCTAATGCTAATTCACATTAATACAGTGATTTTTCTTTACATATTTTTGCCCTTACATATTTGGCCTTTTTTTTAATAATTTGAATAAATTAAATATACAAACTGCATTTCAATTGTTTTTACGGGAAGTACGATGAGTAATTGTAGCCACAATTTCAACACTTAACTCTGATGCTTTGAACAATTATATATTCTCCATATAAATACTAAATAGGTCATTTAAGACACATTTATGTAAGTTGCTGAACGGCGAGATTTAATAATCTAGCTTGCATTTTAGAGAATTTGAATCCAACCGGTTTCGTTCTCAATAATCATAGTTCATCATAGCTCTTACCGGCGATAAATTGTCGTTTGCCAGGCATAACGATAATCAATTGTTATGGAAGATTATTGAGCACGGAAACGTGTTTGATGTTTATCCGTTGCTTTCTTAGGCATTCTTAGTATATTTAGTTCATTCTATTGAAATCTATAAAGATTGTTGAACTCGTAAACCACAATACTCCCCGATTTAATAATACCTAATTTGAGATTCTTGTAGTCCTTTTTTTGCGAAGCATTGTCTGCATGAAATGTTGCTGGCAAACTGGCGAGTGAGTACAAAAACTATGTTTTTGCCCTACCAGAAGTCGCTCGGAGTTCTTTATTGGTAAATATCTTCTTTCTAAATACGAATATATATCTTCTTTAACAAACATATCTGACGCGTTTATGCACTAAAGACATGTTTATTTGCTTTGCAAGTGCTGTGTTTGCCATCTTATGGCCAATTTAGCTGATGTGTTGACGATTTGACCAGATGTGACAGTGTATAGTTAGTGAGAGACTATATAAGTGTCTTCATATACCAACTCCTCTTTACTTATAGTAAGTTAGCAGAGGAAGCTTAAGCAAAGACAATTAAGTTTAATTAAAGCTACCATAAAAATCTAAGAATATAATGGTGGCACTTCATTATTCTGTGAACTCATTTTCGTAGTTGTTCAACTCTTGTTTAATTTGGCTGCTCATTTGTGTGTTCTCATCTATACTAATACATAACACAATTATTATTGGCTTGTCGTGCATTTGAGACTTTTGGTTTTGTTTGTATTTCCTATTTTCCTATAACCTTAACTTATTTACAAATCTGATTCGATAGACAGCGCTGTCATTGTTTTGTAAGGGAACGCTAATAAATTTCACATTCAAACTTGCAACTGGCACGCGCAGCAAACAAATTAGACAGAAAGTTTCTTCTCTTCTTAATATTGTTGTTGTTGTTATGTTGAATACGCACGAGCAGAAAACACAGGAACAACCACATTTATAGATATCGAAGGAGCACAGTTTGTTGCTGCAATGTTTTGCATGTTGTTAAAGAATTGTAAACATTTTATGGCAAGACAAATGCGCAGCAACAGCAACACGCTGAACATGCAAAAAGTTTTGTTTGCCCAACAAAGTAAATGAGCTTCCACCCAAAACAAAGGAGCGTTCATCAAATTAGCAGCTTGCGTGCTTTCCATTGTCATATGTGACGTATGCGTAATATTTGTGTCATACATTATTCGAAGCTTTGTGTTCTATCACTTTTCAATTAGTAACACGCAGTAGGTTAGGGATATTGTAAAGTTAGTGTGAATGAAGAACGGAAAGCAAACAAAAAAAAAAAACAAATAATTATGCAAATGCGTATTGAGCAAACAGCAGAGCATTGGACTGCTAGAAGGAATATTGAACAATTACGAGCATGACGATCGCGCTTTGCAGCGATAGAGGGTGTAAAGGGGAGAGAAAGCAATAATAAGATAGAGAAAAACCAAAGAGAAGGCACACAAAACAAAATCAAACATCATCAGCAATGCCAAATGATACGCTTATTAATGGATCGCAGACAAAGTCACTGGTAGAATCTGGTATTATTATGAGTTCAGAATACAAATTTCTTTTTATAAATTCCCAAATTCTTAAATATATATCTTCATGAAGTAAAAAGAACTTGCAAAACCACTAGATTAACTTTGTCTCGTCAGCTAGATCCTCGTAGGATTTAAGTCATATGGTAAAAGGGTAGCACACAATCATGCTCAGACTTCACCTTCAAAAAGTGCTTAACGACTCTTGTTAATTGACAGTTTATGCTATGTTAAACAGGATTAAGCGGATCAAGATAGAAGCTGAATTCATGCTTATATGCTGGGCTAGGTTTCCCTGTACACTTTGTAGAGCTCAAACATATGTCCATAAGCACAGCGAAAACGGTTACCCGAATAAAACCAAATTACCCAATCATTATACGCAATACATAGTTGAATCATTCAGTTCTCATAGTTAGGGTACATGTGCATTGCAGCTTCCCTTAAGTTTGTGATAAACTAAAGAGGGGGCTTAAAACTATATAGAGATATACGTTGCCTACAGCAAGAACCCTCCGCATTCCCTTTTGCTATATAACTCTCCAATAATCCCTTAATTTGCATATAATATTGAACTTGTTTCTGATTCATCAAATCACCTGAACTTTCAGCATCACAATCTTGATTTCCATTGTGGCGCGTGTAGGACTTGTTGAACGCGTCTCGCCATTTGTTAATTTTTCTATCTCACACTTCTCCTTTGTAGGCTGCCTCTCCTGCGGCAGCTCCACATCCAGTTGCCATTCACCTTTGCCCATTATATATAAATCTGGGTGTATAAAACTAATACTGATTTACACACAAGTACTCGTATATTGATTCGATTTGCTCAATTTGCATTTTGTTGTTGTGTAACTTTTCTGGTCAAACACTTTATATAATCATCCGAAACACTTTTAAAATCAATCGAAGAAGATTTTAAAGCAACATCAACTTCAAGCACACACAATGAGAATTTTTCGAATTTTCAGTTCAAATGCCAAATTTATGGCAAAAATACAGAATTTTGAAGTGTAGCAAATATATTTGAAAGAAACCACAACGATATGGGCGAAATGTTTGGAAAGCACTGAGGGCCAAACAGCCGAACCTCAAACCAAAACCGAAACCACAACCGAAGGCATCATAGTTGAGCAAGTGGCTCGATTTCCGCTTGCCGTACAAAGGAAGATGAAGGCAAGGAGGGCTATTAATAAATCTCTGTACGTAACACAGATACTAATTAAATTGCATTTGCAGTTGCACTTGCACTTGCCTTTGCCACTTCCCCAAACAAGTTTCCGTGCGGATGCAGATGGATCTCGGGCAATGAGCAAAGTCAAGTTCAATGAAAAATTTGTAATTGGGTTCATTATGCTTGTATTTACACTCCTTGTCACTTGGTTAGGCTCAGTGGTTAGATACAAATCGTCAGATATATTTGAGGTACAGGGATCAAGTTGATTGTTAGGTAATTTGGATCGGAAGAAGTATGATCCATTAATTAGCTGTGCGGTGATCATTCCGTTCTTATAGAAAAAGGACGTTCGTTATATCTTAGAGGTTTTTAGAAGCATGAGACCGGGAATAAAAGACTTACAAGTTATAGAAATTCGTATATGCATGGAGAAGAACTAAAGTGAAAACCTGATTAATGCCTGGTGTTAGTTCTTACCGGTTTCAAATTGATTCAAGGGGAAACTAGTTTAATATTTGTTTGTCTTTCGCAAGACACCAATTTTGCAATCGAATCGAAGAATCGCTTAGGATATGTGTGCAGGGCATATATCAGGCTTCTTTACATCTCTAAATATGATGAATTATCGAGCTACTTAAGCTTATTCAGAATTATCTTATGAAAAAACTGAAACATTTCAAATCAAAAGCAGAAAGGAAACACTTGATGACTACACATCATGTTCACACTTTCAAGCTAGTCTAATTTATACCTGTATTACATAGGATGCATTCATTTATTTAAATATTATCACTCCAAATGCAAACTTTCCACTGTCCCCATTCAAGTGACGCGGCTTGTATTAGTGGCTATATAATATTGGTATTGACGTTGCTGCCAGCTGACAAGCACACTTATGTACTTACCTTCAAACGTATTCATGTACTCTTGCCAAAAAACAGCAAGAACACATAAGAAAATAAAAAGCTCATACGCCATGTCAGCCGACAGTACGCTTTTTGCTTAACGATTTCGTCGCGTTTGTTGTGTCTGCGTTTGCTTAAGTGTTTCTTTCATTTTGTGTATTATTTTCGCTGGCAATGTTTCTTTCTTTCGTCTATTTGACAGTTTATTTGTATTATCTTTTTTAAATTTGTGTGCTTTATTTGTTTTAATTTTTAACATATTCACAAGCAGTTCACGGCGCTTACGCTCAGCTGAAATATTGAAACGCCGCACGCACAAAGCAGAGACCAAGTTGCGAGAGGAAGTGAGAAAGAAATAGAGAGAGAGTGTGTCACGTGCTTAAGTTGGTAACTTTGTTAATTAGTTAGATTTGTGTATTATTATGCATCGAGCGGAGGCCAAAGAAGGTCAAGGCCAAAGCTAGTCTCGGTTAAAGTCTGTACCAGGTGATCTTATGATAAAGAATGACCTTTTATAATAAAACTATAAAAAAAGAAAAATATTTGCATTGATTTAAAAATCATATCTTATTAGCAGAGTTGGCTGAGAAGACTCGCCAATAGCGTTATTAACATTCAAGAAATACGTGTACGAAATGTTGTTAGGAAGAGATTTATACTACACGCGTGGACAAAGTCATCGATCCGCTAACAAGTATGTGGGAACGATTATGCAAAGAGACAGATTATTCTATGCCACAGCTCGTTGCTATTTGCACTCGTGCATGCCTCCTAGAAATTCCCACCCCCAACAGGCGAGTATCATAGGATAATTATATACCATTTGCCATTCACTAATTTACATATATGTTTATATGTAATATGTAATTCGGCGCGTGTCAGAAGATTTGTTGTTTCATTTGCACATGCCTAAGGTACAATATACTATAAAACAATACAATATGTTATAAATAAATCCCCAGCAACATATGTTTGCAATAGGCAAAGTAGAAAGGCTTTGCCAAAACTTTTATACCCTGCATGCATGTTCTTCAGCTCAACAACTATTTACGTTTAGATTTTCGCATTTAATTTATTTCAATTTTATTTGCTTCCCACTGCTACAAGGAAGAACCTATAATATTAGGTAAGAAAATTAAGTTTTTGTTTTGTAGAAGTTACCAAGCCCACACTTTCTGGTACATATGGGGCCCCAGATGAGTAAAAATTATATATATATTCTTGATCAGGAGCAATCGATCTACCCATATCCGTCTGTCCGTCCGTATGAACACCTCGGATCTCGGAGACCTAGAGTTAGAGCTAGAGCTAGAGTGGGGCGTCAGATCGAGTTTGCGTTTGCAGATAAATTTCACAGAAAGGACAGTGAGAAAAGAAAGGAAAGGATAAAAGAAAGGAAGAGGTGTGATAAGAGGAAGGACGAAAGAAGAGTAAGATTAGGGTGAGAAGGAAAGAGCGATAAGCCAGGGAGGGAGAAATTTGGAACAAAAATAAAGAGAAGAGAGCCAATTGAAAGGGAGAAATAAGGGAAAAACTATTTCCGAAGAGCAACTTCTCTACACCTCTGGAGCTCCACATTTAAAAAGAAGTCTGGAAAATACGGAATGCGCAACTCCTCACAACCATAAGAGCTAAGTGGATGAAATGTTCACATAAGTTAAATTTCATGGTGTAGCTAGGGATCCGTTTTATACAATTCCAACTAGAAGTTTGTCAAAATTGAAGCCAAAATATGTATGGAAATGCTTTTCTTATCTACCCAAAGGTATCCTTTGCTTTGCCATCAACAGCCAATACAATACATAGTAATCCATTTAAGATAAATCAAAGATATAATTAGTATGCTTCTCCTATATGAGATGGCTAGATGACGAATGTTTACCCACGGCTTTATAGAGTTCGTCAGCTATGTCAACTTTGGTTTGCCGTAAATTTCATGGCACAGCAAACAAACCCTTCGGACAGGGTATCACAGCATCAACATTTTCTCTCAAATAATTATCATGCCTCTGCTAATTTATGCCATATAAATTTCCAATGCTGTAATTAATTGAAAATTCACTATGCCATGGAATTGTGCACCCAAATGAAAAAGTAACCACAAGAACTGCTGGCTAACCACTGACTCAGTTGGTAAAAACAGTATGAAAAATATGACGTACTTCCTGCCTACATCAACTGCATACTATTAATGCCAATTGTCGCCCCAGGTTGAGTTTCTTATAAATAGCCGCATTTAATTTCTATTACTTAAGTTTTAATAGGGGGGAAATCGCATGGGGCACGTCACGTGCTTATTGTTAGAAGGGGGACTTTTATGGCTTTTCACACTTTTCTAGGTATCATGACTAATCGAAATGGTCATCTTCCAATCACCATGCGCACTCCAGTTACTGACCCCAGCGTCCATTTACATAAAACAACAAAAAAGTGCGCTGCTCTCTGCTACTGATGTTTGAGCAACAACAACATCTATGTGTTTTCATGCATTTGTTTAACTGTTCATGCATAATTCATTGATTTTCGCTTCGTGGCGTCAAGTCGTGTGTAAGTCGCGCGACGTCGCCGATCTTAGTTGTATTTTTTTCAGTTGAATTCGAACGCTGTAAATTCCCCCACAGTTAGAACAAATAATTAATTATACATTTTGCTCGGTGTCTATGAGTTTGCCAGGCGAGCCAGCTGATTTAAGACATATAATTCAGAAATGTAATAAACCACAAAATCTATTGTCGGGCCAATAATAGCGGTAAACGTAACTATTTCGAAAGAGCTTGAAATTCATTACGAGTTGTTAGTGCAAAAATGAATTGTTAAAAACTAAATGCATTTTACTTAAAAAAATTATTATACATTTAAGATTATTGAATCAAGAGTTTTTCTCAATGTTGAAATATAATTTTACTTGATAAATAATATTTATTGTAAAATAATATTTATTGCATTCACCAGTCCAAGTAAAACTTTACCAGCTGCTTAATTTTAAAATTCCAAGTAATAAAATTAAGCAGTTGGTAGAGTTTTACTTTCTTATAGAAAGATTTGCATAGCAAGTTATAACTTTTCTTAAGCGAAAACGAGAATACAGCATGAGAATACGCCCAAAACAAAATGTATATATTTCAATATATTTTTCAAAACAAAAAATCTTTAAAAATCACCAAATTTGTAAAGGTAACTTTTCAAATTTCAAATTTTTCAAATTCAGGTAGCATATTCATGTGATCCTTTTAATCATAGATCAATGATGCTGATCCCTTTGTTCTGAGAATTTACAGTAGATACACAAAGAAAATATAAATAATTCCCAAATGAGTCATATGAAAGTTGTGGTTTTAATTAAATTAATTAATAAAACTAATAAAATCATGGAAATTGTAACTTTCACGTAGCAAGTTCAGCGTGCTCCAATAAGTTACTTCTGCCATACTAAAATTAACCCACAAATTTATCCATATAAATATTTTGTTAATATAAACGCCTACCGCTGCCGTAGTAAGATCAATCATTGAGGTTGTAAGTCTATCTTTCCTAAATGTTGTACAGTCTTAGATGACTTCTATATCACAAAGAAGAAATTTATATTTTGAACCTAAAATATTTGTCATAAAATACATAATAATAAAATGAATAAAATCTTTAACAAATTCGGTGGTCTGATTGATCTGTCAGCAGATTATTTTGCCTATCAATGAGATTTATGGAAGTGCTATGATGTGAACCTTAATAATGGATAGGCGTGATAGATTATATGAACAACTTTTCCATTAGGCATAGAGATAGGCTGACAAGGCATCCTCAGTAATTTTCTACATTTTCTTCGCAGGCTTTTTCTAAGGCCACATCAATCAAACATCATTGTCAAATGCAAAGAACAAAACCTGAAGTTTGCATAATATTATCGCAAATATATAAAAGAGAACCTCATTCAATTTATAAAAGAATATATTTCCTCAAATATTTTATCTTCATATTGGTGTTAAGAGCCAACTCTTTCTAAAAACATTAATAATAACAAATATTAAGGAAATATATACAATATTAACCTACAACTGCAACGCATATATGAGGGAAAGTCAAGAACTTCGAACTTCTCTAGATGAAATAAAAATATAAACAAAAGCAAGCTGAATTCCAATACGAATGAAAGGATCTTGATACAAGAAGTTGCTCAAGCCCTTACATTTTATAAGGTAAATTTCTTATCGACTTACCTATTGAGTTGCTTACTTATATCGCTGATATCCAATCAGGACAATCACTTTTCTATTCTTGTGATCATATTTTGCAAGTTGGCTTTGAACTTTGAACACTTAATATAGCTGGAGTGGAGTCTGTTTGCAGTGGGTTGAATCTATGGATAAACACGTTGAACACTTGGACTGGCACTTGGCTTAATGGCTTTTCGAAATCTTGATCTTGATCGCTTTCTTTTGGGCTACTACCATTCGATGCGAACATAAAACGGATACTGATCGTAATGCAGCCTCGCTTGTTTCCTTCACACTTCACTTCAAGTGCCAAAAACCCAGAGCTCCAGCTCTAGTAGTTTCCACACTCACACACGCGCACACTCGCACTCGCACTCACACACACGCGCACACACAAAAGGTGTCACCAACTGTGATCGCAGATCGCAAGAAATATAAGTAATACATATAATTTTCGTATATATAGTATATTAAGCAAATATGTATGTTAATAAACAGCAAGCGAATTAAAAGAACGGCGAACTGCGAATAAAGCGGCTTTATTTGCTTTAAAAATTTAACGCTTGTTGCGAAATGAAAACCGTTTGTGAAACTGAACTAGCGCGCGCCAAGCGACAATAACAGAACCGGAACACCTAGGCGAATATAGATGATCAACGATCGTTGATGTGGCCCGTTGATTGTTGAGCAGATCGACCATCGGGCCAACACGAACGCTTGGAGAAGCCTAAGCCGAAGATGCGTTGATCAGCTCGGATCGTATCGCATCGCCGTTTCCGCGAGTAAAATAATGAGTATTGGAAATTTTCATCTGCATCACACGCTGCGCATGCTCGATCAATTTGCAAGTTTTGTTTAGTTAGTTTAACTTATTATTTTATTGATTGATTGCCTTTGGCAGCCTCTAACTAAATACTTTAACTGGTTTGCGGTGCTTCTTTTTGTTTTTTTCCCAAGTTTAATGTTTGGCTTTCTTTTTTTTGTTTTTATTTTATTTTTTTAATTTTGTGTGACAAAAAAAGGCATCATATGATCTTGCGATTAACATTAATTAATTAATTTTCAACTTGTTTCCATTTCAGCTATTGTCACGTTTATTTTGCATGAGCTTGATTGCGACAACAGAATGATGACGTCTATGGAATAAGTTGACCAAAAACGTTACCAAAGATTGAGGTGATTTTAGCAATACATTTAAAGGCATTCTACACACTTGTAAAAACATTTGGGTGTGTGTGTAAGGTAATTTGTGTACGATCGGCTAAAGCAAAACGTTGATTCCAATCTGGGTATTTTGCTGGCTAAAACATCCTTTGGTGGTTCGTCAGAGGCTCGTCGTCGTCCGAAGGCACTATTTCTTTGAGCAAAAAGATCCCGAAATTCAATTTCATTTGATTCGCCAAATCCCTGATCCAGTTTTATATCAGCATCGTCTAATATGAGCTCTTCGGTTGTAGTCTGAATGGTAAAATTTGAGTAGCGGCACACCGTAGCCCCCGTAGTGGTTTCGTCCAATTCTTCGCGCTCGTTAAATAGATCGGTGTCGTTCAACAGTTTTCGATAATAATTTAAATGCGGCTCGTCCAACAGAGCTGGCTCCGCTTCCTCTGCAATCCTAGACCGTTTTGTCACTGTCATGGTCACACGTTTGGTAGTTATTACTGATGCCGCTGGTTAGCTGCGCGAAGACCTTAAAAGAAAAAGAATGCATATTCCATGCATGATCCATATTCTGCAATATTTACATCTATTTACATCTATTCGTACATAATTTCTTTACAAAATGTAGAAATTTTTAAAATTTGGAAATAATCGACTAAAGGTCCGTTTTAAAAAGGTTTAAAATATAATTTTAACAAGAAAGAAATTACAGTCGAACTTTCTCGACAGTTAAGTAATCTGTATCTAGTATAAGCATACAGCAGTATGCATTTGCTTTGGAAGTTCGAGAGAGATAGCATTCTGCTGTTTTCACTGTGAAAGTATTAGTTAATTATTCCCTCCCTCTCACACACACAGTGTAATGTGCACTGCGATACTATTTGAATTGAGACATTGGTATCTCATAAGGGAAGTATACGATATAGTTGTCCGACCAGAATCAATTTGGTTAGCAGACGTGGAGGCATCTAAAACTGAAACGTACCAAATTTGTTTCGATTCGCGTGAAAAACAAAAAAGTTTTGTTTACTAACAGTTTTTAGTGTAAATGGCTCAATCTTATGATACCTCTCATAAGACTGAATTGATATACTGAATTCGGACGATTTTTACATATGAGCAGCGTACAGCAGAAATAAGCATAAGGTGAAAATTTCCGATAGATAACTTTAAATCTGAGAGACTAGTTCTCATAGAAACAGACGGACATGACTATATCGACTCGGCTTATCACGCTGATCAAGGTTACATATATACTTTGTGGGGTTGGAGATGCTTCCCTCTGTGCTTTATAAAAATCGTGACAAACTATAATTCCCTCTGCAAGGGTATAACAAGAAAGGAAGGCTATATATATGTATATATATATATATATATATATATATATATATATATATATATATATATATATATATATATATATATATATATATATATATATATATATATATATATATATCATTCGCATTGTAAATTTTCTTAACATTTCTTCTTCTTATGTCGTTCATAGCTTCAGGAGTCCACACCACCATATGAAGGACCATTCGGCGGCCAGAGTGGTGAGGAGTATTTTGCAATTGTTGTACTTCAAAGTTGTTTTCATGGAATGTTTTTTTTCAACAAATGGACATGGATGTCCAAACTTTTCACCTTCACCCCTGCTATTCCTGATCTGTACACATATTTGTTCATTTGAGTTATTCCTTTTAGGATGATTAACATATATGGCGACAACATCTGAGATCAATTGCCAAATAAATACTCACGCCTTCAGATTTATGCTAATTACTTGTGACGATTATTTTGTCAACTGAAACCTACCAACTTCTCTCCGCGACCATCTCAAATCTGGGTAAATAAAAGGAATTAAAAGCACACAAGCATTTGCGGGGATACATATGTCGTGCGTTTAACCTTGTTATTGAACTCGATTGAGATTTTTTCACAGCTTCCATCTAAACGATTCCTATTAAACACAAGCCTCAACAGAAAGGGGTGATATTATGTTCCCCTTCCAAAGAAAACATGTTGTTTTTTATTTTGCGAATACTAATGTTGCTAATTTAATTAATTTGTTGGGTATTTGTTTATTTGCAATAGTAATTTGTCATATTTACTTCATTTTCATGTGCGATTCACATATCATTATGTAGCTGTGCCAGTTTAAATTGTTATTGCTCATATTTTTCGTCATTTTGCCTGGCAACGGATTTTCGAATGAATTCTTCTTTTGAACTCTTCTTTTTACCCATAAAGGTTTAAACTTAACATGAGACTGTCAAATAGTTTTTTTTGGCCAATTTTTCATCACATTTGTCCAACATGGCTATAAAGATTGAAAAAGTTATTCAAATAAGGATGTCCCAAAAATTCAAGCAGCTTTACAGCTGACAATCTGAAGGGGTTTCAAATGGTTGTTTACATGGTTGAGCAATAATATGGCTTTGCGCGATACGACAATTTTCTTTTAAGCCTGTGTTTGGGTATGTTGGGATCTTCATGAAAGTTCAACATATTTACATCGTTAAGCAATGATTTGTCTAATGATCACAATATGGAAATACCCAGAGTAGCGCGGCTTTTACCGTTTCACATTCACCACTCTATTAAACTCTACTTAAATTAGGAATTAGGTAACAAATTGTAATCTAAAACCAGTCAGTGTTTTCCCTCAAAATGAATTTATGCGTAAATTTTGGGGCATCGTCACTAAAGTTTACGTAAACTTACATAATTGTAGTTTATTAATGACAGCCTGTTTGCCATATATCCGTATGCGTTCGCAGAATTCTACAATTGCGAAAAGAGCATCTCTTGATTTCAAACATCTCCCATACCATTGCCATTTCTTGATAGCTAAATTCGTTCAGTTCTTGAAGCGTCTGCAATTCGAGGCCGAACGTTATGCCCATCGTGAAAATTATGCTTAAATACATCCAGAAGCAGTTCAACCTTAACACTTTGCACATCTAACCTTATCTAACCCAAGCCATACTTAAACTTAGAAACCACCTGAAGGGAATTCAATCTGGGCAATTTTAATGTGCTTATCTTTCAATTCTTTTCATTCATCATAGTATATACAACCATGGTTGGAGCCACTTAATGCCCCTGGGTGTGCAGGTGGAAGCCGCTTAATTCGCATGTGCGTTGCCTCTTCATCTAATTCCTTGTTGACCGCTGAAAATATATTAAATGTAAGCTTTACTCGTAATTGAGTTGGTGATAATGTGGACACTTACCCAAGTAGTTGGGATTTCGTATAAAGGTTTTTTGTCTTCGCCAGCGTTTGGGCTGATCAACCGGCTTCTCTTCCTCCTGCTCATTGACGCTTTCATCTTTGATATATTCTGTAGAGCTTTCATTCTCGATATTATCAACACCTTCACCGTTATCTACAACATCTCCAATATCTCCATCTTCATTAGGGCTTTCATGATCGTTATCATTATCAACATCAACATTTTCATCGTCAACAAATTGGACATCCGGATTTTTATCGCCTACATGAACAACGTCGTCTTGTCGAACTGAACCATCTTCTTTGTATTGATTTGGCTTAGGTGGGATTGTAGGTGCCGAGAGCCTGCATCGAATGGCGAACAAAGGAAGCACACAAATTGCCAAAAATACAACAATGCTCAACCAAGCTCGAGACATTTTTCGGTACTGAAATCAAATTGCAGGCAATAGCGCCACAAAGCATTTAAATGTTAAATATTGCATTTATTTCATGGCATTTATTTTGTAATTAATTACACGCACGACATTATAGTGTTTTTAATTTAATTTCACGTCTAGGACTTTGGCGTGCAATAAGGAAGCAGCTGCCAAGTTGTTGTATGCAGTCCAAAATGTAAAGCATGTTGATTCGTACTGACTTCGGTCGCTATACTTTTGCTATACCAACACTAAAATGCGAGAACCCAAAGCATATTTAATGCAATTTCCATGGTCTAATGAGTTTTAAATTTGAATTTGAAAACCGCCTACTGCGTGCTGCTTTACGAACTGCTTACCAACATTTTTCAACGCCGATATGTTAATCCATTCGATATCCATTCTTCATGCTTGGCTCATTGCTCGATGCAGCTGTCGATACTATCTTCAGTACTTTTTCTTAACAATTTAAAGCAGTTAATTTGGTATATTTTTTGTAGAAGTATATTTGCGTTTTAAAGATTTGGTCACACTACGGGAAATAATATTTTGTGATTGTCGGAAAATTAATTAAATGATAATAAAACTGCTTAGGGATTTGTGAATTAGCGAAAGAAACAAGAATGCCGCCCACAATAAATAATTCGGCAGTGAATAGCGCCACAGAGAAGCGTCCGCAAAGGCAAACGGAGCGCAAGTAAGTATCGATAGCGTTGCCCAAGCCTACTCCAACTCGAGCTTATAATTTGATTTGCCTACGCAGGTCGGAAATCATTTGTCGCGTGAAATATGGCAACAATCTACCGGACATACCTTTCGACCTGAAGTTTCTGCAGTATCCCTTTGACAGCCATCGCTTTGTGCAGTACAATCCGACGTCGCTGGAGCGAAACTTTAAGTATGATGTGCTAACGGAGCACGATCTGGGCGTGACCGTCGATTTGATCAATCGCGAACTGTACCAGGCGGATTCCATGACGATGCTGGATCCCGCCGATGAGAAACTGCTGGAAGAGGAGACCATGACGCCCTCGGACTCTGTGCGTTCGCGTCAACATTCGCGCTCCGTATCGTGGTTGCGCAAATCCGAGTACATTTCGACGGAGCAGACGCGCTTCCAGCCGCAGAACCTGGAGAATATCGAGGCAAAGGTCGGCTATAATGTGAAGAAATCGCTGCGCGAGGAAACTCTGTATCTAGATCGTGATGCCCAGATTAAGGCCATCGAGAAGACATTCAGCGACACCAAGACCGAGATCACTAAACATTACTCTAAGCCAAATGTAGTCCCTGTCGAAATTTTGCCAATATTCCCCGACTTCACCAACTGGAAGTATCCCTGTGCCCAGGTCATCTTCGACAGCGACCCAGCACCGCAGGGCAAGAATGTGCCCGCCCAACTAGAGGAAATGTCGCAGGCCATGATCCGTGGTGTGATGGACGAGAGTGGCGAGCAGTTTGTTGCCTATTTCTTGCCCACAGAGCAAACACTGGAGAAGCGTCGCGCCGACTTTATTGCCAACGAACTCTACAAGGAGGACGAAGAGTACGAGTACAAGATAGCACGCGAATACAACTGGAATGTGAAGACGAAGGCCTCGAAGGGCTACGAGGAGAACTACTTCTTTGTCATGCGTCCTGATGGCATCTACTATAACGAGCTCGAGACACGTGTCCGTCTGAACAAGCGACGCGTCAAAGTTGGCCAGCAGCCCAACAACACTAAGCTAGTGCGTACCCGAGACCAATCTAATCACTGCCATAAACCACCACACACTTCGACAACTCATGTTCTATTTCTCTTTGTATTTCAGGTTGTGAAGCATCGCCCGCTTGATAGTATGGAACATCGCGTGCAGCGATACCGCGAGCGTCAATTGGAGGCACCCGGTGAAGAAGAGGAAGAAGTGGAGGTGGAGGAAATGGAGGTGGATGAAGATAAACTACCGCAGGAAGCCGGGGAGCTACAGAAGCCAGACGACAAACCTAGCGAAGCTGATGCTACTAACTCAACGTCAGCTGCGAATGCGCAGGAGGCGCGCGAGCGACAGTCCCGCTCCAGAACTCGCTCCGGTGGCTCTCGATCACGCTCGCGCAGTCGCAGTGGCAGTGCAGACAGCGGATCGCGCAGCCGTAGTCGTTCGCGCTCCAGCTCTGGCTCTGCGTCTGGTAGCGGCTCTCGTGCTAGCAGCCGTTCCAAGTCTGGTTCACGGTCACCAAGCGGCTCCAGGTCGCGATCGAAGACGCCTGTCGGCTCCCAGAGATCTGCAGGTGGCTCTCGTAGTCGCAGCGGTTCGCGCAGCCCTTCAAAGTCCAAGTCGAAATCGCGTAGCCGTTCTCGCAGCCGCAGTCGCAGTGCATCCGGCTCATCTGGGTCCAGTCGCTCTCGCTCGCGCAGTGGCTCCCCAAGTGGCACTGGCTCAAGTTCAGGCAGCGGCTCCGAGGAAGAGGAGTAGACACTAAATGCAGTTGGCCACCCTTTTTGTATTATGTAAGTCTCTTTATGAACAAAATAAAAAAGCAAACACAAACGTGGAACTGTTAAACCCACTCGTATGCGATAGGCGCCTACGTGGCGTCCATTAAAAAACTCCTGAAGATTTCGCCATCGGAGCTGGGCAGCTCCGTCTGTGGCGGAGAATATAAACGAAGATTTTGCAGTTGCTGCAGCGGCGAGCTGCTGCCATTGAACTGGACACTACCTTCCATGGTCACGTCCACCGGCACCGGCTGGGGCTGTTGCGGTGACTCCAGCTCACAAATGCCCAGCTTCTGGCAGCTTTCCACCACAATGTCATCTATGGTTTGCGAGAGTAAGGCCTCCTCCTGGTTGCCTCCGCTCATACTGATGGCTGCTATCTCAACGCTAACCGGCGAAGGTTGACTTTGTGCCTGTGCTGGGGAGTCATTGCCCACCGTTGATTCCAGGAAGGCCTTGATGAGCTGCTCTGGTGTCTGGGTCTCCTCGGCGGCACATTTGTGGGTGCGCTGCGACACCTTGTAACGGAAAGTCTTTTGACAGAGCTCACACTTGTACGGCATAACGCCAGTGTGGATGCGGGTGTGGACCAAAAAGGAGACGCGCTGACGGAAACATTTCCCTGTGGAGATGGAAAGCGGCAATGAATGGGCATACGGATTACGGCACTTACCGATCACTTACCGCACACCTCGCATTTGAAGGGCTTCTCGCCGCTGTGAATACGCTGGTGATTATGCAGCGTAGAGAGCTCCTTGAAGGCTCGCCCACATATGTTGCATAGGTGCGGCTTCACTTCGCTGTGGTAGAGCAAATGCTTGTGATACGACTGCTGGAAGGTGAACGTTCTCGCACAGATCTCGCATGTGTAGGGCATCTCGCCGGTGTGCAGCCGCTTGTGCTTCTTCAGGAAGTATTTGGTGGTGAAGGCTTTGGTGCACACATCGCACTCCCACATCTTCATAGTGGACGCATTGTCAGTGCCATTTGCCATACCAGCCTCCGGAGAGGCACCACAAGACGCAATCAGAGGTGGTGGATGTTGCTGCTGGAGCATGCTCAGGGCACCACTCAATGCATACGGCTGAGTGGAGCTGACAGCAGAAATTACATTCCCTTGGACCGTTGCCTCCTTGTGTCGTATCCGATCGCAAATGCTGAGCTTCGACAAGGGGCCGCTGCCACTGGTGCTGCCACTTCCGCCATTGTTCTGGCTGCTACAAGACATTCCAACCATGTGCACCACCTTCAGATGCAAGCGTAGTGAACCCTTCATGCGGAAGGTCTTGGCGCACAGATGACACTTGTAGGGCTCTTCGCTGGGCGGCTGTTCGGTGCCTTCGGCATTTTGGTGGACCAGTCGAAAATGCATGTCCCTCAGCTCCTCATTGCGAAAGTTAAATTCACAGACGTCGCAGCTGGAGGGCGCTGGAGGAGAAGACGGCTGAAGAGGTGGCAGCGGTGGTGCTGGAGTAGGTAAAACAGGTAGAGCAGGCGGCTGCTCTTTTGCTTTAGATCGCTTGCCCCGCCGCTTGGTTCTCGTGGTTTTCGTCTTCGCCGACGCCTCCGTCCTGCTCATCATACTTGTGTGCGTGAAAAGGTGAATGGTGAGCTTGTCGAGTCCCAGAAACATATCTTTGCAGCGTGGAAAGGGACAGGCCAGCGGTCCATTGGCCGCCTTGATAAGCCTCTGTTGCAATGCATCAATGCTGCCAAAGCTGGGCACCGCACACAATGGACATAACACCGACGCGGAACACATGGCTAAAGTCCTCTTTCCGTAGACTTACACTAATTAGGAATTATGCAAACTGTCAACCGATCTTCACTTAATATTTCCGTTTTCTACCGAAAATTTGGGGAGCTCAAGTCCATTCCTAGCAGCTGCTGTCCCACAAAAACGTTTCAAGATTTTTTCAGAATTTTCTAAAAATACTTGCAATGAAAATATTCAAAACTGCGGCCCGACAATGACGACGACGACGTCGGCGACGAGTCCGCTGTATCGAAATGAACAAATAATGAAAATATTACGCTCGCAGCCCGGCGAACGATCTTTCGAATGCGAAACTAACGATATATTCGAAAATCATGCTGCTTCCTCCGATGTCTCTACTTTTTTTTGGGCCTCATTTCGAAACATATATACTAAACGTACTATCTGAGAGCAATTCACTTTGATTTTGGCCTTTCGGCTTTGTTGTTATGTTTGTAATGGAATATAATTGTGATCTCATAATGGATATAATACGTATGCATATTTATAATTTTCTTCATTAGAAATTTGCTGGGGCCAGTGCATTCTCTTTAGTGTTTTGGTTTTGTTGTACCATTGCACTTTATTGCTACTACGGTTTGATAATGGATCGATTAATATAAAAGTACAATATGATAAAGATTTGATTGCATTCAATTCCCAATACTATAAAGTACAATCACAGCATTTTGTAAGATTCATTCAGAAGAATGAATAAAATTCATACAGATTGATTTATTAATAGGTCAAAAATGATTGGTTAAACTTCTTCAACAAACTGCAATTCCCAGTTCTACATCTTATATATGCTTTTATTTAGCAAGCTCAATTACGAGTTAGGAGCTCATTTATGTTGAAGTCCAACGGACAATCAAAGTTGAGCCCTTTTCCATATGTAGCAGCAATTGGCATATAACATCATTTTTTCTTCAGACATTAGGTTTGACTGGTCAGACAGAGCGCTTTGTTTCTAGGTAGGCACAAAACTCCCCTTCATCAGTGATCTTTAGCACAAATGACCACTGTTTGTATTCGATAATTTATAGCTGCAACATAAGTACTCGAAGCGTGAGCAAATGCATATACATACTATGTACATTTCTCATTTCATTTCTAAAATCGCAAAATGTACAGAATATTCACTTATCAAAATCATGGCTCGCTTGGAAGTTTAGCGGGGTATTTAGTAGTTGTACCCGAAACTCGAAGAGCACAAAGCCATATTGTATTCTTGTGGATGTTAGCAACAGGCAAAAAGAGGCTTCTTCCACCCCCTATATATACATATAATCTTCATTGGAACTCAACGCCGAACCGAGCTGGCCCTTCACCAAAATATTGGTATCAAAATCAATGTTTCAAAATTTCACCTTCAATTTGTCCCATATTAATATTAAGAAAAAAATATGTTTTGGACATTTTTGTACTATATAATGTATGATTCCATCACTGAGGTACACTGTTGATAATTGCTATTTAAGTGCTATTTATGCACTTGCATTAATATAAACCAAATGACAAGAAACTTTACTATCAACGAAATCACTTCGTGTCTTTTTTCTCTCTGCAAGGGCAGAGTGTACGAACACAAATTAACTAAAGCTAAAGTAAAGATATCGCTATTATAGAACATTTCCAATCTATTTCCATTTCAATGAAGTAAAATCCTGCCTCAGTGAATCAAATTATGAAAGGGTATCTGTATGTTCGTCTGATGCTTGCCATATTCTGCACATACATGTGTGTCTTCTCACTTGGTTGCGACCACCGATTTGTTTGAATCTATTTTTACCGCTCTTGTTTTGCCCGCTTTTGCAACGCAGTTTATTGGTGTTTCTGTTTAGGTGATCAATTTGTAAACAGTTCGATTGCCGAGCACCAGCAACAAGCACGTGAATGCTTTATCGCACTTCCAATCCCAAATACAAAAGATTCCAGAACATGCACAGCTGTTCCATAGCCTCGAAAAATATATGTATGTAATGCGAGAGTGAAATGCAAATAAATTAACACAAGAACTGTGAAATGCTTATTTTTGGCTCGGGAAATCTAGGGACACGACACTGACATGGGCCGCGGAGACGTCATCCTTGACAGAACTCAAGTCCGACACTGAGGAGCGGGCGCTGATCCCTATGAATTAGGAGATGTGATTATAAGCTTATTCTAACCAAATGGAAATATTTTTCTTACCCTTCATGGATGATATGTAAGAGGCAGCATCTTGGGATGACGATGAGACACTCTTCCAGGACACACAGCTGCGAGTGCGCTTCAAATGCTGTGGCAACTTTAACCCTTTGCTCAGCATATAGTGAATGATCTCGGATCCTTCCTCGTCTGTGGTTGCCATGTCCGTGAGCATGTTCAATGCCTTGGAGTTGCGATCCTCCAACTCCTGCAAATCAAGATCTCGCTCGAACAAAGCCAGAAAATCATCGCTTATCGGCCGTTGCTTGATATCTTTTAGGAGGAGGCGAATCTCCCGACCGGCTCGCTCCATTTTCGTATTCTGCTCGTCCAGTTCCTTCTGTAGTTTTTCAAGTATTTCGGTGTTTTCGGCACGCTTCTGCTTGGCTGCCTCCAGGCGTTTTAAGAGTGATTCCTGCTCCAGTTTTTGCTCCGCTTGTTTCTTATCATAACTCTGTGCCTTGCAACGCAGCAATTTCAGACGCTGCAAGTCCTTGCAGTAGCGATCTTGTAGCAATTTCAGCTCCTCCTCAGCACGCTCATCAGCTGTGGGGGAAACGGAGGATTGTAATAAAAGAACTTGCATTGAGCTCCAGAACTTACCCTTTGTGCTGTCCTCCATTGATTTGAAGGTTTGGCGATATTTGTCATTGGACTTATCAAACTGCCTTAGAGTATTCTCTAGAGCAACCACCTCTTTCTCCGCCTTGAGCACCTTCTTGTTGAGTGCATCGCCCTCGTCAGCTAACATCTGCCGCTGCTGGGCATTAGAAACCTTCAGTTGGGTGGCCGTAATCAGTGTTCCATCTTCGTTAGTGCCAAGAAGGCGGGAGGTGAGCTCAAAACGAGAGCGCATGGCATCGATGTGCTTCTTGCGCTCTCCCAGATCGGCACGCAGTGTGCTCAGCTCATCGTCGAGATGCTTGCGCTTCAGCTGGAGTATGTCCTCCTGGCTTCGCAGTTCCACAAAACGATTGTTGATGGCTCGCCGGAAGGATAGGCGCTGCTGCTCAAGATTGAAGGAGCCCTGCTCACAGCCGTTAATGCCGATCTCCATGTCGCTGCAACGCATCTTCACCATGCTTAGTTCAACAATGAGTTCCGAGTTGTTATTGCGATTCTGGCGCAGGCGCTTCAGGGTGCCTTCGCAGTAAACTTGGGCCTCCTTGATCTTGAAGCGCACCTTGTCCAGGTCCTTGGCGTCGGCATTGTACATGACGACCATGTTGTTCATATTGTGGTTGAGCTTCTTATTCTGCGATTCCGTGGACACAATGCGCTTTAGCAACTTCTCGTGGTACTGCTCCAACTCGGCAAGTGTCTTTTGGTTGCGCTCCTCCACATCTGGATCCACCTGGCTGCCCTTTAAAATGCCATAACGTCGCTCACCCTCCAGATACCTAAATGCGAGTTTGTACTGAATTTCATTCTGGCGCTGGAGTTCATGGCGTAAGTGACCCTGATTACGGGTCACCGAATTGAGTGTGCTGGTCAACGCCTTATTTTGCATGAGCAGCATCTTCTGCTCGTCGGTCATGTCGGTGATCTGACGTTGGGTGCGATAGAGCAATTCGTTGACCCGATCCTGTTCTCTGCTGAGACCGCTGACCATACGCTCTTCGTTCTCCATCATCTCCTCGAGGATCTGCAGCCGCTGGCCTGCGTCGAGCGCCTTGTCTTCCATGGCCTTAAGCCTGCTCTCCACCTGTAACATCACCATTCCAAAGTTTTCAATCTCCTTGAGCTTATTATCTCGCTCGCCAAGCAGCTTTCGGTTCTCCATGCGCTGCGTCTGCACCATATTGTCCAGGTTTTCCAGCTCCTTGCGCAGCGTTTCGATCTCGCGATCCTTGAGTATGGAAGCATCAATAAGACACTGAATCTCATTCCTGATCTGGGAGGTCTCTGCATTCTGAGCCTCGATGGCCAGCTCCACCTGCCGATTGTTCTCAATTACATCGTTCAGTTCATTATCGTATCTTTTGTACTCCAAAGCCATGGCGTGAGCCTTTGAGACTAACGACGCGCACTCCTGCTCACTGTGCTGGATGTCGTGCTCGCGCTGGGTCATCTGGTTGACCGCTTGCTTCCAAGTTTCCACCATCTGACGGCGCTCCAAGTGCGCAGCCCTATACAGGCAGGCGGTGCGCTCGAGGTTCTTCTCCAGTGTGTTTTGCTCATCGTACAGCAAGACCACCACCTTGCGCCGCTTGTCAATCTCAGCTTGGAGCTGCTGGCGTCGTGTATTCAGCTCCCTAGCCCTGGCCTGATCATCCAAATAGTACTTTTCGATTAGCTGGTAGCCCTTGTTGCCATCCTCCATCGCCTCTGTCCACTCCAGCAACGTTGTCTTGGCCGACTTGATGCGACTGGTCATCTCATCGATCTCGCGCTTGTTCTGACAGATCTTTCCTGCAAGGGAAAAGTTTATTAGCAATATATAAGATGTGGCAAATCAGCGACTTACGCTGCGTAAACTCGGCATGTTCCGTATACTCCTCAAGTTCTTTTTGATTCTTCCGGAGATCTTCCTTGAGCTTGTTTTGCTCCAATATGACCAGCTGTACCTTGTGGGCCTCCTTGACCACATCGTTTCTCACTGAGTTGTAGAAGGTCTATATGGCGCAACAAAAGAAACAAGCTCGATCTATTTTCCATTACTATGCCACATCCCTCCCAAACTTACAATGTTCTGCTGTAAAGTAGCCTCAAGGTTACGCGTATGACGTTGGACCACCTTGTCCCGTTCATCCAGCGACTGTATCTTCTGCTGGAGCTCAAATTTCAATGCCCGCATGGCCACCATCTCCTTGAGAATGGCCAGATTCTCGGCATTGGCCATTGGTATATCAGCATCCACGCTCCAGCCCATGCTGCGCATCGCGTCCAGCTTGAAATCGTCCAGCGATGCGGACTTCATGTCGTCCGTTTGATTCATTGTTCGACTGTAAAAGTTATCTTTCTACCAGAAGTGTTATCCTTATTCCTTCGGAAAAGCTGCGAATCAATAATGTATAGAAATAAATAAACTTGATTTTGAAATTGTTTCAATGGCAACCAGAGCGGGTGTGTGTGTGCTGTTGTTAGGCAAAGCAGGGGAGCTTTCTAAACAAGCACTAGCTCAAATATCAATCTATATCAATGCCCACTTGATAAGTTCAAGAACCCTGACTGGTCTGTGAGGTGCCAAGCGCCTATACCCCGCAATTTAAAGAAGATTGCTGCTGAGTGAATTGTCCAAAATGCTTTCAAATCGAATTTTACCTAAGCAAAAAAAAAAAAAACAGTCCGAAACTCTAAAGAATTCGTATCATGCAGCCTGGCAACGCACAGACTCAAGCATTTCCGGCTTTCAAAAGTAATATATATTCTGTATCAGCACGACTAAATGAGGCAACAGAGTAACGCCCGTGTGTTATAACCTCAAAATTTCAGAGCTGAAATTTTTACCAGATACTTCTGATCTGAAAAATATATCGTATGTCCATATAGCCGAGTGATCCATAATGAACACTTAGTAGGAAAATTATTTCGTTTCACATACAAAATCTGGTTGTACTCATTTTAGGAGAAATCACGCCCACTAAACAAATTTGATTCAGATCGGACCACTCTATCATATAGCTGCCATAGAAACGTGTATATATGTATTTACCATGTGAGTGGTAGATAAGCTTAGGCAAGCCAAAGCTAAATTTCCATTCTTGTTATTCTTTAATTTAATAAACTCATTATTTAAGTTAAAGATTTTATTTTACAATTCGCTGATCTGTAAACTGCGTCACAATGCGTTTGATCACAAACATCTACTGGTGTTCATGGCACATCGTCCATGTATTTTTATGAAAATCTTTATCCCATTTTAGGCTATGAATCTTTAGGATATAAATGACGTTTTTTCTTTACGCATTTGTAAATATTTTCGCAATCCTTAACAGAAAATATCATGGTGCAATGCCGATGACTACTAAAATATACACATCATAGACAAACTATTGAAAATGTTAAAATTGAAATTGAAAGACAAATGGTGCTGTCTCATATGAAAATTTTAAGAGCGCAAAGTTCCCATAGAATGTCGAAAAGCATTTGAATAAGCAGAGTTGAGGGTTCATATATAGTTCATAGAAAAAAACTAGTAGTAGACCCTCAACTCTTCTTCTAAATTATACTAAGCTGGGCATTTGGATAGACCCAATTTGGGTAGTAGACAGCCAGTACCAGTTCCATACAACTCGGTAATTAAAGAGCACTTGACAACTTGATGCAATTGTAGATTATGTGGAGCGTGGCAAAAATGTAAAATAAACCTGATCTGGCGCCCCACAAGTGAAGTTTACATACCAAATTTGGTGACTCTAGCTCTTATAGTCTCCGAGATCTACGTGTTCATACGGACGGACAAACGGACATGGTTAGATCGACTCGGTTGATGCTGATGAAGAATATATATACTTTTTGGGGTCGGAGACGCTGCCTTTTGCCTTTTATATACATTACAAACAGTACGAGTATAACAAGAGATGATATCGATACCGGAATCTTCTATACCCTTGGAGAACTCTAAAAAGGAGAAAAATAGGAGAAAGTGCGTGTAGGCTTTTATCTATTATCGTACAAAGTTTTCGTTTAAAAATTCGGTAGATTGTTTGCTGGAAATGGCTGTTAAACATAATCTATATGAAGCGGCTTGCTCAGACTTCGACAGTAATCTATCAACAGATGGTAGTTGAGTCAAGCAGTGTTGCATGTACATATAATAATTAAAGTTACTTTTAAATAGAAAAAGTCATTAACTTATCAAACGATCCTCGTATATATGTACTTTTGGCAACGCCTCCTTCTGTGCGTTGCAGACTTCTCGACACAAGGAATATACCATAATGTAATCGTGAATCACGATAAGTCAATGTCATATATTTCTCAAATTCATTATAAAATTATAGTATATTCAACATAAATCGGAGCTACGTGATACAAATGTACGAACAAACACAAATCCTGTGTACATATGTACATCTCACACCAAGAACTGGCATTAGCAGCTGCGTGCATATAGCAATGCGACAGAGAGTAGATAATAACCAAAGGTGAATAAAAAAGGGAACGAGACACTAAAGAAGGAGGGAAATACACAGGCAACTGATGTCATCACAGAGTCAATAATTCACTGGCAATAAAAGCAAGATCCGACAAAATCAATACCATATACATCGACATTGAACTCAATTTCATTAAAATCGGCCCGAAGAAAACATTGTGCTTACACCATGACAGCTCACCGGCTCACACCTGCGCCGTCGCCATCCACCGTATTCTCCAGATTTGCAAGCGTGCCACTTCTTTTTGTTTCCAAATTCGAAAGTCATTCGCCTGGCACAACTTTGTGTCGAGTGAGGAGACTATCGCTGCCACGAAGGCCTACTTTGCAGACCTCGTTGTTGGAGACTATGTTGCACAATAAATCACCACTTTCCAAAATATTCTTTTTTCTTTTGTGGGCTAAGTACTTATTGAACGATGAGGCGCCATCGGACGATGAGGCTAAGTACTTATCTGACGGCCCTCGTATGTTGTCCCCTTCAAAGTAAGGGGGAGTTGTGCCAACCACTTCTCATAAGCACTTTTTGGTATAGCCTTGAGCAATGCAATGCCTATAGCAATGCAGTTTTTATTTAATCAATCGTTCCAAAAGTCGCAGCGGGCGAAAGGCGGTGAATATGGTGGAGAGGAATAATTGTCTTGTTGTTTTGGCTTCCTCAAAATTGAAGAGTTTCGGAACAAACTTGCTGACACACGTCCGATGCCCAAAACATCCGAAAAAATTGCATGCCAAGAGCCGACTGAGCCTCAGCAACTTCTCCTATGGTAATTCGACGATTTTCAAAAACAATGTTCTTCACAGCTTCGATGATAGCTTCTGTTGATGTGCTGGAGTGCCCAGAGCGAGGTTCGTCGTCGGTATCTTCTCGGTTTTATACCATTCTCAAAATGGTATATTAATTTTGTCAGGAAGTCTGCAACGCATGACGAGGGAAAGCGTTATAACTATGTCTGTTTCAACAGAAAGATCTCAGAAGTCTGAAAATTTACCAGATACTTCTTTTTTCTGAACGCTGGTTAAGTTCGAGTTTCATACAGTTCGGATATGATACTCCCATATAGCCGATTTTATTTTTTTCATCCAAATCTATCCAAATTTGATAAGTATCCTTTTGAGGCGACCCCACGTCCGCTGACCAGATAAGCTTCTCCATCCAAGCTAAAGCTAGCTTTCCATTCGTGTTTTTACTTAGATCAGACTCTCAGTACGCCACTGTCAATATTTAAAGTGTTTTAGAGCACTTGATTCCATTTTATATCGGGACGTTGGCGTACAATGCGCTGCACGTTCAAGTGGACTCACGATACCAAGTAACGGGGCTAGAAGCTACCACCTCCCGCCCAACCGGCCAAGGGACGCAGCCGCATAACGAGCGACACGAATCGAGAAGACGGAAAAAACGCGGACTCGCTCGTTCACCTTCAATGAAAGTAAAAAACAACAAGCCATAAACAATTTACATTATCTACTAGCTAAATGCATTAAGGTATATGTTTTGTTTTTCACACAAAAGTTTGATGTAAATTCTTTGCTCCAATTTTTTGTCATAGTAGAAAATCGCAGGGCACAACAAAAACAAACTAAGTATGCTATGTACTTGAAACTACTGTGAACATATGCTCGGGACACGTGTACCAACACAACAACCACAAACTTGACCTAACCTTTTGAAGACATATACTTTATGAGGGCCTGGAATGCTTCTCTCCATGAGTTTCAAATATTTTGACAAAATTATAATACCCTCTGTAAGACTAAATAATATTCAATATTCAAACAAACAATTACGGCAATTTGTAATTAATTTTTTTTTATTTCTCCTTGTTGGTTTGTTTTCCTGCTTGTCTTGCTTCTGTTTCGGTTTCGTAATATTATAGAGCAATCGATTTATGTTATTTGTTGTAACTAATGATGTTAAGTTAAATGTTATTTGATAATTTAATGCTAGCATTTATACTTTTATGTACATCGCGTTGGATGTGCTTTTGTTTTTGTATTTTGTTATTTATGTTATGAAGTATATATATGTATATGTAATTTATGTATGTAAAATTATGATAATCTGCATTTGTATTTAATAAATGTTAATATTATATTTATATTTATATACCACACATCAGTAATCAGTACTGCAAAAGTTATATTCGTATTATTTCATTTATTGTTATTGTTATTAATAATATTACTTTTTTAGATCAATTTTTGCATTGCATTTATATATATTAATTAGAATATTTTTGTTTTCCCTTTTTGTCTTTAAACAACGCACAAATGTAATCAAAATCAAATACAGTACAGTTATTTGATCGTTACAGTTCAAATATATATATGTATATATGCATAGATGAAGTGTGTACGTGTACTAAACACTAATTCCATATTTATTTTCATTTCTCAAAAAATTTTTGTTTTAATTTTATCTTTTTGTTGTTCTGTTGCCTGTGTGTTAGGTTAAATGTTGTTGTTGCATGTGGCAGAAGAAATGAAATCGCTTATACACCTTGCCTTCAGTTCAGAGGCATGATATCAGTAATTTATAATCTTCATAAAGATAGTATTTCAAGTAATGTATATGTGTATGTATGTGTAATAATAATAGTATGCTTTTTGTGTATTTAATTTTAATTTCAGGGTGGGCGTTCTTTATTCTTTATCTATATTTTTTAGATTGTATAATGCCTATATATGCATCTATATATAAATATATTGTTGCCGGAGCTCGCAAATAACAGTGACCGTTTTCTCTGTTACGCTCTTCTCACAAAAAAACCGAAAAAAACAAACACACTCGCTCTCTCGTTTCTTTTCTATATGATTTGAGCGAATCGTGTGACGGACTTTTAATGAACAACACATAATGACGCTCAGCAAATGAACAAAAAACTGTAAGGTCTGGCTAAAAGGCCTTTATTTTAATTTGACTTCAAAGAAATTTTTGAACTAAAAAGTTTTTTTTAAAAAGAACAATTTTAATTACTTGTTAGTATTTTTGTAGATTTGCTCTCTGCGCTTTGCTCAAAGTGTCAGTTAAAAACACGGACAAAGGCCATTATTTGCGAGCTCTGATTGTTGTGGATATTTCTTGATCCGTTTTTTTCTATTATTTTTTGTGGTGCACTTTCTTCTGCTACAAAAACTTAAAACAAATTATAATAAAACACGCCAGAGCCATTATTATAACAAAAACTTAATAAAAGTGAAAGTAAGTAACACTATTTAATTCTTGCGAATAAAATTAGAAACAATTTCAACTAGAGCACAAAAGCTAAACTACAGTTACATAATATTATGAATTTCAATAATTGATTTCGAAAATATAATGCAGGCCCGCGCGTTGCCATTGCCAAACATTTTTTGGATTTAGTGCTGATTTTCTCAATGATGTTGTTACGAGCAGCTGGTTTTTCAGGATTCAAAGACATATTTATTCAAATTAACAAGAACTTTTCTGTGAAAGAATGTTCCAGCAATAATATTTGTTCAATTTATAATTGCATTGTTACAATCTTATTTAATGAAATATAGTTGAAAGTCCATTGACTATAATTAAAATGTTCAAGGAATTTCGCTGCGTCATCGTTTCATCGCAAAAAATATTGCTTAACAAAATTTCAGAACAGCTGAAACCAGCCTGATTTTAAATACATATTTCAAATATGTATTCGAAAACACAAACAACTTTTGAAATATATACTCGTAATAGATTAATTCAAATGAGTGAAATTAACTAGTATCGAAGGTGAGCGAATGTATGCTCGTTCTGTAGCAATGAGTGACAATGAAGAAGGCAACACTAATGTCAAAGTTTGACATTTTTTAGCATAACTTACAACGTTTTGATGTACAAATGCTATTAGTTTTGCTTACAATGAGTCGAGAAAATCAAATTGACAAAAAAAGAAAAAAAAATGGTAATTTCAAGAAGTTTTCGTTGGGTTATTTTTCACAACTTTCGACGGGGATTATCTCAAACCGTCAAAAACCACAGTATATCGCTGGTATAGTGAATTCAGACTGTCCTTTATCTAGGTAAATCGATCAGCACACACACGCAACAGTTTTTAAGAACTCAAAACATATAATCCGCTCTAGTTTTTATTTAGCATCTAATGTCTCCTCTCGGTTCTCGATTATGCCAACAAAAAAAAAAAAAAATAGAAACGCAAATTTGTTTCACACCAAAAAGGCTGTTAAAATTCTCGTTTTAGAGGTACCACATTTGGAGTGGCAAAACTGCTTTGGTTTTCACACCTGCGAAAGACAATAAAGCTGATTTCATTTACAAATGTTTCATTAATTGCTATTCCCGATATATAAATAGTACCCCTCGGTCGTCTTTACGTATGCGAGCCTGTTTTTGCGATAATGCATTTTGTTTTGTATTTGTTATGAGACGAAATTAGAAACGAACTGAACTGGCATTCTCACTCATTTGCCTTCGTACCCTCCCTCTTTATAATAAAGTCGTGGGACAAAATCAATTAAATTCTCGTTTGCTTTCGCATTCGCAGCAACTGCGACGACTCCACTCAATTCTTTTTGAGCGCAAACGCTTTGAATGTCGAATAAGACAACCTCTCTAATATATAGACAATTTCTAAAAGGTTGGTTTGATTTCCGATTTGTTTGCTTTTGGCTCTGCGATACTAGTTAATTTAATTTATTTGAATATTTGAACATGATGAAATTCAGTGAGCGTAAGTAAGTCTGATTTTGTTTGCAAATTTTGAATGTGATTAATTATATAAAATTTATATATTTATATCTATATACACGATATATATATATATATATATATATGTATATGAACCGAAATTTAGCAAGTTGCCAGAGGAGTTTGATATTGTGTGGAGTTAATATTGTTGATAATGCAAATGAGTGTGGAAAGAAGAGATAACTAAAATAATTGGGAATTGGGAGAACTAAGGAGAATGATATAATGGCCAATCGTGATGCTGCTGCTGGCTGATGTTGTCGTTGTTGTTTTTGGTTGTTATGTGGTTGGTTGAATAAATGGTTCCGCTTCTCCATACACATATATATCGTGCCTCCTTCCTTCTCCTATATATATATATATATATATATGAATGTAGGTTAATGCTTAAGAGAGATGGAAGGACATGCTGCCCTCGTTGGCAGCCACTTTCAGTTTCTGCCGCATCACCTCCCGGCTCGAGTAGTCCGGCAACTTTAGATAGTTGACACAGGTCATCACAGATGGTAGATAATCATTGGGATTCTGATTGCCATCCAATGTCTTTCGCACAATGGTTAGCGGCGGTGTGAGCGCCTTGAAGCCGCCGGTGGGCAGACGCGGTGATCCGGTAACGAATTGCAGGAACGCGCGCTGCTCGTCGCGATTGTAGGAGCTGAGTATGTCGTATAAATATTGTATGGCCTGAGATTCCTGATGGAAGCCGTGATCGGTACGGCAGCTGTCCTGCAGCATTTTGAGATCCCAGCGCTGGTGCTGCTGTTCGCTAGCGGAGCCACAGAACACGCACTCCAGCTCCTCCGGGTAGAACATGCGCAAGCGTTGTATGGGAAAGACGGAATCAAAGCCTGCAATGGAATAGAATGACGAAACACAATACAATCCCTGAAGGACTATCCTGATGGACTAATCAATAAACTACTGCTTACCCTCGCGTAGCGCCTCGAACTGCTTCTGGACGCCCTCCACGAGGAACCAGTAAGTGACCAGTGATATATACTGATGCAGATTATGCACAGTGACGGGCGTGTCACGTCCGCCGCGGCATAGTTCTATATTGGCGTGACCCGGCAGCACAAAGTCGAGGCCCAGATCCGCTATGGGGCAGCCATCCAAATCGAGCTGCTCAATCTGGAGGAGAAACGTAGCAGTTTAAAGACTGTGGTTCTTTCAATGGCTGTCGGCTTACCTTCTCTGTCTTTTCCATGGCATCCAGATTGGGATCACTGAAAATGTATTCTCGCTGGCGAACCAAATCCTGCAGACGCACCAATGTATTCTGCACCTCAGGCGCCACCCGTGATAAATCGGCCAGTCCAATTGAATGCTCCTCGTTGACCAACCAGCGATAGAACGGCAACGAGAAGGGCAAGTCCAGCTGCATGGAGGGAAGATCAGAATTGGTTAAAGGATCGATATGGAGATTCCTAGGACAACTAAAAGACACTCACCATGCGACTATCCATCACCGCTTTGGCCATAAACTTGCCCAAAAACTTAAACTTGGATTTCGCCTTGGTCATGTGTGGCAGCTTGGAGGATTTGCCCAGTGGCAACGGGAACAGCCCATGCACTGCGTGCACATAGCTAAAGGTGGATGACGAAATCACCGTTGTTGTTGTCTGGTCTATACTGGCCGTTGTGGTTGTAGCCGTGCTGCTGGAATTGCTGCCGCTGTTGCTGTTGTGGTTATGGCTGCGGCTATGCGTTTGGTTGTGGTTATCGGCCGTCGCCGGCTCGCTCTGATGAGCTGGTATATCACTTAGCTGCTGTGCGATGATCATGTTTAAAGCGTTTTCATTGGAAACAGAACCAGCACTGGAAGAGCTGTGCTCCGCCTGCTGTTGCTGTTGGGTGCGCAGGGCTTGGCTGCGACTACTGGACCGGGTGAGATGGGTTGTTGTTGTTGTGGTCGCAGTGATGGTGCTATTGACTAGCGTGGCCGCTGTGGCTGCTCCGGCCGGCTGCTGCTCAGGGGTCGCCGTCGCCTCTAGGGCGTCCTCAATGTGCAGCATGGCATTGCTTGACTTGACCACATCCATAATGGTCACTGAGTTCTGGCGATAGCTATCACTACCATTCCAGAGGCCCAGATCTGTGCGTTGAAGCTCGGCAGAGACCAGAGCATAGAACTCCAAGGTGGGTCCAAGGCCAGTGCCAACCTATACGAAAGACGAGCAGATTCGATTTGCTAATGGTTTGGATCGCTGGATTGATCGCTTACCTCATTCTCATACTGGATCTCCAGCAATGCCTTGGAGTGGCCAAAGTCCTGTAAAATGTGCTCCGCCTGCTTTAGGACGTCAGAACGGGAAATGGCACGCTTGCGTCGATCAAGACGTGGTGCCACACGCTCCGAGGATTCGGCTGAGTTCAGATCTGGAGTGGTGTCCAACAGACGCTGGAGAGCACGATCCCGATCAAAGCTGGTGGCATAGAAGAGCAAGTGACGCGTCTCGAAGGGAAACAGGAAGGGACAGGCCATTCCAATTTGAGGCAGCCATTGGGGCAGATTTCCCGTCATGATGACCAGAGGATCCTGCAGTTGCCGATTTGCCTTGGCCGTGATCTTCGGATGCACAAACTCCGACTGGGCAATGATATTCTGGCGCACCACACAGCCATACAGATGCTCCCAGTGGCGGTTCAAAGCATGAATGACACGCAGCATGCACAGCGCATCCAGCGAGGCATCCTGCACGGTGACCACATCGACGGGCAGTGTGCTGGCGAGGAATGGTTTCAAGGCGGACATCACGCTGGGCGCGATGCCCTCGTGCCACAGCTCTGTCTTCTTGCGCATAACTTTACTGCTGGACTTGTGAGACTTCTTTGAGGAGGAACTGCCCGCTGCCGCCGTCGAAGAAGAAGAGCACGAAGACGAGGCATTGGATATGGCTGCATTCGAAGAGGTCGAAGCGGAGCCGGCGCCACAGTTGGCGGCCTGCTGCTTCTGGGCACTGCTGCTGCACGAACTGCTAGTGGAGGCGGCCTCCTCCTCCACCGGGCGATAGTAGATGGTGTGCTGCTGCACCCAAATGCTGGCATTGCCTGAAGGAAGTATGGAAGATTACATTAAATCCTTGCGGACCACCACGGTGGGATCCTTCACTTACCCAACAGCGTCTCCGATTCATGGTCCATCTCGGCCTGCTCGTTTACCAGCGGCGAGAACTGTTTCACCGCCTGATAGACCGTCATGTTGTAGGGCAGCACATGCTCCCCAATCAGGAATTGCAGCTTGTGCTTGAAGCCCGTTTGGGTCATGACCACAGCGGCTACATTATCGTCCATATCCTCCTCGCTGTCATCGTCCGAGTCGGCGCGGATGCCTCCATAGCCCCGAACGACCAGATAACGTTCGATGGCCTGCACCATGGCCAGCGGATCAATTTTGACGGTGCCTCCCTTCCACTGACGCAGATTGCTGCACTGCGGATGGCGCTGAAGATTACACTGTAATTGCATGGGAGGGCGCGAGAGAAGTAGATGGATAAGGATCACATACGGCACATTTGCATAGCCATCTATACTCACCTTCAACTGATGTGTGTTGAAGAAACGCAGCGCACTCTGATTAGATCGTCCGCCTGGACCAGCTGGAAAGTCGTGCACCTTAACGGGGAACTGCTCCAGCTGAGTGACGCAACCATTCAGTTTGGCCACAAAGGCGCCAAAGGCGAGGGGCTCAATGGTGGGCAGCTGGCCCACATTGTGAAGCAGCGGCTCCAGTGGCAATCCGGCAAACACGTGCATGAAACTCCGTAAACGGGCGTCCCGTTCCACAAGGCCCGTCTCGCTGGTCATGTAGTTAAGCATGGCTTTGATGAGGCCCGAGTGGTTGACCTCGAACGGCGAGATGTCGCTCTCCAGCAGAATTGTCTTAAGCTCCAGTAGGGCATCCAGGCAATCGTGGTAGCCGCCATTTAGCTTGAGCAATATGCTCGATAGACGTTCCAGTACATTGGTGCTGCCGGCATTGCAGAGGGGCGCCGTAGAGGTGGTCGATGTTGCCGTTCCCGCGCAGCTGCCACCGCCCTCAGCTGAGCCCTTACTGCGTCTGGCCTCCTGCTCGGTGTAGCGCTTGACAAAGTCCATGGCCTGCTCGCGCACCCACTGGCGTGCTCGTTCACGGTTGGCTGCAGCCAGGAGATTGGCATGCGAGATACTTTTGCTGATACTGGCTGCCACGGCGGCAGCATTCATGCCAGAACCATGCTGCGAGCCAGCGTACGCCAATGCACCGGCTGCGCCTGTGGAGACAGGTGTTCCACCAGCACTGTTCGAGTCTTTGGTCAGGACGTGCGGCTGCTGCTGATGGTGGTGATGGTGATGCGTGGACTGGCGGCCCCAGCGAGCTGGATTAAGCGAGGCCAAGAAGGAGGACTTGCTAGAACTCGCATTGCCAGTGGCGCTACCGGTACTGAAGCGCGATTTGGAGCTGCCAGAGCCGCCACCCGAGCTGGGTGTGCTGCGTCCGCCTGTTCCACTTCCTAGACCTGTAAGGATTTAACATGTTGAGTTCGTTTGTTGTCGTCTCATTAATTAGCTGGATATACTTACTGGTGGCCCGGCTCAGGAGTTCATGCATGGCCGAGGCGGGTGGCGTTGCTGCTGCTCCTACAGTAGTGGGGGCCGAGGCGGAGGCGGCTGCAGCAGCATCCTCCTGGCGGGACTTGGCACGTCCGCTGCTTTGGGATTTGCGCTTTGGAGGCGCCTTTCTCTTTAACATGTCGGTCATTTTGTGCTGCAGGGCCGAAGCCGATGAAGATGACGACGATGAGGTTGAGTTGTTGTTGCTGGTGGTGGCGGCCGCCGAGCTGGTTGAGGCCACCACCATGTGCGTCGGCTGCTGTTGGTAGATGACTTGAGGCAGCTGTTGCTGCTGTGTTGTGGCGGTTACAGTGCCAGCTGGGAGCAGCTCAAGCTGAGGCGGTGGAGGTGGTGCCGCTGGCTGCTGGAAGTGCACATATTGGCGAGGATCCGAGACGGAGGCCACAAAGAAGGAGGCTGCTGCAGAAGACGATGGCGCCGAACTGCTGTAATGGTAACCAGCGGTAGCAGACGCTGATCCGGACGCATCCATGGGCGGTGGTCCAGGCTTGGCCACCGCATTGGCACTGGCTGTGAGCGCATTCATGGCATGGGAGAAGCTCTTGACGCTGTAGGATTGGTGCTTGGAGCTGCTGGGAGTGGTGCTGGCGCTGCTCGATCCACCGGCTGCAGTCACATTGTTATCCATAAAGAAGGGATTCACCTGTAGACTGTTGGCCGAGGCAGGAGCACTTTGTGATCCTCCAGCATTGGCTGTTGGCGTGGCCGTAGCACTCAGGGGCTTGGGTGAGGGATTGGCGCATATGGGATTATTGGGATCGGTGAGCTGTGTGAACTGATAGATGACGCCCTCGCGCCGGAAATGTGTTCCAAAGATGTCCGGCAACTGGCGCATCAAGATCTCGGCCATTTGCAACGCACCCACGACAATGCGCAGATCATTGCTGCCCAGCATTCCGGCAATGTGACTGGAAACCAGCTGGTACTTGAGCACCTGTCGAAGCAGTTCCGGCGTCGCATAGTACACCATGCGGAGCAGAGCACGCAGACACTTGTAGCGCACATTGGGCCCGGCAGATGATGAGTACACCTCGTAGAGCACATTGAAGATGTGCTTGATGAAATCAGCGGCCAACCCACGCTCCTCCTTGAGACAAGCGATTCTTGCATCCAGTGAAGGACGCCGCTTGATCTGAGTTGAATTTGAGGATGCAGCCGCACCGCCAGCGGAAGTCGATGGTGCTGTTGCTGCTACGACAATTGTCGCTGCTCCAGAATTAGTAGTCAAATCCTGTCCAGCTGTGACAGCTGGCGCCACATAGTTGGGGTTCAGTTTGCGCTGCACGGGTCGTGTGGTGCCCGTGTCTTCATTGATCTGCTGCATGGCATGGAAGTCAATGGTGTAGGTGCGTCCAAGAGTGCTAAGGCTGATCTCATCCTCGCTGCTCTGATGAGCTGCCTCAATCAGACGCGAGTCAATGGTGGAGTAATTGTGCCAGGCTCCGCGATCGTCACGCCATTGCCACTGCACCTGGTCCTGTGTGTTGAGAGTGGGCCGATCCAGCAGGGCGTCCACGGCAAAGATCCCATCAAGTGGCAGACGCGGCATGAGCTCACCAATCAGACAGGTCAGCTCGTACAGTTCAGAGGGGGAACGAGAGACTAGCTCGACATGATTGGTACTGGCTGCCGCCGGCTCTGCGTTTCCGGTGAGCAGGTAAAGCAATGTCGCTGCAATATCATTGCGGAGCAGCGAAATGGCCAAATCCGGACAACTGCCACACATGAGGCTCAGCATACGGACCACGGCTGTGAAGGTTCCTGTATTGAGAATGGCGGGCGTCACCAACAACAGTTGCTGGCAGTTCTTGAGTAGATCTGGGCTGGCTATTTGCTGCAGGCGCTTGGAGTCATGTTGGAAGCTCTCTACCAGGCGGCAGAAGGCCGAGCACACGCTCTCCACGCACTTCTTGTCCTGCTGGGACAGCAGTCTGGCCAGGAGTGGCAGGCTTTCGGACACAAAGTGAAACTCCTCAGAGTGCATGTTGAGACAACAGTTGGCTGTGATGGCCAGAGCAGCGCGTTGAGCCACAATTGAGAAGAAATCCAGGTAAGTGAGGCAGGCGGAGATGCCGTTGGCCTGCAGTATGGCCTTGTTGTGACGCCTCGACAGTATCTCCAGGGCTGTCAAACTCTGCTCGGCCACATCCATACACTGAATGACCTGCAGCTTCTCGAGGAACACGGGCACCGCCTCCACAACAGTACCGGACGAACGCGGCAGTGCCTCTAGCATATAGGCCAGGGCCCGGCAGGCGTTATTCATGATATCAAAGTTGTGCTCCATTCGCAGTAGCTGTATGAGGGCGGGCACCACCTGTTTGATGGGGAATCCCGCCAGTGTGTCCTCGTTGCCCATGACCAGCATCTGGCACATCTCAATAGCCGCTTGCAGCTGCTGCGACTCGTCGTGCGACTGAAGGCCCTGCAGTAACTGATTTGCCTTGGAGCTGCTGCTGTTGCCGATGGTGCGATGCAAAATGTGTGTCATACGTGGACCCAGGGCGCCAAACAAATGCGGCGGTAGACCACGTGCCTCCAGCAGGGCCTGTAACCGACCCACTTCACTATCATCGCTCTCCGAATCGGCGGCACCAGCAGAGCCAGCGCCACCTCCATGTTGCGCCGTTGCCTGTGCACCGCCTCCAGCATTGCCGGCAACTCCGGCTGCGGTTGTTACATTGTTGCTGCTGGTGCCAGACACACTGCCACTGCTCCCGCTCCCGCCGCCGCTGTTGCTACTGGCAGCTCCCACTGCGCTGGTTCCGCTCCCTGCTCCCGAAGCAACGCCTGTTCCTGTACCTCCTGCTCCAGATGCTACGCTGCTGGCGTTAACTGATTCGCGCGCGGCACTTAATGCGGCCGCAACGATGCTGAGATTGGCCGAGCTGGTACCTAAAGAGTTACCGCGAAAAAATGCAAAAAAGTCGTCAGTGAATCCATTGTTTACATTTGACATGTCGATGAAAACAGCAAAAGAAATTATTATTTATACATATACACATATAGAATAAATCGGATACATGTGTATGTGACTGGAAAAACTAAAAAGACGTGAGCGAGCGAGCAACAAGCTGGGAGAATGGGAATGGGAAAAGGAGTAGGAGTAGGAGAATGGTTTGGTGTTTGGACTAACAATGGCAGAGATAAAATGACATTTGATAGCTCTTAGCGGAGACTGAGAGGGACTTTCGGAGTTTTTTTTTGCAGTGTTTGGGCAGACAAAAACACAAAAAGGTTAATCGATAAGCCACAACAGTGTTGAAAAATTAAAGGCAGGCAAGTGTTGCTAAGCATGTGAGTGCTGTGTGCTGTCACCTTAATTACCCTGTTTTGGGATGGTGATAGGAATGGGGAAATGTCTGTGTGTATGTGTGATAATCGTGTTTGGGAGAGTGGGGGGGCAATGGGCATTACAAAATTATAACAATATGAAAGTAAAATCAAGTTAATAATAATATATATATAAATGCAAAAACAAAAGCAAATCAATGATTATTTCAGGTGGATATGTTATATGTTGACGTGAGTGTATGCGTGTGTGTGTGTATGTGCGAGAGAGAGAGAGAGAGAGTTAACTGATCTTGCTGCAAATAGCAAATGTTTACCTGTCGTCAATTGCTGTCCACCTGCATGCGGCGGTCCATTTGGCGGTTGTTGTGCCATCAAACTATATGTTAAAGCATCCGAAGCTGCTGGATAAGAATTCAAAAAACATTCCGTTTTTAAACAGAACACAGGCAAAAATAGTTGCTAGCGGAGGTGGTGAGAGAGACAGCTGGAGATGGGGGGTCGCAAGGAAGGAGTGATCGTGGTGATGGTTTTTGGTTGGTGTGGTGTGGTTGCTACCTCCAGCTGGAGGAGGTACCCGCTCGAGCAGAGTGAATAATATATATGGCAGGGACAGGTGGTGGTGGAATGCTTAAAGTTGTGGGCTGAAAATAATAGGAGGGCACCACCAAGGCAGCGAGAGATAGACAGAGAGATACCAACACCAAAATACTTAACAAAAAAAAAAAAAAAAAACAATGAAGACCAAGACCAAAAGTAATGATTCCTTTCTTTTGTACAGCGGACCACACCCGGGACCTGGACTTGAGTCTAATAAATCACTACTCTGCCCATTAACCCTTAAACAGCGCGTAACTGAGTGCGTGCGTGTGTGTTGTGTGTGCGTGCGTGTGATAGTCTCCTTTTAGGATTGCAACTAATGTCACTAAGCTCCAACTAACTGAATGAAATCTTTCAGGGATGATATGATTCCTTTCATTCGAACAGTTGACCAGTCCTTCGGGTTTCAACCTTATCTAAGCTGGAGTTGGTAAATGAATGAGGGGGGGTAAACCCATGCTTGTTTGCTTGCTCTGCATCTGCCTCCTCTCCTCTGGCGATTTGCAAATGCTTACCACTGCTATGCGTCACTTTGGGCGCCTGTTGCTGTGGCTGATGATGCTGCTGTTGATGGTGGAGCTGTTGTTGCTGGGGATGATTGTTACGATAGCTAAATAGAAATCCCGGCTGCACAATTGTGGCACGCTGCTGCTGCTGTTGCAGTAATTGTTGGTGATGCTGTTGCTGCTGCTGTTGATGCTGCTGCAACGTTTGCTGATGGCGCACCGCAACCACAACTGTATTACCGCCCACCTGTTGGTATTGGTAAGTGCCTGGCGGGGGCAACAACTGTGGCTGCTGCTGCTGTTGTACGGCTGCAGCAGCAGCAACAGCAGCTGATCCGTGTACGTGTTGCTGTTGCAGATGATTTTGATGTTGCTGCTGGTGTTGATGTTGCTGCTGTGCGGCTGCTGCTGAACTCACACAAGAACCCGTCTTGCCACGTGAACTGCGGCGCAGTGAAGAGTGTTGCTGTTGTTGCTGATTGTAGTTTGGATGTGGCTGTTGCTGCTGCTGTGTGGGTGGCACAAATGTTGTTGCTGCTGCCGTATAGCGCGTCAACTGCGGTGGCGTCTGCTGATAAATGGTTGCTGCCGGCGGCGGCGGTGGACCGGATCCTGTGGAGGTATAATGGTGTGCTTGTTGTTGTTGTTGATGGTGATGCAATACGGCAACAGCAGCAGTAGCTGAGCCATGATGGTAATATGGCTGTGGCTGCTGCTGCTGCTGAGCATGTTGCTGAAGTTGCTGCTGGTGATGATGTTGTTGTTGTTGCTGTGAGGCTGTAAAATATGCAGCTGCGGGAGGATAATGTGCTGTGGCGGCGGCCGCCGCTATGGGTGGCGCAAAGGAGGACAAGTGTGCAAATTGATGCGAAGGCAACAACTGCTGTTGATGCGACGACGGTGGTGGCAGCGGCTGCAGCGCGTAAGGCGTCATATGTGCTTGTGGTGGCTGCTGTGGCGGGCCCGTGGCCAATACGCCACTATAATCAACAACAAGTGGAGGCGGCTGTTGCGCACTGTTGCCGTGGCTGCTGCTGCTGCTGCTGTTCCCGCTGCTGCCATTGTTGTTGTGCCGTGTGGCACGTGACGCCGCCCCCTGGCTATGAGGGGCGGCGGCACGTTGATAGCCGCCGGACGACGTTGTTACTGCTGCTTTGTGCGATGTTGATGAAGTAGTAGCCAACGTGTCTCTGTCTTTGTTGTTGCTGTTGTTTGAATGGCTTTGGGTGTTGTTGTTGTCGGTGTGGCTGGTGCTTGTTGTTGCGTGCGCCGGGGGCGGCAGCAGAGGTTTGTTGTGGTTATTGCGTCGTTTGTGGTTGCGTCTAGTGGCGATGTTGGTAGTGTGTATTGGAGCCCCAGCACCTTGGGTCGGTTGCGTAGGCGTAGTAGTAGAGCGGCCAAGTAGAGTATATAAGGTAGGGGATGGGAGAGTAGTGGGAGACAACAGTTAAACAGCTTTGTTTGTTGATTTTCAAATATTTTTTTTTTTTGGTTGCGTTTTTGTTGTTGTTATTGCTTGCAGCTACACTACTACGTTAGTTTTGTTGTTGTAATGTAATGCAAAAAGAATGCTGAATTTGTGGATGGAAGTTATGTTGTGGAGGGAGAGGAACAAGAAGAAGAAGAATACGCTCTGTTGTCGCTGACAATGATGATGTTGCTGCTGCTGCTGTTGTTGATCTTGGCTGATCTTGCCGTTTGCTCTGTCTGGGTTCAGGTCGGGTCGGGTCGGGTCTGGTCTGTCTTCTGCTGCTGTTGCTGCTCAACACTGCTAAACACTAGAGACAACACGCACGAACACACCTACGCACGCACGCTCGCACATACGCTTGTTATTTTTTGTCATCTATTTTGTTTTTAGGTTGATATTTTCCCCCTGCTTTGTATTTATGCTGAACTGTTGTTGTTGTTGCTGCTGCTAATAGTTGTCGTTGTAGTTGTTGTTGCTGCTGCTGCTGCTGCTAGGCATATAGACATATATATGTATATGCATTTCACTCCTCTCCTCTCTCTTTCCATTAGTTTTCCAACACACCAACGCATGCAACGCTCCACCGCATTATCATTTTGTCATCCAAAACTTATTTGTTTTGTTACTTTCGCACAAAAACAACAACATCATCATCATCATCAACAACACAAGCATCAGCATTATTTATATAATGTTTATATATATTGTTTTTTCAAATATAAATGTATATATATGTTGATATATATTGCCGAAATATAAGAAATTTCAATGAAAATATACTTTCAATAAAGAAACATATGCAATGTTTTGGGATGGTGGTATTGTATGGATCGATTTTCATAAACAGATATTCAGATATAAAATTGAAAAAATTAATACAAAATTAAAATTGTATTATCTACGTTTCCAACAACAACAACAACAAGAACAACATGCAAAATAAAAATTTTGTTTTCTTTTTCTTTGTTTTCATATTTAAAAAAAATATATTTTTGCGCATGTTTTTGTTGCTTTATAACACCGATTGAGCACACACACAGGGTGCTTCAAATCAAAACAAATAAATGCTGAATACGCTTAGTCTTCTTCTTCTTCTTTAAATTAATATTTGTATATAAATCCCTATGAGGAGTAAGCACACTTCAGCGACACGTTACAACGCTTAAAATCTAACTTGTTTATATACGTATTATTGGGTGGAGGGAGGGTTGGGTGGGTTGTTTGCAAAGCTGAACAATAATATTAAAAATAAAAAAGCAATTAAACAAAGAAGTAAAAGAGCAATCTCCAGCCGACCGAAGTTTATGTACGCTTGCAGGAGGATATATGTCTGAGGGATAAGCGGTCAGTCACACCTTTCACCGTCGAAGAATCCAATTTGTACACATAGTTGCCAGTTTGTTATTTGTAAAATGCCCGCCACAGGGCGATTTCGAATCCCCAAAGAGATATTTATGTAAATTAGAGCAGCAGAGAACTGAAACGCTTTTCGTGCGGCACTTCGGCACTTGCTGTTCCAGTGATTTCGTGCATGTTTCTATGCACGGGGTAATCGATTTCATGTATTTTCGTAGCCTTTTCACCTCGATGCTATAGTGGGGTTAATGTCAAGCCATCGTTTCTCATCTTCTCGGTAACATTAAACATTTTTGGTTATGCAGAATGGCAATGCCTTTCAGCAGGTTTTGGCAACGCGGGAGAAAACTGGTCACACTGGCAACATTGGTGTTTTGTTTAATGACAAATAAAGCAGGACATACTGAAACTCTAGTTGGAATCAATAATTTGGGACAACATTGACATATTATTAACCCTTTTGGTGGGCCAATAGGTAGCCAAAGGTACACAGAAGACAAACGGACAGATATATTGTGATGCCAATCAAAAGGATATTCATTTCCGGTTCTGTCAATGTTTTACACTTACTGACAAAATTATAGTACCCTCAAGCAAGCTTAGTATAATAAAAATATAAAAAATATAATCAAAAGATAGTTAAGTTATTAGGGGGGGCGTATATAATTGTGATGATGCATGTGAGAAGCTAAATGCAATGAAAAGTGATGGTGAGTGGGTGGTTGGATGGTGGATGGGAGATGTGGTTGAGGTGGTTGGTGAATATGAACCTTGCTTTTGTTTTTGCATTTGTTTTTGAGGATACCTTCAAAGGGGCCACAGGTGACAGCACAAATGTGTAGTTTGTTTGTTTGTTGCTTGTTTATGTGTATGTATGTGTGTGGGCTATGTACGAGAGTAAGGAATACATATATAGTTACACATACATGCACTGCTCTTTCTACATATGACAAATTCCAAACAACTGACACTTAATTGAAGGGTTCGATATAGGTATTTTCAGCTATAGGTATAGATATATGTATATAAATAGTAACTTTTTCAATTGTTCACTTTGAAAATTATTTCACAATCACCAGCAATTAATCAAAAGCGAGCACATTCGCACCAAAAATTTTTGATTTTCCTGGCGTTTCTTTCCTTTTGCGTTCCAAACGGTGCCGCGTACAAATTCGAACTGCTGGCAGAGTGCGTTGGCATTACGAACAAAATTCTTTTATCAAAAAAAAAAAAAAAAACATTCAAATCCATACATACATAGAGAATACATATATAGGAGGTAGAGAAGAGTAGCATGAGCATGTGAAATGGCGTGGCAAATTGTATAAGAAAAAAGTTTCATTTGTTGATAAGAAATGCGCACTTTTGCAAAAGAGCATTATCATTATCGTCGAATGCAATTAATTTTGCTAAAGACAACGATTTCGATTTCTGCTGTGGTGGTGGCAACACTGGAGTACCTCAAATCAAAGTTTGCACAAACTTGTTAATAGGTCTTAGATTCAGTTAGTAGGAAAATAGAGTGTGGTTAGAGTCAAACTTAAGGGACTATGAAAAATCAAACAAAAGACCAAAGTGAAACTATACATATATATGGAATATAATATATAATATAATCTACAATATGCAAGCAAGAGCTTAGCTGATGATAAGCAACCAAATGGAACAAAAATGTACACATCATCGCACAGTGGAGACTCGCAAATTAGAACTTTTGGTTAGAGAAACAAAAGAGAGAAGGAAATCTTATTTTCGTCGTAACTGAAGTCGATATTTTGAACCCATGATCTTAATGCATGTTCGATCGATATAGACTCGACTGGGAGATTGTCAATTTTTTTGTAACACTACAATAATCATCAATTGTCAAGTGAATTCTAACTTGTAAATCTAGTAGTAATTTTCTTCTGCATTTGAAGGAATAAACAGTATATCTTATGTTGTCGGATTCTTCCTATTGGTGCTTTTCCTTTTTACCTAAAGTGTTGCTTATGTCTTAATAACGAAAATCATTGTTTCCAATTAAAAGCACAATCCCATTTAAAAATGTTCACCTTATTTTGGCTCACTTACAGGTCGACTTATCCAAAACGCTGTCATACATACTGCTCACCTTTTCCTTAAATCTGACTTGTATGGAGATTATATAAAAACTAGAAATTTCACCCTGATCCTTGTGGGAAAAATTTTGATTTATTATCGGCGACACCGAAGCTTATATACACCAGCTCCTATATCGAAGGTTGAGGGGTTAATATATTAGCCACATTAGGGGCGGACCACCGGTTCTACGTCTTCCATTACAATAATCTACTTCACTTTGCATCTGCTATCTGAGACTGATTCGTTTTTCCAGCGACCACACTCTCCTTGCCAACATCATTCACTCCCTTGAGTTCGTTGTTATTTCTGCTCATATAGCTATCTCTTTCATTCGATAGCAGTGTCATGTTCGAACACAGCCAGATTTCCCCTTGCAGATTCATTTATCAACTCTCAATAATTGCCTATTTTTTTTCTGTGTTAGTTTTGCAGCTAAATGATTAACATTAACAGACATTCAGTTCAAGATCTCATTGATTAACGTTTCTTTAAATAGCTAGAAAGAATTCCATAAGCAATTCAAGGATTCAACAGAAGGTGGTTCTAATTTGTGAGCCTCTACTGTGTGTATCATCGGAATGATTAAGTGTTGGGCAACGTACTACAACAAATTTCATTACAACTACATCTACACACATACATATGGTATCTACTAACACACACATTAACCCATTTTGTACAAAACAAAAACGAAACAAATAATTGACTAGGTGCTAATAACGAGGCGGTTCCACCAAACTGGGGCATAATTGCAAGGAGTTTAATTTGTCTGAAACTCACCACCAAGTTCACCAATAAGTTGCTGCGCAAATTCACCTTCTGAGAGATCCTCCTCCTCGATATCCTCTTCTTCTTCAATATCGTCGTCCTCCTCGTCGTCGTCGTCAACGTCTTCCTCTTCAGTTATTTCGTCCTCTTCGGCAACAATTTGAGCGTCCTCCTCGTATGATGAATCCGCCGAGTTGACTATCTCGTAGAAGCCCACTTCCTCCTCTTCGTCGTCGTCGTCCTCCTCCTCCTCTTCTTCGTCGTGATCGTCTGCGTCTGAGGCGAGGGCCTCAAACTCTTCGGCAGCCGCTTTCAAATTAGAGTCTACTTCTTTTGCCTCTGCCTCGGCCGTCGTAGACGGAGGTGGATTCTCAATGTCCAAGTCGTCGCCGTACTCGGCGTTCTGCTGCCGCTGTTTCTCCTCGTCTTCCCCGTCAGTTTCCTCTGTAGCTGGTGGCGCCTCTCCAACCAACTGCTGACGATAGTTGCGCAGACTCTTTCTATACTTGCTGCTGTTGTTGTGCCTGTCTAGACGCTTCAGCAAGTTCCCAGTATTGCTAATGCTGGAGGCGGCTGCTGGAGCGTCAATGGCCGCGGCAGCGGCGTCGTCAATAGCCGCGGCGGCTGCAATCAACGCCGAAGTGCTGGCCTGAAGACGGGAAGCCCCGGCACTGGCGTTAGTGTTGGACTTACTGTTTGAATTCGCTCTTGTGCCCACAGCGGATATTTTGGAGCGCTGTGGCTGCAGCTGCTCTTCCTCTGACTGGACGGGCGGTGCTTGCTTGCTGCGCGAGTGGCTAACCTTACGCGTCTTGCGATAATAATTCAGCAGATTAGTGCCACGTGCAGTACTAGTGGCGGCGATTCCGCGCTGTGGAGTGGAATCCAATACTCCTGCTCCCACTAGGCTGGCCTTGCGCTTGTGCTGATTACTGGTGATGCTGGTGCTGCCGCTGGGGGCAGCTGGCTTAATCGGACTGTAGCTGTGACGAGTTGCGGCGAAGGCTGCAGCGCTGCTAGTGCTGGGCAGTAGCTCCTCCGGCGATAGAGTTTTGGAACGAGTGCGCTGGGCGACACAATCGCCGCCAGAAGCCAAGCGTGGCGTCTGCTCAACGATGGCAGATGTCGATGACTCAGCAGTGTCGGTTGTTGCTGCTGCAGCAACTCCTGCCGCACCTATGGCCTGAGACTCGGCGGCGGCGTTAGCGACAACCTCGCTGTTGGGAGCGGAGGGCTGCAGACGTCGTTTCTTCAGCGGCGAACCTAACTCCACCAGCTGATCTCCACCCGGTGCCGCTGAAAAGGACATAACACCAACAAATCAAAAGGGTTTCGTTTCAATTAGTTGAGCTGTATTCGGTGCGGTAATATATGTATTGTGGGGCAGCGGTGGCGGAGAGCAATAATTTAGACAAGCAAAATTCTTTTGTATAAATTCATGAAAACCGAAAGACTGTTTGTTTAAATTATTGAATTTTTTTGTATTGCTTGCTTTGTTTTTTATATAGACACGCAGTGATACATATATGTAAGTAAGTAAGGAAAGAAACCGGACCGATACTCGGAATACGATAATGTGAAATTTCATTTAGTGATGTCCAAAAACATTGATGTTCTCCGATGCATCGATGTTTTCGAACTTAATCATCGATGTTGTCCGATGTTTTTTTTGTTTTTCGCGATGATTTGCCGATGAATCGATTATGAATTTCTAGGGCTATGATTTGATTGTTCTGGATTAACTTTAAAATGTTATGTTATGCGATTTTTTTACAATCAGGGCTCCGTTTAGGCTATCTGGTAGTATGGAATGGTCTAGTTTTGTTTATTGCTGAGAATTCAGTAGTAAGCGACGACAGTTTCTTAGCGTTATAAAAGCTAATTAATCAGATACAGAACCATCTGTGAGAAAAATTTCGAATATTTGACTATTTAAGAGGTAAGCTGAGTCTCTAGTCTCTATAAGTTCATACGAGAGTCGTTTAACTTTAAGATATTAAAAAAAAAATTTAATTCGTGTGCTGATTAAGCGTGAAAAAACCACAACAGAAACCAAGGAAAGGCTTGATAAGTACTTCGGGGTTCTAAAGTAGTTTACTGAGTTCCATTGTGGTCACACCACATGTCTGTGGACACTGGCCACTTAATGGAGTATTTGGGATTCACTTTACATTTACATTTTTAAAGAGTAAGGGAAGCCAATGTAACTAAGTTTTATATCAGGTATGGGCACACACTTACTATCTCAAAATTTAACAAGTTAGAACGCTATAGTGTATCGTATATCATATATCCTCTGATACTCGTACTCTAGTAGAGTAAACGAGTATATTGTATTCGTGCAAGTGTATGCAACAGGCATAAGGAAGCGTCTTCGACCCCATAAAGTATATATATTCTTGATCAACATCAACAGCCGAGTCGATCTAGCCATGTCCGTCAGTCCGTCCGTATTCCATTTATGAGACCAACTCCACCAATGCTGCCCGTTTTATTAGTTTGTCTCATAATGTGTATGTATGTACTTACATTGGCTACTACTGCGATTGTGGTTGCTGTTGTGCTGACGCTTGCGACTGCCAGGCGATGAAGAAGAATCGTTGGAACTGGGAGTCGTAGCAGGCGACGATATGGGCACAGGTGAATGCGAAGTGGTCACCCGAATTGTTGCCGAGCGTCGCGATATTTGAGTTGAGGATTCCTTAGCTACGGCGGCGGCGGCTGTGGTGCTGTTTCGTCCTTGACTACGTGAACGACGTGTGCTGATTGTGGCTGAGGAGGCTGCGTTGGTGACGGAGGAGCTGACAGCGGTTATTGTTGTTGTGTTTGCTGAGTTGCGTTGTTTCTTGTTTTTGTTATGGCTTTGGCTTTTGTTATTGTTGTTGCGGCGCCTTTGCTGTGTTGCTGTTGTACTACCGTCGTCGTGCTGCCCCTCCGTCAATGCAGAGAGCGATTGACTTTTAACGGATTCGGCCATAGACGACACTTAACCGCACCGGCATCGAACACACTTAACATGCCAACTACAAAAGTTGTTGCCAATTGTTTTTCTTTTAGATGCGCGGCGTTCCAATTCAAAAATATCGATAAACCAAAGAACATAAATTTCTCGTACGAGTTTATTATATTTCTTTGCACTTTCTTCACTCTTGTGTTTTTCCACTGTTTTCGGACTTAATGGTTGGTTCACCTTTCGTCTGGTAATTCAGTTCTTGCTTTTGGTCAGAGTTTTGTGCTGGAATTGAAAAAGAATTCAAATTTTACAATTAACTTTAAGTTCATCAAAAGAAACAATTCCCTTATTCTAAAGTATTTCTTCTTGTGGAACAACAGATTCTCGTAAAGAATGAGAATTGTAAAACGTATTTGCATTTCGATTTGTGGCAACGCGTCGTCACGTTGTTCAGCCTCTTGTATGCACTCTTACATAGCGAATACGTAATAAAAGTAGCGGAGAGAAAAAACTACACTCACTCAACGAAATGTGTCAACAGACGCTGCCTAGACTAATTAAACGAACTTACTGGAAAATTGAAAGCGTTTGCAATTTAAATAAGGCATCGCAGTTGAAATTGTGGCAACGTGAATGCGTGAGAGCTGCTTCTGCAAAACCGAAACTTGTAGGCAAGTTGACTGACTGAAGTGCTTGAGACACGCACCCAAGCCCAACAGAGCTTATATTCAACTTAAACCTATACCTCAATGTATACGTGTGAATCGATGAACGATCGTTATACAAAGGACTTCCACTCCTTCTGCATGGAATAACTGCTAAGAATCTTGGAAATTGGTTGGACACATCTGTATGTAAACTTAGCACTTTATGTTGATTAATAATACATTATGCACATTTTTATACTCGTACTCTAGTAGAGCAAACTAGTATATTGTATTCGTGCAAATGTATGTAACAGGCAGAAGGAAGGGCCTCCGACCCCATAAAGTATATATATTCTTGATCAGCATCAACAGCCGAGTCGATTTAGCCATGTTCGTCTGTCCGTCCGTATGAACATCTAGCTCTCGGAGACTGTCAGAGCTAGAGAGACCCCTCCCACCCGCAATATGTATAAGCACATAACCTATCGATCTGCCGACTTTTATTAAGATCGGATAATAATTGTAGACAAAATCGTAAAAAAAACATTTTGTATGAACACAAACCCCACCGCCCCCACCCCCTCCCAAAAATAAATCCGGCTTTTGAATGTGTCGAATGTTGAATAAATGCTGAGTACGAGTATCTTATAGTCGAAATATCGACTATAGCGTTCTTACTTGTTTTTATTAACTGATATGACAGCTACTACGTGATTCAAGCTTCAAGTCAAAGTTGGGACTATTGTGAAGCGCATAAAAATGACGTTGGTTAAAAAGGGAATGGCAAAGATCAGCATCGACAGGAAATGCTGACAACGAACGCGACGTGTTGTGCTTGGTTGGCATTTCGGGGTGTGCGATAAGAGTGAAATAGGGCAGACGCAGTTAAGTCTGTCCAAAAGTGAATTCATATCATAGTTCAGGTTCAGGTTAACGGATGGACGACTGAACAACAAAGCAACAAAGAAGGGTAGATGACAAACAATGCAGAGTATGAGTAGGTAGAAGAGGAACTTGACTAAAAGGAAATGCACAGCGCAGACCAGATTTTTTTTTGCCTGCCGTTTTCCCCCAGACAGGTACTGACGATACGAATAAAAGAATCAACGAACGAATGGACGAGCGAACGGCTAGGCGATGCTGAAAATGAAAATTGATAACCAAACACAAAAAGAATACACCACCGTGGAGTAGATACACTAATACGTTCATGCATACAAACACACTTGAGCACATTTTATCAACATATGTATATGCATGGTAAAGAAACTGTAAATAAGTTAACAGCTGTTCAGCAGCAGCCACTGACACGTGCGAGCGAGAGCGACAGCAGTGAGAGTACAAATAGAAATAAGAGCGCGAGAGCATGTTTTGAGTGAAAATGGTTTACAACGTGGAGACCAACACACACACTGACACACCCTAGCACATGCTGTGGTTGTTAATCAGCTGTTTTTGGCCGTTTTGTTTATATTTTGTTTTTCGTAATTTGCTGCTGCCCCCATCTTCCTATTTACATGCATGCATATGTGTGATTGTGTGTGCCAGTGAGAGCGAGCAAGAAAATGAAACTCGTTCGAGTGAGGTGAAGGCGAGTGTGTATGTGACTTGTCATGCTTGTTTCGTACTTGCTGTGTGAGAAGAGAACCCAAAACGAGTGGAACAAAAAAGATGAAAAAGCAAAAGACAAAATCGAAACATTCGTTTTGTGAGCCCTTTACGACGAAAGAATAATATAGATATGAAACAATGTCAAAAATATACGGCTCACAAAAAATGCGTAGTTTCTGTTTGAAACTTACAAAATCGTACCAGATTTTCATTTTTTTGGGCCAATTGTCACTCAAGTCTAACAGTCAAACAATGAATGCAAACTAAAAAATACGAAGAAAAAATTGAGTTCAAGGCCAACAAAAATTGAAACCAAACCAAGAAAAACCAACAAGAAAAACATAAATGTTGACTGAAAATTATTTTTTTTTTTCAGTTAGTTCATGCCAGTTGATGGTTGTTGTCTGCCTTGGGTGCCACGAAAAACCACAAGTTTTTCACACCAAAAAGCGCAGATAGAAAAAAACGCCAAAATGTACGACGCACAGTGGAACAGCGTTTCACAATTTGTATAATCGATTTGGTTATAAATTTAAAAAGAACTGCGGTGGGTAGCCATAATGAACTTCATTAATACATTGTAACACAATAATTGAATTCCCTCTCACTCTGATCTGTAAATATAATTCTTTTGAGAGAGCATACGATTAATGATTTCGCATTCATTTAAATTTTAAAAGAGTATCGTATTGTCTGTAATATATAAAAATATGGAAGTCAGTAGTCCCACTGTGCGGCGGCGAGGCCACAAATGGCAGCGCCTTGATATGCTTTGTGTGTGTGTGCTTTGCGTGTGGCAACAACTTCAACAACATATGGCGTTGTAGCATTACATATATTTGTTGTTGTTACTTTTTTTTATCAGCAATTGAAAATATGTGTAGGGCCTCGAGAGTCGATAACTAGACAACGTAACATTTGCAATTAGCGCGGACGCTAGGCAACATTTCCCTCATCAAGATGAAGCTTGACAACCCTAGGGCTAGAGTGTAGTGCGCGCTGGCAAACATAATTGATAACAATTTCGTTGTCGTCATCCCTCCCCCTCGATAGCACGCATACCTTATGCACAGTGCGTGTTTGCATACATTGTACATACATACATACATATTCATACATATATTGTTTGTAACTTATTTGAATAACTATTGTTGTAAAACTCAGTGGAGCATATATATGCAATAGAGATGGCAGCTTGTCGAAACGTGAACACGAATCACAAATTTCGAGTCGATCAGAAAGCAGTAAGTACATATTTTAAACAGCGAAAACTTATTTCATGCAAGAGGAATTCTAATATAAGCCGAATGCTTCACTTTCGAAATTTTTGGATATCGAAAAACTCTAAACTATGTAAAACTGGTCTCTTTTAGTTCAATTCTAAAAACCTTATGTTTGGGGAAAGATCGGTCATATGATTTCACAACACGAACGCGTCGTGTCACGCCTAGCACCCAACTTTAGCATGAGGTACATATATGACGACAGCAACGTCGCAGCAGTGTTGCCCTGCCAGCCATTATTTCTATTACGAAACCTGACTGCGGCGGCCTACGCACAGCTGAGCATCCATCCACAATACAGCAAGTTTGTGAACGAAAGAGAAAGAGAGAGAGTTGAGTTTTGGGGGGTGAGCTTTCTTTCTACAACAGGAACAAAGGGTCTATTTCTGTGATTGTTTGCCAACTTTAACTGTAGATTGCAATAGGAAAATGGATACATATCTATGTCTGTATGTATGTATACATTTTTTCCCCTAAACGTTTGGCTGCTGTGACGCAGTAAAGCTGCTACAAAGTTATTTGTTTATGCTTGACAACCCTAGTGGAAAAGTACAAAGTTATTGCTATTGTTGTTGTAAATGCAACAATTACGCAGAAACCTTGCATTGTTGTTGTTGTACTTCTTATTGGTAGCTCCGACTAAAACTGCTTCTGTTGAAGCACGATAACGGGCTTTGGCAGAGGCAGGGGCAACCCAATTTTGAACACGCAATATAAGGTCAAAAAACGAAGAAAATTAACCCACCAAGTGAAAAACCACAACTGGTCATGTTTAAATATGAATTTGGGGAAAATTGTCGAAGAAACAGAAAATTTTTGTCCTAACCCTGACTGACTAGACGACTATCGCAAACGAAACTAATAATTCTATTTCGGGTCATCACTGCGATCACTGCGAGCGTTCTTATCCGTTTTAAGTCTCGCGAAATCTGCGAAAATTCTAGCGTTCTGTTTCATAGGTAGTAGTCAGCTTTACAGCTACGCTACATGAGCATTATTATAGTACTATATATTCGTATGTTCGCAAGTTGAATGGGGTCCTTAAAGCAAGCAATAAGAGAAGTTAAAAGGGTGTTTTTTAAAAAAGGCGTCGCGAGATGCAGAAAAAACTTGTTGCCAAAACGCAGTAGAAAATAGTATGCAGTGCAGTTGCTGTTGTAAGACAGAGGCCGAGACGACAACGACGACGGCGATGATGATGGCTATGTGGATGTATCGAGGCAGCCATTTATACAACTCGTTATGTACACTTACGAGCCTTATATACACAAATAAACATATGTACACACAAACATACACGCTCACGCTAGTGCTTCATGCTTTTATATAGTTATACACAATTTGCTGCATTTCCATGGAAAAAAGGAAATGCTGACAGTTTTCCAAGCACTATTTGCATTAGTATATATTTAAGTTAAGTTCATACACATAATATTATAGAATTTTATTTGTTATGCCTTTAAACAGTTTTTGGTCTGCTTTCGATGACTACGACGACTGCTGATATTGTCGATTTCCAGCAGAAAAACTCAAAAGGGAGCCACAAACAACAGCAGAGAGGAGCGACGACGTTCGCTTGCCTTGCATGCCAAGGCATGTGCACGAAAGAGAGCGCACGAGGGCAAGCGCATGACGATGTTACATATACACACAATACATACAGACAAGCAGTCAGCCCCAGTCTCGTACAAGTATATATTTATATATATAAAAGCGTAGCACAGAAAAATATATACGTATGCATTTACATACATATGTACATAACTTAACTCTCGAGTAGCAACTGAATTGAAAAGGCATAAGGAAAAATCTTATGCACACACACATCTCCAAATTTTGCACGTACAAATCACATTTTTTTCTTAAATTATATTATGTACATATCCTTTTCAGCTGCTTAGTTATAGTATGTACATAAGCACAATTGTATGTACATAGCAGGAAAAACCAACAAATTTGTTATGTATTTTCACCTCGCACATTAATTCTTTTCCATTTTCAGCTGTGCACGCACTCAAAACCAACACACGAATGAGCACCACGAAGCAGTCGACAACGAAGCAAACGACGACTACAACTACAATAGACGTCAATGGCGACTGCGAATGAAACTCGAGTGGATTTAGTTTTCAGATTTTGAGTGAAAGTGTAAAATGCTTGATTTTTTTGTGATGAAGGGGCGGGTTTCGTTTATAAATTTGTGCATATCAATCAATTCAAAGCCAATTTATAATTTGTAATCGTATAAGTGTATCACAACAATAACCGCAACGCCAACAGTGACCTCAAAGAGCGTTCATATATGCAGTCTAGAAAAAACACTCAATTAAAACAGGTCACTCAACCCTTGGAAATGAGGTCAACAAACGGAGTCCAGTTTGCACATATGACTAAATGTCCCCAGCTTGAGGTGTAAGCAAAAACAAATCACAGGTTGCGCTTAACGGTTTTTTGTTGGCCACTAATTAATTTGTTGTTCTAAATTGTAATGAGCATATTAGAAGAACACTGAAATTCCTGGTTTTACGTTTCACTCAAAATGGCCACTAATCGGAGAAAGAGAGAGCAAAATCGGACAGCCATTATTTCTGCTCTCACTCAGCGCTGTTTTGTTTTGGGGGTTGGAATAGCACTCGTCGCTTGCTCCCCTTGCCAAGAATTTTCCTTTAGAACTGATCAGCTGATCTTTTAATGTTTACAACGATGCATTTCAGCATGTATGTGTGAGAAACTGCTCTTAGGTTATATGACCAGTCATAGCACAGCTGTTTTGTTTTCTAACTGCTGTGACTAATCTCTTATAGGGTCTCAGTACAAATGTTAAATGCCACACTGGATGGAAACCTACCGGAAGTGTCTACACTCTAAAGTGGTTACTGCTGAAAACTTATGAAAACCTAAAACTCAGTGAAAAAGCCTGAGTGTAGCTGTATGTACAATTTTCTGTTAAAAGCAAGCGCTATCAACGGAACACAATTTTGATTGGCATTCCCAGCTATAGCTGATATGTATGTGTACATGCACATGTACATATAGAACATACGTTGTTGTCGGCTTTGGCATGGTTTGGCCTACTTGACAGCCTGCGAGACTCACCTGCCGCGGCAAACGTTGTTACAGCAACAACAAGCCATGTAAGAAATGAGGCACTCAATAATTGCACATACAGGCAAATCATACCCAAGATATGCCATAATCAGCAACAAGCATTGTTGATACTTATATCAATATATCGATATTTATGGCATTATTTCACTTAGATCGATTAGTTGACCACATGGAGCTCGCACATTATATGACCATAAAGTTCGACATCAATAATCAGCATATTCTTGCCTGTATGCATCTCTAGGCCGCATTGTGTTTATGTTAAAATTAAAAGTAATTTTAATGCATTCGTTCTTCAGAAATAAAAATGAAACTGCACTTGCAATATAACTAAACAAACTGCTCTAGGCTAAATATACTTTCCTACCCAGCATAAAAACTTCAATTCAATTGCAATTTTGAGAGAGCAGCAACCAAAGAGCAGAGCGCAGGCAAACATATGTTAATGTTGAAAAACCAGAAACAACAAACACATAATAGACATCCATACACACGAGTGCATACACACATGCACACAAACATACAGTTGCATTGAGCGCAGTTGACAGCGAAAAGAGGCCATGGCTGCTGTAAATTGGGGCAAAGAGTAACTCAAGCTCAACTTTCGTTTATCGATGCCTCCCATTTGCATATCGATGGGACAGCAATCGATAACATTATTTATTGGTAAATTTATCGTTGACTAAATGCAAACGGCTGGTAAAATGGAATGCACAGCAACACCCTCGCGCACATCCAACTGCAGATGGATGCAGCGTTCGCGGTCTATGCCAATGATGAGCTCCTCGTTGGGCAGCTGGAGAGCACTCAAGAAAGCCGAAGTCTTGCGCGAGTCCACGGAGCAGGCAGCCTCGACTGCTTCACCTGGCGTAGTATCGCTAACTTGCAGTAGACGTCTGAAGCGACTGGTAATGGTTGCCATTTCGGACTCTGCTACCAGATTGAGTTCACCAACGGAGCTGGCATGGAACACTAGACTGGGTGAGATGTTCTTTAGCTTGTCGATGAGACTGCGCAGCAAACGGAGCGAGGGCAGGCTGAGCACAAGCTGAGACGACGGCACACGGGGCAACGCGTAGGCTGCCCACTCGTCGACGTTGATTACAGCAGCTGGCACATCGTGCACCACCTCGCGCGGCTCGGCAGAGCTCTGCGACACCACCGAAGCGACAACTGTGATGCAGGGAAACTGAATCTTCTGCAGTTTCAGTTTACAGCTGCTGACAGTACCGCGCAACACAGCCAGAGCCCGGCTGAGATTCGCCGTTGACAAGTTCAGCACTATGAACTCCTCGTCCTCTTCATTCGGCTTCATTTCATACTGAGGAAAGTAATCTCTGGCCGCTATGCTGACCCAGACGAGTGGTGCCGATGTCGAATTGTGCTCTTCGTTCACAATCAAATGCATGTCCTCCTTCGCCAGTATCATAACGCAATCCTTAGCCAACTTGGCCAGTGTGGCTATGATATTTTGGAACTCTCGCATGTAGAGCGAATCCTGCATAACTGCACGGAACTTCATCGTGGAACAGTTGCTGGCTTGGATGCTGTCCTGATTGTTCAAGTGTGTGTGCAACGTGCGAGGGGAAGAAAGCAAACAGAAAACGAAAACAAAAATCAAAAACGATGCTCTGCCAAAATGGGGAGCCCAGGAGAAAGACAAACTACTACGGAAGCTGGAGATACTTGAGTTCACGCCAGAGTAAGGGCAAGTCGGTAATTGAATACCCTTTTGGTAATAGGAAGAGTCTACAAGGTCGCTCTCTGAGCTCTAAGCTGATCTTTTTCAATGTGTTTTTAGATGAATTCCTATGGGAGCTCCTCCACACATTCACACAAAGAAATGTGTCTGTTCTGTCGTCCTGTCTTTCGAGGGAGAATAAACTAATGGTTCTATCGCAATAACATTATTGCAGTACAGTCATATTGATCAGGGGAAGCCCATGGCATACTTTCCATACCATTCTTCACGGTCACTTTTGAGCTGCAATAAAGCTGAGTAGAAGATTTTTCTCTCTAGGGTTTTATGCCAAAGTTAATTAACTTATGTACTTATCATATATTTTTGGCTCTAACTTTTTCATCAAAACTATTGCTCACACAAAATCAGACCTGAGTAATTAAAAATACAATCAAGGCGGACTGGCAACCACAAAGACAAGGGCGCAAGACTTTGCTTTTGGCTGGGATTGGTTACAAATGGAACCAAGAACTAAAAAGCTTTTATAATTCTTGATAGGTGACAGAATTTTTCGACTCATGAAAAGTCATAGTAACAAAATAAGCTTACTGTATTTAAGATACGTTTATAATTTTATAGAAAGTTGGATATACCCCAAGTAAGAGTATAATTGGCAAACAAACTCTCAGACTCTGGCTGATACTTGCAGCTTAATAAAATGAGTATCAAAAGGAATGGGGCAACACTGGCGGCGGCGGCTTTAGACCGTGAGTTCAATGTACAAAAGGCACATACACACACACACACACACCCATACACATACGTATATCAAATTCGCAGACACAGTCATGGGGGCATGCATAGGGGGAGATCCGCCAAACCAAGCGCAGAGCAAGTTCCGAGTTGTGTTTTGGCTTTTTCAACGGGGGCGAAACAGCATAGAAAGGAAGGGCAAGAACAAATGAAACTCATACAAATGCATACACACACACACTCCAGTTCTCTTCAGCTCCAGAGCTGGCCCGGCTCTGCTCTCGTACATACAAAGTAAAGTAAAGCCAAGTCACCATTGTCAGACACAACAGGATTTTGTATGCCTTTGCCACTGCACCCTGCCAGGAATAGGGGGGCGGGTAAGAGCGACGGCGAGCGCACTGATGAGAAGAGCAGCCAAAGCCAGCAGGAAGGAGGCGCACAAGGTACTCCAACGGAAATCAAATTATGTGGCAACCGTAGGCGTAGTCATCGTGGTCGCCGAAGTCGCTGTAAACTTTACATTGTGGAGAGACAACAGCCACTTGAGGGGTCAACAAATATTTGCCTTTCGAAGCAGTTCAATCAACTTTCAAGGTTGTTCTTCTTTGAGGGCTTCAGGCATTGCGACCTGGACGATGAAAGAAATGGCCGTAGCAAGATTGCATTTTCTATTATTTTCTACATTTTCTATCATTCAAATAATATTCAAAATAGTATAGAATGGAATACAAGTAGAACAAGTAGAATACAAGTAATTTATTTTAGCGATTCCATTTAGACGCAATTCAATAGTTTTAGTCTAGAGTGAATTGTGGAATATAATTCGTATCTATCATATCCTTATGAATCTTGACCCCTGACCATAAAATAATGGGACGGTTGCATGTTCCAAATTCATACCACTGTTATTTGTATAATTTTGCCTTATTTTAGTGGCGAAAGTGAGACAAATAGACAACTATGTATTCATGTGCATCAACCCACAAAATAAGCAAGTAAATCAGGCTTTCTGTGATAAGATAAACAAGATTAGCTAAATTGCAATGGAGGAAGTATAAATTCGATGGCGACAAGGGAACCAATTATTATCACTGCAATAATGAAAACGACTGTTCTATAACATAATGCCCAATGTCGTGAGCACTTCAAATTGTGCATGATGATGCATAAATGCACAGATCATAGACATTGTGAACATAAACTTTAGCAAGTGGATTTTGAAGAAATGACTTTGGTCCGTTTCTTGCTTTCGTGCAAATTCGGTCAGCAAAGCTCCTTTCTGTATAAATCAAGATATTTCATTGTTGTGATAGTACGTGCGCGACCATCCCTGGATTAGAGCCAAATAGAGGTGACACTCCTGTAAAGGCCAAACACAAAAAGATCCTCCACCCGCAGCAATTGGGTCATTGCGTCTCTGTGGTAGATGTTGCCCCGACCCTCACAAACAATCCAAGATCTAGCAGAAAATATAATTTACATACCTTGACAATATAGAATGGGAACATTAATTACAAAACATTTAAAGTCATTGTCGGAATTTTCGATATGAACTTGCTATAATATCGATTTTTACTACCGTTTTTTAAAATCATCGTGCCACTATCGATTGCATCCCAACCTACACACGCACACGGCACATGGAAAACTCATCATATCCAAAATTTTCCAAAAATTAATTAGCATTTACAAAACAGCTCGAGACTGGACTACGACTGCCAATAGAGCTTGTGCTTGCCCAGAATTCTAGAACTTTTAAATGAGTGACGTCAAACATTTCACAAATGTTTGTAAGAAACCAACAGCATTACTTGCAAAAAGTGAAGAAAGCCATACTATATTGAACACGCATTGCCAGATCTAGCCGACAAGTAAAACTTTAATTTAGGAAACCTCAATGCAAACCGAAGCAAATAAATGTTGATACAATAAGCGTTTTCAAGCAGGGCGAGGCGGACGGTGGGAGCAACATTTATTTGCATAATGCAAAAAACAGCCATATATACACACAGAGATATGTATGTATGCACATGTACACAAAAGACTGACAAGAAGCCAAATTTAAATAAAATATAATAAAATGCTGTGTTGGGAGAATGAGAATTGAACGTGATTGTCAATGCATTGGGGGGCTACACATACACACATACATACAGCTTAGGCTATTTCACTTACTCTCGCGTATATAAAAAGAGAGCCGCCGAGCACCATCACCCGCAACTGAAACATTAAAGAAGTCTGACTGATGCTGGAGTAAAATTTTTTCTCCGTTTTGTAAACCATAAATAAAAGAGAAAGTGAAAAAAAATAACAAGATGCGCTTGGCTTCATATCAGTTCACATATGTATAAGAAATGTATATCCATATATGAATTAAATTCTACACTGAGCCAATGCTGAGCGCAAGTACATCGTATATGCGTTTGGCGTTTAAATAGCTACAGCTATGGCTATTGATTTGCCCAAGCCAATACTCCTCCAACTTGAATTGATATCAGCAACCATTAGATAGTGAGAAGCCTCTTGGAGTTTTGTTAATACAAATAATTATATACATCAGTTTTTCTTCTGGTCTATTGTAAAAATCAATATCACACATTTTTTACCCTCCACACACACGACAAAAGCTAAGCACTTTTTAGGCACTTGGCGTGCATCGATTTCTCAACATTTCACACAACACTTGCTGCAAGCAATACAGCTTAGTGTATTTCCGTATAGCAATAAAATGATTTAATAATTAAGCGAATGAATCCACAAAATCCACGAAAAATGGTCGACATTTTGTTTTCTGTCTGTGAAAATGACTCGCTGGTGCTTTGCAGTGTGTGTGCGTGTTGGTGTTGTCTCGTTTTCAGAGGATAGCGGCAGCGGAGCCCCAAGCATAATGACTATGCTGTTATCCACAAAAGTCTCGCTTAATTGATTTAAACTGTCTTTCATGCACTCGTTTACGCTATATTACTTACCTTTTAGCTAATTTAACTTAAGTTGCACACTTTTTCTTTTATTAAACTAAAGACGTAACAAAACTCCGACAACAATAGTGAATAGTGCTGGAAAAAACATCGATGTTAAGGCGATAGATCGATGTCGCTCAAATATCGATTCTTTTTCTCCGATGTTTTGAAATACTTGTCTGTCGAAGCAGCCCGGCTCAAATTGGCGACTTGTGAGGCTATTTCAATACAATTTTGAGTGGTGACAATTTATCAGACCCATAAACATCGACAAAAATCGCAAACATCGATGTTTCTCCAGTACTATTTGCGTAGTATCGATTATGATAGTGTCATTAACAGAAATGAAATACCAAAATATGCTATAAAAATACTATAAGAGCTCAAGCGAGCCATTTAAGTCGGATCTTACTCATTTTTGGCTCATTCGTTTCGGAGCAACACCAGGTGTTCAGTGGATTTGCCGTTGATATTTCTGATTGATTAAAATACTAAGAATATACCTCTTAACAGAATGTGCACCAAATAACAGCTGCGTTAAATCTTGTGTTAGTTCGCTATGGAAAATCTATGCTGAATTCAAGAATTATGGCGTTCGCCATAACAGCGCTCTGTTTTGTGTTCGATATAGCCGGATCAATGATGGTCTACTCCGTTTCCATAAAAAACGTGGTAAACGAGTACATATATTGTATTCGTACAAATGTATGTAACAGGTAAAAGGAGCGTTCGGACAGCTGAGCCAATTAAGTTCTACTCTTGTTCATAAATACCTAGACCTTGTAGACTATAAGAGTTAGATAATCTAATTTGCAGAATCTCGACTTTATCGTTCTTACTTACTGTTCGATTTGGAAACAGAAAATAACAGAAAAGCTTTAAAAGAAAAAGAATAATATTAATTAAAGTAACTCTGTAATGTCCGCCCCGGAAAATCGGGTTTATTAACTGAAAGCAAGCTATTTTTTAACGAACTTTGTAAAAAATCTTATATAATACATTTAACAAACAAACAAGAAGACAGTATGGCGACAAAGGCACTACATGCCGGCGATGGCTTACGCTTCTATGCGGCTACGGCCTTCAAGCTAGATTCATCACACTCAGTGAGCTGGTAGCCGTGTGGCATCGCCTGGGACAAAAAAGACGAGGAGCGAGCATCCTGCCCACATTCGCATGCATCGAGGACAAATAAGATTACCTGTTTATAGTGCTCATGCACGCCGAGAGCGTCGGGAAGCGGCCTTGCCAAACGTGCATTAAGCATATCCATCCATTGCTTCAGAGCATCCAATCCAGCATGTAGTCAAGAAGAACATGATGAGCTTCCATCCGCGTGCTAGGGACAATGGGACATGTCATTGACTCAGGCTTATACACTGTATACTACTTAAGTTACCTGGATTGGATCGTGGTTGAGTAAATCTTTATGCACTACACCGTTAACTTGGTCACAAGTTTTAGAACTACACGAGGTATGTGCGGTTTTGACACCCGCAAGTATTAAGAATTACTTTACGGGATATTAAGACTCCTCGAGATATGGAAGGTTGGTTTCCTTTTAGGTTATAAAAATGCACTCGATTAGATTTAGACAAGTTACATAAAGGTTTTTCTATAGAAAATGTGAAATTTTATTTAAAAAACAAGCGCTACTCCATGACCCAGCAGTGAAAACATGTTGAGAATTGTAAGCGACAGACAAGTGCAAATTCAAGCAGAATTTGTGGGCCGACTTTAGGGGGTTGTATGTGCTGCGTCTGTTGCTGCTGTATACAGAGGCGAGAGTGCGCGAGGGAGAGGTCAGCGGGTAAACGGGGTGGTTGATTTGGTGTTGTGTTAGGTCTTTGTGTGCTGCTTAAAAATCTGAAATTAAGTTTAAAATTTGCGCCAACAAAAGATCGCTGTTATTTAACATTCAGCTGTTTGACTGTTAAAGGCAGTGGCGTCGAGTATCGATAAGCAACGCGATACTTGTTAAAAAACAAAACAAACATATATCCCCATATGTTGTTAATATATACGTATTAAAATTTCGGTGAAGTTGATGCTTAAAAAACCAAAACATTATAAATACCATGGGAAGCTATACTGTTTATGTCATGGAAAGCTATTCTGGTTATGCCAAGTATTTAAAATTAAGCAATCCTTTTACCATTTAACTGAAACGATAGTTTTGTTACTACAAATATAGTAGCGGAACATTGTTCACTTTGCAGCACTCCGTGCCTTTTTTGGTTTTGGCTGAATGTTTCAATTTACATAATTTACATTTTGTAATTACATTGTGATTGTCATTGTAATTACATTGTTTATTTAAGTAGTTAATATGTATTTTCATTTCCAAATGAACCCAATGAACTTGTGACTTTCATGAGCTCACGCAATTGATGTGGTCATAAACTATCGAACACAAATATCTACTGGGAGGGAGCGTCACAAAACAAGAGGCAAATTTAATTAATGGGACACCTACTAAATGTAAATACTACCCAAGTTTAAGATTCTGTCATAAAATAAGTTAAAGTTAATTCAATACCTGCTTACAAACGCAATCACATAAGCACAACACACACAGACTCACCGTCACCACACACAAACGCAAATGCCCCAATGAGAACGCGCCAGCGGCGACACAAACAATACTGAACGCATCCAACGACAGAGCGGTCTTATCAGCAACAATAACAACAAAACTATAATATTGGTAACCAACATTAATTAAAGTCAAACACAAGTGCCAAGGTGCCTTACTCATTCATTGCCCAACGCACAGTGTTGTCGAGGAGCAAAGAAAGTTTTCAGAACTGACGTGTCAGAATAAGCAGAAGCAAAAGCAAGGAAAGCCACGACAAGCAGCGACAAGATGTGCGGCTCTCCCAACACAGCTGTGGCTACTGGCACCCGGGCTCTTATATTAGTGGGTGGTTATGGCACTCGCCTCCGTCCCCTGACCCTGAGCACGCCCAAGCCGCTGGTGGAATTTGCCAACAAGCCCATACTGCTGCATCAGCTCGAGGCACTCGTAGATGCAGGCTGTAGTCAGGTAAGCCACATGGAATGCAAGAGCAGCAACAGGAGTTACATAAATTTGATTTCGCCACTAGGTCATTTTGGCCGTAAGCTACCGGGCAGAGCAAATGGAACAGGAGCTGAAAGTGGAGGCGGACAAATTGGGCGTGGAATTGATCTTCTCACACGAAACCGAACCGTTGGGAACAGCGGGCCCATTGGCGCTGGCCAAACACATATTGTCAGGCAGCTCAGAGCCATTCTTTGTGCTCAATTCAGATGTCATCTGTGATTTTCCATTCAAGCAACTCGTTCAGTTTCATCGCAACCACGGCAAAGAAGGCACCATTGTGGTGACCAAAGTGGAGGAGCCCTCCAAATACGGTGTGGTGCTGTATGACGAGGTCGGCTGTATCAAGAACTTTATTGAGAAGCCGCAGGAGTTTGTGAGCAACAAAATTAATGCAGGAATCTACATATTCAATCCTTCGGTGCTGGAACGCATCGAAGTGAAGCCCACGTCCATTGAGAAGGAAGTGTTTCCGGCTATGGCCGCACAACAGGAATTATATGCTATGGAGCTCGCTGGTTTCTGGATGGATATTGGGCAGCCCAAAGACTTTCTAACCGGTGAGTGCGCCGCTGCCTAAAACTGAAGCAGGCCCGTGACAACGACATGACGAAGCTGATGAAGCTGATTTTGACTCTTATCTCTGAATGGCCCATTAACCGTATCAGCAGTAGCTTGGGCTCGGCGTTCCGTAACCAATTTCTGTAGTCTGTGGCACATTTATCTGCTTTCTTGGAACTGAACAGTGAAACCCGAAAGTTAGATAAAATTGCTTCCATTTGAGAATTAGTGCTCATTATTGATGATATCGTTTAAGTGGATTTTTTGTATACCCTTATAGACGGTATTATAATTTTGTTACGGTATTTGTAATGCACAGACAGAAACATCTCCGAGCACATAAGATATATACATTCTTGATCAGTATGACAAGCCGAGTAGATATAGCCATGTCCGTCTCTCATTATCTGAGTTTTAGAGCTATCGAGTTGAAATTGTTACCATAGACTTCTTAATGTAAGCTGCTCATATATAAAAATCGTCCAGATCGGACTACTAAATGATATAGCTCCCATATAACTGATCGATTCAGAAAGAACTCTTAGCACAGCCAAATTGGTTGTTTTTATCCAAATTGAACCACATTTTTATTGTGGTTTTTATCCGAATTAAACCAAATTTGGAACGTGTTAGTCTTAGACCCCTCCACGTATGCTGCCCGAATTTCAACCGAATCTGCAAGGGTATGTAAGCTTCGGTTACCAAATGGAAAATAAGTTGTGTAGTCTCTAATGATTGTACTACATACATATATTTATATCTGTGTGTATGTATAAGCGAGAGAGCATGACGTAGAGTCGAAAGTGAGTAATCATAAATAAATGTGATTCTTAGATTCTTCAGTTTCCAAGTACATATGGGGAATTTACCTTAATCGCCTTTCGCTTGTTATGTACTGATACCAGTATTACCAAATATATTCGATTGTGTATGCTGATAACGTAATTATAATAGAGCATTGCAATTAAAACTAGCGAAAGGAAATGTTTTTACAATATAGTATTTCCGGCTTTGTACTCGTATTATCAGTTTAGTTTAGTTTGTATCCCATTGGCTTGCTAAATCGTATCAAATTCAAGGTTCTCTAAGACGCTTTTCTTTAGGAGTTCCAGCTTTCTGCCGTAGCTCCACAATGGTTTATGTAGAAGAAGCTAGATATTAGGTATAACTTTAGTATAACAATCTGCAGAAAAATATACTGTTTGGTTTGGATTGTTTTCAAAAGTATTGACAGGAGGCTAATCTGAAGATAGGGATGGTATACAGTCTTACCAATTGAGATCAATTTGGTTTGAAGGGAACTGGATGAAGCAGTGGAAGACGGTGGCACGATGTTGACATCTTCTGAGCGTCTTGAAGATTGGCTATATGTGACGAATATTGATAAACCTGTTAATCGAGGCTTTGAAGTCATTTGTGTCATATCACCGACCTTTGACCATGATCGCTTGCGTTGGATAGTCTCGAATTTAATCCATTTCATCGCCCGCAATGATTCGTTTCATAGTAGTGCCATTTCGTTAAGTTTCAGCAGCGTTTCACTGATGTTTATTCAGTCAATTAAATTTCTTTGAGTTAATTCATGTGGCCCCCAAACCTGCTCTTTTTAGATGCTTCCAAACTATCATATGGTTGATGTTTAGTGCCTCCTGTAAGCTTTCGTGCCGCTCTGGCTCCATCAGTTACAAAATATGATCGACTTTTTCATATGTGTATATAATTTTTTTTTAGTAAGCTCGAGTGAGTGTGTAAACGCCGATAGAGTTAAATGACAAACCAAAAACTTAATTTGTTGAAGTGTTCGTTTTAGACAGCCAATAATCACTAATCCCTTCATCATATCTTTTCAGGTATGTGCCTCTATCTAAGCTCGCTGCGTCAAAAGCAATCGCCCAAGCTCTACACGGGACCCGGCGTGGTGGGCAATGTTATAGTTGATGCCACGGCCAAAATTGGAGAAGGCTGTCGGATCGGACCGAATGTGACAATTGGGCCCGATGTCATTATCGAAGATGGCGTCTGCATCAAGCGTTCGACCATACTGAAAGGTGCCATTGTGCGCTCTCACTCTTGGCTAGACTCCTGTATTGTTGGCTGGCGTTCGACAGTTGGCCGTTGGGTACGTATCGAGGGCATCACAGTGCTGGGCGAGGATGTGATTGTCAAGGATGAGCTGTACGTGAATGGCGGCCAGGTGTTGCCACACAAAAGCATTGCAGCCAGTGTGCCCGAGCCGCAGATCATCATGTGAGGGGCATTGGGTTAACACAAAAGATTAGTGTAAATATCATATAGTTTCGCGCAAGGAATTATTTTTTGTAATGTTTAAATGTTAACAGTTCTGCAATATTCGAAAACAACATTTCCAATACTTAGCTATGCTATAACTTTATATACTCCTAAGTCCTGTTCGCAAGCCACACAAGTGTGTAGTTAAATTTATGACCAAATACTTGAAAAGTGTTCTAATTTTTATATTTATAAATAATATTACTTAAAATCATGTAACTTAAGCGAAAGAGCAGGTTTTGTCAAGCCGTTTGCATTTTTGTGACCACAACTGTTATTGGCTAAGTTTCATATTTGTAAAGCTAAGTAATAGTAAATTATATAGTACACACATATGTTTTCTATGCCTCCATGGCAGACCAGCTGTTTTAACATTAAAATGTTGCCCTGGCAACCGGCCGGCCACAGCGCCACAACCAAAAAAAAAAACAAAAAAAAAAAATACCCAAAGCTCATTTCATTGGCAAAAGGTAATAATGTTGAAATCTTTAAGTAAATTGGATATACTCCAGCAGAATCTGCTCTGGGAGGACAAGGAAGTTAAGTTCGATACACCACAACTGTAAGTTTTCGCATTGAGAGAGAGAGAGAGAGAGAGAGAATCTTAATCTGCATTAGTTTTTCCATATTTCCACAGGCTGTCGCGTTTACGCAGCGGCGAGCAAGTGCTGGATACCATTTATCATATAGAGGATAGCAAAGGCAATCCGGGCGAAACTGGCAAGCTGCTGGTAACCAATTTACGCATCATTTGGCATTCCCTGGTGCACAAAAAGTTCAATTTGTGTGAGTTCCAAAGAAACCCAAAACAAGTCATTTGACAAGTCATAAGTCCGACCCTTATAACATTTTGTCAAAGGCATGTAGGTTTCTCAAACGTATTTCTTCCAAGTGTAGCAATAGGCAGCGAAGCGAGGATCTTCAAATATTTTGTGCATTCATAAAAGCCTTCTGATATGCAAACATACAAACTTTCATATGCATTCGCATTCGAAGAAATGTGTTTGTGAGGAAGAGACCAAACATTCTACCCGTTTGGTCACCACCGCAGAATTGCCCTCCCCCTCTCTCTCTCTCGCTCTCTCTTTCTTTCACACAGGACTAGCACAAGTATCGCTGCTTGGACTGAAAAGAACATTTTGTTAGCTCCATTTACAAGTCGGTGGTAGCTTAAAAACTGAGAGAGTAGTTCGTATAGAACTGAGACGAACAGACAGAAAGACGGACGGACATGGGTATATTTTTTCCCCGTCATGTCATGGTGACCAAATGTAGATGGTGGGTGATTCTTCCTTTAATGAGTTAAAAATATCGTGACAAAACTGCAAAGGCAGTCGTTAGAATCCTACTCAGAATCACGTGAAAATAACGGTGGATCCACTATCAGCAAATGAGGCATCTACAAATCTTTGCTCAAATCGCTTTTGTGAAGACTCATTGATGCACCTCCATGACAACTGATTGCCCTACTATCCTTGCCATTCCAGCCATTGGTTATGCACGTATTGGCACCACCAACACTCGCCTGGTGCACATGCATGTCAAGGGTCGCATGCCCAGCCAGGCATTGTATATTCTGGCCATAACCAATGAGACGCGCTTCGAATTTCTCTTCAGTGATGTATCGGGAGAGACGGCTCGTCGGGATCAGCCCATCTTTGCCAGCGTTTTTGATGTATATCAGTGCGTAGCATAGCCAACGCATGATTGCAGCATTCATCCACTGAATCTATCTATTTGCAGATTATATCAGCGCAGTTATCTCTATCGTGATTTGAAGCTGCGTGGAGCCATTGTTCAGGCGGGCCAGTTGATTATCCTGCCGGATGAGCAGGTGTACAGTCAGGTGCAAGGCGTGTGGAATTTATCCAGTGACCAAGGCAATCTGGGTAGTTTTGTGGTGACCAACATCCGCCTGGTTTGGTATGCCGATGCCAATGAAACTTTCAACATCAGCTTGCCTTACTTGCAGATTGAAAGCGTGAGTTTGTCCTAAAACATTAGCTGATATATTACCGATTTAATTACATTTATTCCCAGCTTCGTATTCGCGAGTCCAAGTACGGTCCGGCTCTGGTCATCCAAACGGCAGAGACTGCCGGCAGTTATGTTCTGGGCTTTCGCATTGACCCCGCCGAGCGTTTAAATGAGCTGTTCAAGGAGCTCAGCGCTTTGCACACCACTTTCACAGAGCAGCCAAACTTTGGCGTGCGCTACGATGTACGGGAAGCGCGACAACGTCTCGCCGCCGCTGCAGAAGAAGCTGCCCAGGCCTCACAATTTAAGGTGGAGGACTTCCAGGAACTGGATGAGCGGCAAGAGCGAGAGATAAATACGAAATTGAATAGCTATCTGGCCGAGGGCTGCCAGGCAGTGGGCTCCGAACAATCAGCCGGGCAACCCATTTATTGTAAGGAACTAGGCTTTGCCATGGAAGCAATACGAGATGGCTACAAGCTACAGGATTTGTGGAATGTGATGCCTACCAAATTGGAGTCATTTGAGGATTAGCGATTAGAAATGCAAAATGACTAAAAAAGTAATAAACTATACTTGAATTCTTGTAAAATTGTAGTGTCCAAGGGTCGATCCCATCGACTGACTATATAGAACAGTTGCCATATAAACCCTTTAGTTCAAAGTGTGGAGCAAGCTGATTACCATCGGAATATTACTTCGACTGTGGTACTATATATTGGGATCTGTCACTAGCCTTAGGTCAGGGTAGTGCATTCCGTTCCCGTTCTGCAGCTAAATTTCGCTGGGATTGGATTCCTGCGTGAAGATTGTGTTCCTGCATAACTCCAGACATTGCACGCGTTTCGGCGTTGTGATACACATGGCTTCCTCTTAAATAGCTTTAACATGTTCATTTCACTTACAATTTCATAGTATGCTGTTTTTACATCCCATTCTACTAAGAAGCAGTTGGTTCTTTGAATTTTCGTCCGATCGAGATGAATCTCAAATTCAACTAGAGCGCAGATATAAGAAGCATCTGTTAAAATTGCAGCTCTGTAAGACTGACTTTTAAGACGGGCATAGCTATATCAAATGCCCTTGTCATGCTGACCAAGAATATATATACTTTTAATGGCCGGCTGTTGCTACACATTGTGATACTGCCCCAATTACGAAGTTCGATGGATTTCAGTGTGGGCGTCCTTAATTCAGCTGTAGTGCGTCAATTTTTGATACAATTTTAGGTATATTTAACTTGATGGTATTTGATATTTTTTCCGAAGTTTTAAAAGTAAATTCTTATTATTCGAAAGAAATATTAAATTCGAAGAAATTCGATTGAATAAAGGGAGATCATATTTTAAATAATATGGAAGATCGTCTACAGAGTTTTGTATAGGCAAGACAGACATCGGGCATACACTTTGAAAACTTATACCGGGTTCTACAATATGATATTGTAGCTGTATAGGATTCTAAAATGCACGAGGTTTGCTTCTTTGCCAATAGAGCGACAAAATGTTAATGGATAATGGATGAGTCAAGCGTGAAAGCTACGTCAACTTATATTCATTCAACTTTTTTTGATGATTATACAAATAATTAACTATTGTCCTATAAGGCAAATATTAAATGGAAATGGTAATCTAACTAGAAATCTAATAGGAAGATGCTTATAGGAGGATGCTTGTCCATTAGGTAGATTGTCGGATGCCGCTTAGGGTGACTTCTGTTTGCCTGTAAAATCTTATATACAAATATTTTAAAAAGATTTGAATAATATGCTTCATGTAATAAATCAGGCTCCTAACACAAATTTATAAGAGCCACCCAGACTAAATATGTATAATAGCTTCTTAAATCGAGTTCATGGACTTTTTATTCTTAGGACATTGACTTTTAGATTAATTTATGAGTGCTTTTTTGTCACTAGAAAAAACTGAAACCATCTACATTTATCTCTATCAAATGTCAAATGTTTAAATCTTTAAGATTGAGCAGAAATGTATGCTAAATATATTTATTAATTCTTAATCGTAAGTATTATAATTAATCCTTCATTTGGAATGATTTGAAATGAAACATTTTAAAAGTAAACTGACGAAACAGTTGAATTGGAATGCGATGTGGCCAGCGTTGTGACAGATTGCTTTCTTTTTTCCATGAAGCTAAAACTGTACCAACGGTCGCTTTTGCCAAAGTTCTCACCATCCTCCAGCGAAGTGGGCAACGTACGATGCAGTGTCTCCGGCAGCAGCAGGCACAGGCAGGCTCCCACCATAGAAATGAAGCCCAAAATGACCTCTGGCAGCGGCGGGAAGATGGTGCGTGTATATAAGATAAAGGAGCTGAAGAAGGTAAAGGCATAGCCGGCCACATGAACAGCCGCTACGCCCTGTCCCCGTACACATGTGGGTATCAGTTCGGTGGCATATTGAGCACCCGAGTTATAGGCCACAGTCACTCCAAAGCGCCCAATCACTGAGAGCGTCACCAGCAATGTGGTGGCTATGGGAAGACAAGGGAAAATAAGATTTTAAATGGCTAGTCAGAGATTGTATTTCCTTACAATTAAGAGAGATTCAGACTAGCTTAAAGATAATATTTAATTAAAACAAACCGTACGATGCGAGCATTAGGAACGCGAATAAACATAGAGAGAAGAGAGCGAACGCGGATGACGCTACTGAGCTAACGAATACAGCAACAGAGAGGAAAACAATAAATCACAAAGACGACATAGATCAGACCAATTATATTTACGCTACAATTATAACAGACAAAGCATTAATAAACTGATTAAAACTGAAAACTAATGCAATATAGGACGTGGGAACAATGGCGCAGTTTTAATATGTTAATTTGTATGTTTGCTGTTTAGATGCACGATTTAAATGTCGGTACGCTGGTTAAGCTTAAGATTCGTGCAAATCGGACCACTATTTCATATATCTCCCATAGCTTCGTGCGTAAGGCAAATGAATACAAACTGAATTTAGTTCGATTTTGATGAAAAACAGAAAAGTTATGTTCATTCCAGAAGAATCGGTTATATGGTAGCTATATATCATAGTTCTCCGATCATGATCAGAACTGGCCAGCGGATGTAGGGTCTCCTCAAATGGATACAAACCGACAACAACAGAAAAGTTATGCTCGTAAGTGTTCATTCCGGAACAAAAGGTTCTTAACATAAGTATTCTCGGACCTGCAAAACAATCTTGAGTTAAGGAATTTGTTCACTTAAATCAAGATTTCGAACTTTCATCTCGGTTGTGAAAAGACTTCGTTCTATTTGTTTCCATCTTCATAATAAACTGGACAACTCTTGAACGAGCATAATATGTAATATAGTTGTCCTTCCCTTGAATTGAACTTACTTCGTTCTGTGGCGGCAGCAGCAAAGAGTATGGCTCCGGTCACCGAGATGAATATGCCGCTCAGAAGCAACGAAATGGATGCCATTGCCTTTCGTCCGATGCGATCTTGCAGGGCGATGATCAGCAGGCACGCCGGCAATATTGTGGTGGCGCTCAATGTGAACATGAGAAAGGGGGAAATGCCAAGGCCTTGCACATTGCGCGACACGGCATCGTAGCAAAGGGTAATAACCATGCTGCGTGGGTGGGCGGTTTAATTAGTGACTTACTTGCTTACTTGATACAACAGCTGCAGCACTGGTTGAGTTTACTCACGACTTGAAGAGCAGAATCAGCGTGTGGCGGCGCAGGCGCGGTGTCTTGAATAGATGTATTAGATTGGGTGTGGTCTTGGTGCGCTGTTGTCGATACTTGCACTCCTCAATGAACTCCGCATAGCAGTTCTCGTCAACCTGGCGACCATTTATCTTCGCCACTCTCTTAAGGCAAGCCACAGCCTCATCATACTTTTGCTTGGAGATCAGCCAATGGACACTCTCGGGTACAATGAAATAGAAAAGCGGAACGAGAAGAAACGGCAGCGTGGTGGCCAGCAGAAATCCACGCCAGCTAAGCATTAACACAGCTATCCATGGAGCCCCCATCGAGCCGAGGCAGTAGAAGAAGCCAATGCATATGCTCAGACCTACAGTGCGTAGCGAGGGTCGCATGTATTCCATCACTGGAGATATCGGAATCAGTTTAATAGTGCCCACCATATGGTCAGCTTTTTAGCTACTTACCCAGTATGTACATCATGACAAAGTTGCTGTCGGTGGCAAAGCCCGAGACAAGTCGAAACAGACAGAAGAGCGGCAGGCTTGTGCCCAAAATGGTCAACATATTGCCCACCATGGCTATCATATTGGATACTATCAATATGGGTAGCCTCCCCACAATATCTGCCAGATAGCCCAGCAGCAGTGTGCCCACCACAGAGCCCACAAAGAACATGGACTGGCCGAGTGTAAGCTTCCAGGCCTCATCACATATCCAGTTCATGTCGCTGGTAAAGCTCTCGTAGCCCATATACAGCTCATACTGATAGCGATCGCAATGATCAGCATTAGTTATATTAACACCAAGCGGGGCGCAGCTGGATTCACTGGGTATAGGCGAACCCGACTCCAAGCCATCAGAACACCTAGCCAGATGAACAGCGAGTCATTATGTATACGACGTGTATAAATTTTGGCAAGCGTTTGCTTACCAATATTTTGGCACAAAACTTATTATCGTCTGGGAGTAATAATGCAACGCCGATAGTAGATTGATCAGACAGAAGAGCAACAGCATTAGCAACTGCATGCGATTGCAATCGCCGCATTTCTCCAGTATCTTATCCACCTCCAGCATTGCGCCGCATCTACTCTCTCACTGTCACTGGGAAATGGAAAACTTAGATTGAAACTGTTGCGCTTGTAATTCCATTTTTCCCTGTTGCGTTTGCTTAATTAGTAAAGCCAATTAGTCAGCTCATCTCAAGTGCGACTATACTAAACATCTCTCCGGCGTACAAAAACATCTATATATATCTATATGAGTATATTTTGTTTGACAGCTCGCATGTATTCCAAGAACGTGTGCACGTGCAATACAGCTTTCTTCTTTGCCAAAATAAATATATTTTTTAACAAAACGCGAATAACGAAATTTCAATTAGGAAAAAAAGGAAACGCAAATCTCTTGCGTAAGTCAAGATAAATGAAATTTAAAAATAAATCATCTTTCTTTTTCAAATGAAATTGTCATGCCATATGTATTCGTGGTCTTTATTGCTGAGATTCTACAAGTAAGAACGCTATTCCGACTATAAGATACTCGTACTCAGCCTTTATTCAATAATCGACACACTCAAAAGTATGAAAAAACAAATCTTTTTTTAGGTATGGGGTGTTTTTATACCAAATTTTTCTTGACGACTTTGTGTACAATTATTATCCGATCTTAACAAAACTTGGTAAATCGGTAGATTATGTGATTATGCATATACAAACCGATGTTCAACTAAATGTGTTCAAACATACGGACTGACGCACATGGCTAGAGCGACTCGGCTGTTGTTGCTGATCAAGGTATATACTATATATATACTTCGATCTGCCTGTTACATACATTTGCACGAATACAATATACTCGTTTACTTTACTAGAGTACGAGTATAGGAAATTGAACAAGAAAGAAAGCTTCGGCAAGCCATACCAATCCATTGCAAATATATAACCGATCGACATCAAATCTACATGATATAGTTGCCCGATATTGACAAAAGCCAAAAGAAGCATCTGGTGAAAATTTCAGCTCTGTAGCTTTTAAGAATTCTAAGATCTTTGTGTTGAAACAGACGGACATGGTTATATCGATTCCCATTTTCATGCTGACCAAGAATATAGATACTTTATACAGTGGGAAATGCTTTGCTCTGTGCGTTGCAAACTTACTGACAAAGTTAATTAACCATTTTGTGAATGGTATAATAATATGAACAGTAAGGTATTTCATACATACATATATATACATATAGTCTTTCGTACACATTCAGAGGGGATCAACGAGCTCCTATCACCCACATACTACTTACAAAATTATTATTCTAGACCTTATAGAGGCGACGATTGTCCCTTGTCGCAGAAACATTGGCTCTCACTTGTCCCAGACCTGCTGCTTCTGCTTGCAGGTTACGGTGTCAGACCTATTGTTCTTAAGAACGGGTTTTGGCCCACAACAGGCACGACGAGACCAACATCTAATCCATCTAATGTATAACCAGATCCAGATGCACCCAGCGTTGTCAATTATTCTGAGGGGCGCTATCACAGCACATATTCTTTAAGGTCATTATCTGCCCGACTACTTTAGCTTTAAATTAACGAAACTTCACTGCAAGTCAGTTTAATTGAATTCAAAACCATGTCTTCAGAGCCTTGTTGTCTGTTGAGGCTTTAACAATGTATTTTTCGAGATAATCGAGCAGATCAGTTCACCTACTGACAATACCCTCTGCATTTATTCTTCCTATCTGGATAGATATTACAAGATATAAGTTTTCCGAAACACAATACTAAAGTAAACTTATGTAAGATAGACAAATATTCTCCAAGGGAAGTTTCACTGCTTTAGTTCAACGTTTGATTCAGACTAACTGGGCGCGTCTGTATAAGAATGCTCACAATCTATATATCTGCAAAAGTGATTAAGAGAGCAGGGCAGGCAAAGGTGGTTTATGTCTAATTATTTTGGAAACGATTATGCACAGATAAATAAATCTAGTAGATAAAAAATATATATAAGAGATAAAGAGGGCGTTTCTTTGCATTTGTATGTGTTAATATGTATCCGTCCTACTAAGCTAATGATATCTTAGAATCATGCCAGCATTACTATAAATTTATGGTATTTTTTATATGCCTCTTTTGTATGTTACTATCTTATTTTGAAAACTATTAGGTTTAGGGTATTCTTAGAATTTTCATTACTTTAGGGCTTTATTTGCTATATACAATTCATTTTCTGAACAAGAGACGAAAGCTAACTTCGGGTACCCGAAGCTTACATACCCTTGCAGAAATATGTACTTTAACGTGGAAGGCGATCCTGATCAAATTTCAGCAACGGATCAACGGAAGCTTCTAAAACGACCATACGTTCACTTATACACTTATACAAACATATATCCATTTATAGATATATATATACAAACATACTCAAACATACATAGAGGTACAGATACATAAAGATAAATAGCATTCTGCTGCTTTGATTGTGATCTCGGCTAAATTTTAAAATAAAACTTGACCTGACGAATCACTACTGCAGTCTACATATCAAATTTGATGACTGTAGCTCTTATAGTCTCTGAGATCTAGGTGTTCATACGGACAGACAGATCTGCTGCTAGATCGACTAGACACTGCTAGAATATATATACTTCGTGGGGTCGGATACGATTTCTCTTGCCTGTTGCATACATTTGCTCGAACACAATATACTCCTTTACTATATAGAGAGTGCGAATATAAAAATCACTAATATCGGCAGTTATATGAAGCTCGTATTGCATATGCTAAGCTGATGACGCGCAGTTTATAATAAGTTAGCATTTCTTACCCACAAATGAATACGAGTTTGAATTTCAGTTTGTTTTTGTTTCTTTAAAATGGAGGAATTTCAGCCTTTAAATGTTGATACGTCTTTCATTTACGGGGCCGCACATCTGCACCATACGACTTAAGCTAGAATATCTGCAATGTTTGTTATTTGATTTTATTTTGCAACTTTTCCCGTCTTTTATAATGGCAACAAATAAGAAGCACTTGCGCAAACAGAAAATCTTGTCTGTCATTCAACTCGCTATATCTGAAACACAAGATTCTAAGAAATAGCACGTTTAAATAGCAATGAACATTTGGTTCTCTTCCATTCTCGAAATGATCAGATCTTCAAAATAAGACTGATTGTTCAAGAATTAAAGTAACATTATAGTAAAGAACTGATACAGTAGATCTAGATTTTGTAGGAAAATAACTAGACATAGAACATGACAATTGTGTCATGCTTTGTGGGTCAGATTTTGGTGATGCATTGTTGAAGAAGTTCCCAGGAATACAAATTTCAGGTGGTTAAGTATGATATAGTTGTTCGATCTGGATAAATCTCGAACTTAACTTATCATGCAGGAAGCATCTGGTAAAAATTTCACCTCTACAGCTTTAAAGACTTCTGAGATCTTTGTGTTGAAACAGACCGACGGACAGACGAATTTGGTTATATCGATTTCCCTTATCAAGCTGATCAAGAATATATTCGGAAACACTTCCTTCTTTGCGTTGACAAAATTAATATACCATTTTTTGATTGGTATAAAAACAACTTAAGCTTTATTTTAATTATTCACTATTCCATCAAAATAATCAAAAAACCGCTTTAAAATTTAAGAGATTGGAAAACATCCCAAAGGAGTACATGGACATTGACAAGAAAAAACAAACGTACCCCACGAGCATACCATTTCATCCACTTTTGTAGTTTTAATTCCAAATTAATTTGATGCCTTTTCCGCTCAAGAAACTTACACTATTCACTTAAGTCACCTTCCTCAAATCTTTCAATATTGGTTGCAATTTTGTTCTAATAATTATTAAGTTAAAAAAGCAAAGAATTTTAACAAATGAAACCAAACCAAACAAATCTTTTGTTGCACTGAATGAGAACAATAAATCGCGTGTGCTGAAAGCAGCGGTCGATGTGATTACGATAAGAGAGGCAAAGGCAGGGGCTTAGGCGTAGGAAAGGCCGCTTTCTCAGCCCTGAACTTGAACCGCACTGCACGAAAGTCAGATTTGAATTGAAGCCAGCGACTAGCTTGCCATTGAATTTTCATCATTGCCAAAAAAATGATATGAAATGATAATCAAATAACCTTCTGATGAGCGAAAATGCTAGTGATGAAAGTGAATATGAAACTGAGAAAATGCGTTGAGGGGTTTGTTGTGGGGGAAAAATAAATGCACATGAGATTCAACTCAAATATTTACATCCTAGCAGTGAGTTAACAAGTATTAAAATTTACATATCGAAATTCTCTAAAAGTAAAACATCCTGCACAAGAGCTTAAATTATTGCTACTATTGAAATTTCGGAATTCAGTCAAAAAAATAGTTTAATTTTTGTTTATCTGTAATAATGAAAATGTATTTGGAAGATATTTCAGCAATGCACTTCATTGGCATTGTTAGAAGTTCTAACTTAGAAGAAGATATATATTCTTTCAAGAATATTTGGCTTACTTGGATTTGGATACTTGAAGTCCTTAAGCCAAACAATCCATAACCATCTAAAGGATAACATTTTGAGATTTATAACGATCTAGCGAGTTTTATTCAAGACGTTCATAGAAATGTTAAGCATAGAGTGCAAGCAAGGCCGTAAATATTTACTCGAAATAGTCCTCGTTACCTTTCAATCTTGGGTAGACGGTTTTTTACAATCCTGCATAATAAATTATTAACAGTTTTGCTAAAATAAACTATATTGTCTGCATGAATTGAAATGTTGAAAATCAGCGAAAGCATCGAAAGTCTGACAACAATTTCATGTGGTCTAACTGAATTGCATTATTTTTGCGCCAGCTTTCGTCACTAGTCCGAATTACTCGATGCCAAAATACCGTTGACATTTTATTATTGCTATTTCCATGCGGCTGTGGCTAAGAGTGAGATGGAGATAATTTTAAATATAGATTTAAAAGCGCTTGCATGCAATGCAGTTTGTTTGCAGTTATAATTCAAGCTACTAAGTTTGCCCATATGGTAAAAAGAGTGCAAGGCAAGGGATAAGTTCAATAAAGTTGCAGGATGTTCATAAGCATTCCACAAATAAAGCTTCCACAAATAAAGGAATATCTCTATTTAAGCAAGTTATGCTCGTACATGGGCTCCTCTATATTACTCAGAGACCTTATATGGTGTGGTTTTAATGAAACGTGCAACAACAACAACCAGCAGTGATTCAAAGCAGCAGCAAGCAGCAGAGCAATGTGCTGCCGGAAGGAAAGTTCGACGAGCATATTTTGCAGCTTCTTGGACTTAGATGGCAAAGCGAGGACATGGAGTATAGGAAAGGAGAGATTACACAAGAGCAAGTGTTGATAGAAAGAGGAGGATAAAACAAACGAAGGTTAACTTAGGGTAACCAAATTGCACTCTTGCAGAGATTTGTAATATAAGAAGGCTTGCCACGCTGATCAAGAAAGTTTAAGAAGAGCGTGGATAGAAAGAGAGGACGGAAAGAAATTAGAACATAGAGGAAAACGACGAGAATAAGAGAGAGACAGACAGAGGACATTGGAGAAAGTAGGATAATCAAGACAGAGAGAAGAGACACATGAAAGTGAGAAGAACAAAATTTGTCATAAAACAAGCATAAGTTTATCTCAGTTTTCGTAGTTTTTCTTAACAAAATAGTTTCAAATAAAGTCCGGAAGATGTTAGTGATGCTTGTATATTGAAGAAAATGCTGGGGATCATATAGGTAATTAAGATAATTCCGTTTCCTTCACTAATTTCGTGGTAACAAGGAGTTAACTCAGACCTTTGAGATTGACAATTGTTATAATATTTTCTAATTAAACAATGGAAAGATTATATCAAGAGCTCAGAAAGTATAGCTATGATACTTTAGGGTATCACCTAGTCGACTTGCAAGCAATGCAGCAGTTTTACGTGACGTTGATGTGTTGTGGCTATAGTCAGACATCTGGTGGCATGAATGAGTGGCGCAGTACAGAGTGGGTGGGATAGCAGTCCCATGATTATAGTAGTATGTAGTAGATGCAGTTCGCATCGTGAAATGCTGTGATCACAACTAACAAAGAGCCTTATTTTGTGTTTGTTGATGATTTGCAATGCGCTTTTTATTTGATATCGAATTAATACGGCATAAACTCTGCCATATGAATGCGTTAATAATAATAATTGACTGGCATGCCTATAGATATAACTTAAGATTAACATGCAACTCGCATCATTGTCAGTTTAGAATGTGCAATCGAGCCGAAATAATTGATATGCAGCTCCAAAGATGATTGAGTACGCAGGCGAATCATTAAATATTTTGCGTATCGAGAAAAGCTAAACACTTTCTATATAAATAAAGGAAAAAAACAGATTGAATTGAAAATGTTCATTTAATAACCTTGGATGTTAATCAATATATGGAGTATACACATACATATATATATATATATGTAAACATTAAGACGTTTCTTTGTAGAATAAACTGCTTGACCGGAAGGCAATACATTTCATACCATAAAAGTTCCTTCCGGTCAAACCTGATTTGAAATTAAAACCAATTTTCTGCCAGCATTGTCTAAATTTGATGTGGAAAGTTTTAAGGTATTTATTACAAGATTGGAGACAAGTTTACGGATCTTATGACTCCACAGAAATTCTACAAATAGTTCAAAATGAACGATTGAAGAAACGGCAAACAGCAGAGCAATGTGCTCCTAGAAGAAAGACCGCGCAGTTATAATCTGGTCTACACTCTACACTCGGTCATTGCCGCGTTAGCCAGCTACTATGCTATTAGAAAAGACACTTCCATCTTTATTTAGTACTTTTGGAAACATAATATTCATACAATATACGTTCGTAATGTGAAATTAGGAGCAAATATATATCGTTAATTTTGAGTTTTAGGCTTAATCATCATCTGAATGTGATCAAATATGAAATATGTATTATCCCAAAGGACCCAATGATACTTGTTCACTATGTTTAGATCACTAAAAGAGGGAGTTTGAAGTATATATTTTAGATTGTATTAAATGGAAAGTTAACCTTGTATAAACTCACGATTTGCCACATGCAGTATACCACCAGCCTCCATGTCGATCCAAGGCACAATTGCCTCCAGGCCATTGGTCGTTATCTCGATCGTAGGTGCTGAACTTTTGTCCCACACTCTCTCGCAACGAGTCGCCAGCATTGCCAGAATGGTTGCCCAAAGACTTTATAGCATATCCCTCAACCTCAGGGCCAATTTCAAAATGAGTATATTTAATCTGTCGCTGTTGTGCTTTGCCAGCTATATAAATATGCAGTTCATGCGGCTGACTTTTGGTGAATTGGTAGATCTTCTCCAATCCCAGGAAGAATTCCCCGTTGATATCACCAAATCCATTCCTGTAATCGGCCCAGTGGCGAGTGAAATTGACTGAACCATAGAAACGACGCTGCACCACTGTCCAACCAGGGGTCGCCAGAAATGAGTCGCAGACAACACTGAAAGCTTCGATTCCTGGCAATTTAATAGTATGGGGGACCGCTGTGTCCTTGAACAGGAGACAACCCGTTGGCGTTGGCTGCTTTGTAGTGTGATTTTTAATTTGTGGTTTGAGTTCTTGCAGCTTTGGTTCGAAAACTTTTCCTTGCAATTGAACCGTTTTGTTAAAGTGTTGTCTACACTCCCCAAGTTGTTTTCTCAGTTCATGAATTGTATTCTTATAACGTTGGTGTAAACTGGTGGCATTGCTGAGTTCCTGAAAATACATTTAAATATATTTCACATTTAAAATGTATTTTAAAGTAAGAACATTTTTGAATTATAAAGCGTAATAAAAACACAAAACTCCCTCCACTTATTTTTATATTCTATACTTTTTAGGTAATCTTCTTAGCCAATCGTACTTTTGTCAATTGCGAATTGGCTGCTGAACACTCTTGCAGTTGTGTTTCACATTTATTTTTTGCTCGACAACATTTTCCCACATGCGCTTTCGAATTATTTCGTTCTTGATGGCGTAAACCGAACTGCGAATGTGATTTGGTTTCTGGATTTAACGACTCATTGGATGCCGCAATTACAAGTGCCACAGCAATAACGGATGATGCCAGCAGTAATTTGAGCATTATTTAGCAATACGGATACAGCGAACCGTTTGTATTGGCAAACGCCGGACAACTGAACGTATTTAGGTAATAGACTCTCTCTCTTCCTATGCCATGGACCCCATATTCATGGTGATGCTATATTTATATATACCAGCCTTCGCTAAGCTACGCCCCCCCCATTTTTGTTTTTGTTTATTGAAGAGCTTTTTTGTGTAAAAGTTTTCTTTTTATGCCATTCACGAAACATGAATATTATCTTGATCTGCATATGACGTTCGTTCGTCCATTAATCTGTTTCAACACAAAGATCTCAGAAGTCTTAAAAGTAGAAATTTTCACCTGATCTGCACGGTAGTTAAGTTCAAGATTCATCTACATCAGACAACTATATCATATAGCTACAAATAACTGATTATTCCGGAATTAAGACTTTTCAGTTTTTCATCCAAATCAAACCAAATTCGGTTCATATACATTAATGAAGCCTTCACGTTCGCTGACCCATTTGAGGCAAGGCGTTACAACTCTATCAATATCTAAGTGTAATTCAACTTTTAACATATTTATTTATGTTGATTCTCGTTATATGGTACCTATTATACCTCGTATTAGTTGAGTAAACGCTTATACTGCATTCGTACGAATCTGTGTAACAGGCAAAGGGAAGCATTTCTGACCCCATTAAGCAGACATATTTTCAATCAGGATTAACAACCGAGTCGATCTATCCCTATCCGCTTGTCTGTGTGAACAAATAGATCAGATTTAGTTGAAACTGGGTATATGAAGAAATCATTTTACGGTATTACAAATTTTACTTCATTCATTTAAGACCTAAATTTTTTAGTGTTCATAAACTCAAAAAAACAAGTAAGAATGTAAGTCACGCCTCAGCAAGTAGGATCGCTATAGTCGATAGTCCGACTATAAGATACTCGTACTCAGCATTTACTTAATATTCCGCACACTCAAAAGTATGCAACACTATTTTCTTTACGTTTTTGTCGACAATTATTATCCGATCTTAACGAAAATCGGCAAATTGGTAGATTATGTGCTTATGCATATATAAACCAAATCCAATAAAATTTGCAGGTGCGGGAAGGGGCGTGAACTGACGTCCTATTAAGGGAGTCTTCATACCAAATTGCGTCTCTCTTGCTCTTACAGTCTCCGAGATCTAGGCCAGATGGACAGACGGATAAACGGACATGGCTAGATCGACTCGGATGTTGATGCTGATCAGGAATATTTATACTTTATGGGGTCGGAGACTCGTTTGAGTATAAATAGACACTAATCGCCCAATAATGAATAATTAATGGCATATATTAAAATAATTTCTACTATTTCGAAATTCTTTTCTTAATTTTAGAAAAATGGACCTGAATTCGGAGAATTCAAAGAATATATTTCCATAAATATAGAAAATTTGAACATTTTTTCTAAAATTTATGTCGATTTTTTCTAAATTTAAGAAAAGAATTTCGAAATAGTAGAAAATTGTTTAATAAATGCGATGAATTATTAATTATTGCGCATTTATTATTTTATGGCGATTTTGGCCTGTTCTGATTTGTGAGTGCATGCATATATAAGGGGAGCCAAACATCCCAGAATTCGTCCATCAAAATAGTATTTCAGTATTTAAATAGTTTCGACATTTATTAAGATTCTATTCATAGAGCTATAAACGATCAGCTAAGCTGTCGGATTCTGTGGTGTTCTCTGGAAAAAAGAGAAGTAGTACCATGGTTCATTCAAGGCAAAGCTTTCCCCTTCGGCCAAGCTTTCTGGAAGCGTCCTAGATTGTTTTTATAGAATTTTACATTAGAATATATCATAAAATGTCATGAAATCTGTCATTTATTGAACTTACTTGTTCAAGGTTTCGGGCAAGGTCAGGCAAAGGGCGGCTCCCACGAACATCATGCAACTGAGGAATATCGAGGGAAGTGGCTTATAGAACTGGGCCAGGTAGATCACATGGAATGCCATGGAGCTGAAAGCCAAACCCACTACATGCATATACGAGACCGTACGTCCCCGTACGCTGGTGGGGATTATCTCGGCCGCATATTGGATTTCGGCATCATAAGAGACAGCAGCTCCATATCGACCCAGACCAACCATAATGGCCAATAGCAAAGCATTTTCATTGGGATCCAGGAAGGCAATCAGAAAACCTGTCACTGTGGTAATGATGCCACCTACTAAGAGAGCACCACAGGCCATTCCCTTGCGGCCAATATTATTCTGCAGAAGGAGAATGGTCAATCCCGCTGGCAGGTAGACAATCGAAGTGTAGGAGAACAGCTTGAAAGGAGAGCTGCCCAAGCCTTCCATATTTCGGTTGATCACGTCATACGAGAGCGTAATGATGACTCTGTAATGTGTACTTTTAGAGATATCAAGAACTATACCAACAGAGAGATTGCAACTCACGACTTGATCAGCAAGATAATTGTAAAGCGACGCAGACGAGGTGTTCTGAACATGCCCAAGAACGTATCCTCCTCTGTGGTTAGTTTCTGTTGTTCGGATACCTTTTCGCGGTAGTGTTTGATAAACTCATCGAACAAGGAGTCCTCCACATCGCGTCCATTGAATTTCGCCACGCGCTTAAGACAGGACACGGCTCTATCGTACTTCTGCTTGGTCAGCAGCCACTGTGCGCTCTCACAAATGAATAAGGGATAGAAGAGCACTCCAAGAGCAGGCAACGAGGCTAGCCAGAGGTACAAACGCCAGCTACCAATCCAGATGGCTGCCCAGGGTGAAATCATCAACCCGAAACAGTAAAAGACGGCTAGTATAATGTTGAGGCCGAAGGTACGATGCTTGGGACTGAGGTACTCGAAAACTGTGTGGAGGTTTAGAAGCTGCCTGACCTACACGTCTTATAACTTACCCAAAATGTACATCAAGTGGTACATGGTATCGGTGGAGAGACCCGACACAAACCTGCAGAAGGCGAATCCGGGCAAGGTGTTTACGAACGAGCTTATAAAATCTCCATAAGCACCAGCCATTGTGGCCATCAACAGGGACGGCAGACGTCCAATGCGATCCGATAGACTTCCAAATATTAGAGTTCCCACCACCGAACCAAAGAAGAAGAATGATTGACCCACCGCAGAGTGATGGGCAGCTTTGCAAACCCACTTTAGCTATATGGAAATTCCAGAGTGATCATTTATCAATAGGATGAATACCAATAACTAACCTCTGTTGTAATGCTCTCATAGCCATGTTCCCGCTTGAAAATCCATTGATTGCATTCCCCATTCTCGGCGGCAATGCCGGTGCCATTGATCACGGCATCAAGGAGAGTGCACGAAGAATGGCTTACGTTTGCATATATCGACTGCAGTTCTTTGGCACTCAAGTTCTTCAGTTGGTCATGATAACACCTAGAAGAGTTAGCAAATATAAGTATGCCATATGTATACATATATATATATCTTTCATACACACCAATGCTGTGGCGTAAAGGTGATGAGAGTTTGCGAAAAGTAATGCAATGATCCGAGTATATTTGTATATCCATATAACAACAAGATTACAACTTGGAAGCGGCCAAAGCTGCCGCACTTATCGAGCACACTTGTAAAGTCCATGGCAAATATATAGGACCGATAGGGACCTATTCTAACGAGACGCAATTGCAAACTGGCGGTCGCAACTGAGGGCTTATTAGAAATAAACCAAAAAATAAAAGTCAAACAGTTCGTTGAGATGATTGCAAATATGTTTTTCATAATCGACAAACCAGCTGTAGGCCTTTGGGGCGAGTGCAAATTTGCAACTGTTTTCTTCCACTAATTCGTCAGACAAGCCATAAGTTTTGTCAAATTGATTATAATCAAAAAAAAGTATGTGAAATTTAAAGGGCGGTACTTGGTACCTGAGCTGCATTATACGTCGAATACAAACAATGATGTCATACCAAACAGCATTATAAAGGGTGTTTTTCTTAAAGATGTGTTGAACTTCTCAGCAGATATCTTATGGTATTGGTCGCCATAGAGTTGTTTTTATGCAACAATTTTTCGATCACTTTTAGCCGCATTTCATGAGATGTTAAATCAATATCAACTTTCAACTCTGAAATCGATAATCATTATAAGCGATCGCTCATTCTCATAGTCCAATAATTTCAACTAAAGATATCTCTTATGTTTCGTGTATATCTACAGAAGCTAGACCAATGAGATGACCAAGATGACCCTCTCCTGGGGATCAAGCGTTGGGTCTACTTCTGTTGTTATCTAACTGTTGCCTCTAAAATCGATTGTTACTTCAGAGGTTTGGCATGTGGGGCCATCCTATCACCGTGTTCAGGATCTTTTGAAACCTTAAATAAGTTCAACATTCCTCAAGGTTTTAAGCCATTAATTGTGACTATCTTTTGAAGGATGATTGCCCTGGCGAGTGCATTTCACGAGGTGTTCTAGCTAGACAGCTGATTTGATTTCTCTTGCACCAAACAACTTAGCTTATGTGCCAGACGAGCCTTAATGAGGCGATGTTTTAAGTAAGTGGAACGACTTCTAACCATTCCAGCGACTATTCAATGAAATTACACCACAATTCCTGGCACTCCACCTTAATTCGTCCACCAATTGAGTAGTGGCATAGTACGTTGTGGAAGTCTTTCTCAGAATTGATCGATACAGACCAAGGTGAGAATTATGCTCCTCCTTGATACTGGCATCGCAGCCATAGTTTTCATTTGTACACAATCTGTTATTGTTATATTATTGTTATAATTGTGATAAGCACACAGCCTGCTATGTCCTTTTCCCTCAAATTCCCTCAAATTAAAATTGAAAATGCCCAAAAACAGCTTATGGCAGCAACTGATTGAGCCAGGTTTTGATGTGAGCCTTTATGAGTTGGAATGCATCATTGGTAAATAAATATATATATAATGGTAAATATATATAAAATGGAGCATATAAACAGATCAGACATGCACTAGGACGCAGGTCATCCAGCTATGTACGTTCTTATGGAAGATTTCAGAGCAATTGAATCCTGCCACCGAGGTGACAAGTGGTAACTGACGGTGGGTTACTGCATGTGCTCCTTGTTACAAAGAGTCGACTCACCATGATTGTTGACATCATCCACGAGGACCCATGTATTTTGTATTTTGTGGTTGTGTGATAAAATTTTTAAGTTTCACAGCTGGTGAACACCCTCAGTGCTTTTTTTTCCACAAATCTGGGCATTTTCTCTTCGTATTTCTTCAAGGATATATTCGTTATTTATCTTATGACCTACAGGCAACCACTTACAAAGCACCCCGCCAATGTAGTCGTAGAAAATGTGAGAAAAAGATTACATTTGATCGAACTTGGCGGCCTTCTCTCTTTTGGCTGCTTTAATTGGCAAGACTGAGTTTTGGTGTCGACTTCATAGCCAAATAACCATGTTAGACCATCCTTAGATTTAATAAGCATCGTCAACAAAAAATTGTAATTTGTAAGTTTTTGGACATCCAGAAAATGAGGAGTGATATTTCAATGCTCAAAGTCTCCGTTGCGAGAATCTGATACAAGAGATTGGTTTTCCATAGTTCACCAAAAACTTCTGGCAAAAAAGTTATTATCTATCATTAAGAACTGGCCTTCCAACGTTTCTATAAGCTTCATGTTTAGTTTGGGAGAAGAACGGGCTACTATTTGCTCTGAAGTGCCTCGTCTGAACATTCATCGTTATGAAACATCCATACTGTAGATTGCCATTTTATTTTATGTTCTTATGATTAGAAGATTCCTGTTCAATGCGAACACAGGTGAATTTGAATGACAGTACGATCCATTTCTCGGGTTGCAAAGAATCTCCAAGCACAGCAAAACACATCTAACCCTTCATAAAGAACTACAAATGGAAAATAGCTCATATCAATGAATGTTAGGAATACGAGGGGTACTATATACTCTTCGGGAACTGGCAAGACTAATGTCAATAGCTAAAATGTAGAATCTGATCTCAGTTCTTTGTATTTTGATAAAGCATCATCAAAAACCACAGTATATCATTGGTATAGTGAGTTCAATCGTGGTCACAGTTCAGGCGCCGCGCAGTGAATGTCGTCCAAAATTGGTTGTTGTGCCAAAAAACATCTATGCAAGATCGTCATGCGACATATAGTGAGATAGGGGCATCCTTGCACATTTGTTCCACTTCTATTGATTTTGCATGATTTTGCATGAACCCTTAGAACACGCTTCTATTGGTGTACGGAAATTATTAAAAAGTTTGACCGTGGTACTTCAAAAGACATGTTTCAAATCTAGAATCGTGGATATATGCGTATGAGCCGGAAAAAAAACAGCACTCGAGTTGTTTGTGGAAGAAGCACAGCGAAGCAAATAGTCGTCTGTTTCTTCGGCTGAATGAGTCATATGGCCACTGTTCCGTTTGAGCAACGTAGGACGGTTAATTCTGAGTGGTACACGACCATTTGTTTGACCGAAGTCTTCTGAGAAATTCGTAAAACCAACCGCCAAAGACGAATCCTACTTCATCATGACAATGCGAGATCTCACACATCTCGTCAAACAGGTGAATTTTTGAGCAGTCAAAACATTGAAATGATGAGTTATCCTCCGTACAGTCCTAATTTTGCAAACAATGACTTCTTCCCGAATATCAAAGGTGGACTGCGTGGTCAACGATTTACGAGCGACGAAGAGGCCTCATATCAATTGAAAGCTTTATGAAAATAGATTGAAGTGTTAGAACTGGGTCCTGTCTTGCAAATATATAGGTCTCGCGCCTTGTAGAGTCTCTGTAGTTATAGATCTAATATATAAAATGATCCAAATTACATATACAGTTCACACAGTTTTAATGCTCACACGATTGTCAAACGTTTGCCTCATCGCGGTACTCAAGTGCTAAATCTAGTAACTTTGCTGAAAGGAAGTACATGACAATGTTGGGACAAGGGCGTAGCCAGCTTTGTCCACCTGATTTGCAATTGTGGTCATCTAATTGCACGATCAACTTTAGCGATTGAATTCAATTATTTGCAACAGTTGTGATCTTATTTCGAATAGAAGTATTATTTCATCAGCATTTCAAAGCTTAACTTGAATTAATCTTGATCTCCTTTCAATAATTCCTGCAGTGTCTGCTAGTTGCAACATTTTGACATTGTCTTGATCAAACACTTTGATCTTCGAGTCTAAAAATAGTAAACACACTTATGCACATATGCCACAGTCTAACAATGCAAGCATGCACGACTTTAATTTCAGGCTATATATGTCGCCTGATCTGAGGGAACGAACACGAAGACAATGCCTGAAGCTGTCAATATTTAGCGGATTTCTGGTACAAATTTGTGGCCATAAATTAAGCGTACAAGAAACGAACATGAAATTAATGGCATTATTTGCGCTGACTGCAAGAGTGCAAAAGTGCAAGTGTGGCCTGGTCTCCGTCTCCGATCTGGAGGCACAGACTCAGACGAGAGACAGAGTCTCAGGCACAGGCATAGGCACTAATGTGCCAACATCAGCACGTTGACCTTTCGCTTTATTACGAGTAGGTGGCTGTGTGTGCTGCTGGCTCCAGCTCCAGCTCAAGCTCCAACTCTGCCTCTGCCTGTGGCTGATCTTTGCAAGCATTTTAATTCAATTGCGGATTGTCTGACCTTTTGCAGCATCGCAGCGTGGCACCGTAGTCAACACCATCGTCGTCGCTTTGTTCTGCTTGTTGCCAGACGGGCACTAATTATGCGCCTTATGCCAGCTTCGAAGTCCTAGCTAAAAGCTAATAATTTAACATTTCAATTGTGCGAAGGCAAATAAATTTGCACATAATTGCCTGAATTCGCCTGCCCCTGCCCGGCCTAGAAAAAGTGAAAGGGCAAGCGATCGGGTCTGGTCTGGGCGACCCTTTAAATGGTTTAGCGGAAGAATAACCTTTCTAAGCTAACACGACAACAGCGCCAAAGTTGAACCCAAGCACACGATTCGCCGCCAGGTGGTGATGGTTGCCTTTGCCCAGTTCCAGTCGCCATCGCCATGGCAGTTGCAGTTTCAGTCGCAGTCGCAGTCTTACTTTGGCTTGATTCAACTTGAAGTTGTTATTGCTATTGTCGCTGATTGTCTGGGCCATGTGCATGATCGGCGCCCGGTCCGCAGTTGGTCTCTCTTGATCTTAAATTAGTTTATTGTTGTCTTGGTCTTTTGCGCCATGTGAAGCTGGCGACATTTGGCGCCAGTTTTTCTTATAAATTGCCAGAACGCCATCGCAACGTTTGCAGTTTTTGTTTCTTCTTCTGGCGGGATTGTCGTTGGTCGTTTTTGGCGAATCTTTCAAGTTGCTCAGCCATACTCAAAGGTGGCACACAGTTGGCTTGAATCGGACTTGGCTCAACACATAACTACAACGTGTGCAAGGATAACGTAATGCTGAAGGTGTGTGTTTAATAGCATGTCCTCTAAAGTGGTAAATGCATTGAAAGTGACTTGAACTCATTCTACAAATTTCAAAGAAGCAATATGAGTTGAGTAATGTTATATTATGCGCAGTTTACTTTATTTAGTACAATTTTCCCATTAACTAAGCAACACAAGTGCCAAAATAATTGGAATTATGGGAAACACAACAGAGTTATGTGAATGTATTTGTGGATGGCAGCTCGCATTATTTTAGAGAAAGGTTTCCATTTGCAGTTGATGGCATATTAATTTTATCACCAAGCAGGCAAAGTGATTTCAACTATATATATTCTTGATCAGCACAATAATAAAGCCATGTCCTTGTGTTTCAACTTCGAGATCAGAGAAGACTTGTAAGCTACAGTGCAATTTTGATATGATGATATGATATGATCCTACTTATGTTTACTTTATCTGGATCTAACAACTTTATCATATTGCAGCCGTATCCTGACTGTTGAATGACCACTTAGTAGAGGGAAGCTTTCCCTTTTTATTCAAATTGAGCCAATTTTAGATTGGTTTCGTCTCATCAAAACCCTCTTTGGACTTTTATATCACATAGTTGCCATACAACCTGAACTGTTAGTACGGGAAGCGTTTTCTGATTATCATACAAATCGAATGATATTCGGATTGCATCTCTCAGACCTCTTTATCATATAGGTACTATAAAACCGGATATATGTTCACAATCACATTACATATTTCACGTCTGTGTTAATAGAATTATTGCATCTATTTTTAACTAGTATTTTTATATTTCAAATCCTTAAGCCTTAAAAGTTTTCCAGTTCGCATTCACTTAAAATCCTTCCCAATCCAACAGTAATAAGTTGGTCTCTGAATAGTAGACTAGAAATAGAGGAACTCATGCCGAAGCTGAACTTTAGTTAGAAGAATCTTTGTTTGTTTTCGAGAATGCTAGCATTACCGAAGCTCATGTACCATTCACATTGAAAATGTAATAAAAATAATGAGAAATGTCTAGTCGTGGCATGCTCTTTTCTTTTTTTTTGACAGCTGAAACAAGCGTTTCTTTAGCTATACCTGATATGGCAGCTACATGAACTCAATAAGCTTGCAGATGTTCGAATTTTTTTTTATAAATTGCAGCTCTGTAGCTCTTGAGACTTCGGAGATATTTGTGTTAATACAAATAAACAAGAAAAAACGGACAGACGGGCGAAAAGACAGACCGACATAGCTATATCGACTTTCCTAATCATGCTGCTCAGGATAATATATACTTTTTGTGGTCGAAAACGGTTTTTGTAAGCTTAGCAAATTTCATGATAAAACAAGTAAGAACGCTATAGTCGATATTCCGACTATAAGATACTCGTACAAAGCATTCATTCAACATTCGATACACTAAAAAGTATGAAAAAAGTATTCTTTTTTTTAGGTGGGTTGTATAATTGGTAGATTATATACTTATACATATACAAGCCGAGTTTCAACTAAATGTGTAAAAATTTGTGGAAGATATAAGGTTTTCCGGCTTGCGGCGGCGGGAGAAAGCGTGTTAAAATTTGAAAACAAACTTGATCTGACGCCCCACAAAGGGAGTCTACATACCAAATTAGGTCTCCCTAGCTCTTACAGTCTCCGAGATCTAGATGTTCATACAGAGAGACAGACGAGTATCTTATAGTCGGAATATCGACTATAGCGTTCTGACTTGTTTTGTATATATTTCTGATAATTGTTCGGATTTTTCTAGGAAAATACATACAAAAATTACAAAACGATTTTGTTGTTCTGAGAATTGTACTCGATCAAAGAGATACTTGATTATTTATTTATTTCGACTTTCCTTCGCCGTTATTTAAATATATTCGAGTCCCCCAACTACTGGCATTAGAAGAATCTAAGCTCGACTTATGTTAAATCGTTATGTAAGCCCTTCGGAGTTAGTAGTTCAAGATGGTTTGATAATCAGTTGCGAGTTGATAGCTTAAATTTATGAATGAATTTTTAAAGAATTCTTATTCAGGCCTGCTCGCGTTTCCACTTCCACTTGAATCATGCGGTTCTCCTTTTTGATTGGTGTTCGCAATGTCCGCATCCGAGTAAATTATGTGGTTGGATTAAATCCACTTGGATTTGTTGATGTTCATCGTTCTGTTTCTTGCTGTCCAATGGAATCCAAAACTACTTTAAAAGCTACATATTTTTTTCCAGATATTCCTGCTGAGCCTGGTGCTTGGCATTGCCTATGCAGGCGTAATTGGGCCTGGCCCCTATTATGGCGGACCAGCTGGACCACTTCACGGCTATGCGAGCTATGCTCCGCATCAGGCACCCCTACCCGCTCCCTATCTTGGTAAGGTGACTTCAACAAAATGAGGAACAAGCTTTTCATTTTCATTTCACTTAGCACCCAAGCCAGCGGCACCGGAGCCATATGATCCAGATCCCAAATACTCCTTCGGCTATGACATCCAGGATGGCTATACTGGCGATCTGAAGAGTCAGCACGAGACTCGACACGGCGATGTGGTCAAGGGCAGTTACTCTGTGGTCGATCCAGATGGCACTAAGCGCACTGTGGACTACACCGCGGATCCGCATCATGGTTTCAATGCGGTGGTGCGCAAGGAACCCTTGGCTTATAAGCCGGCCGCGCCGCAACCACTGCCAGCTGCTCCGGCTCCACACGCTCTATCCCTGCATGTGCCGGCGCCCGCACCGGGTCCAGCCCCTGCACCTCCACTGCCAGCTTTGCCGAAATCGCCGCTGCTCTCCTATCCCGTAGCATTGACTGCTTTGCATCGCGCCGCTCCAGCCCCTGCTCCAGCTCCTGTGCCTGTGCCCGTGTCTGCACCCGCTCATTTACCCATACCGAATTTCCACGCCGCGTATCCCGCCCTCGCACACAGTCCCTACGCTCACTATGCTCCCGCTCCAGGCCCGGCAATCGATCCTCATGCTTACTATCATCACTGAGCTACTTGACTCCTGACTGGCAAAGGCGACAATCCACACACTGTCTCTACACTCTCATCTACTTAATTCTACGCGCACAAGCTCGACTCTGTTCTTGTCCTCTATACTGTCTCTCTAATCTCCAATCTTCATTGCTGTGTTCGTCATGGGATATTGTTCGCACATGCAGATTGTTTATATAATGCTTACGATTAATAAGTAATCTTTAACCGATGTACATAGGTAGGTCTGTGCTGTTGTATGCGAAGGGAAAGCTTGCTTTCCAAACTTAGAGAAATAAACATAGATTGGAAACAGAGAAAACGACCAAGCCTCAAGAAACGTTCACTAAAAATAGCTACTTTGGAGAAAAATCTGTTCAGGTACGAACAATGTCACATGGTTAACGAGATGTGTGCACATCTGAAACATCCTTGGCTGTAGTGAATCCTCCAATGGCATACCGCTCGTTTCTTCGTCCGATATGGATACACGCTGAAAGCTTATACCCGCATATAATACGACCGCAAGCGCAGTGCATCAATCAGCAAAGTCGCTGCACGCTCCAGATCCTGCAATGGCACACCGCTCGTATTATCACCCGATATGGGGATACTCGCTGGCGCCATTTGCAACTTTGTGTCTAAACTGAAACTGGATTCGATTTCCCTTTCGGTGGGCGGAGGTGCCCGGAAGTCATCCTCGATCGACATGGATAAGCGCTGAAAGTTTATTAACGCTTATAATGCGCTTCAAATCCTCCAATGGCACACCGCCCGTATCCTCGTCCGATATGAATTTGTGTCTAAACTGAAGCAGGATTCGGTTTCCCTTTCGGTGGGCGGAGGTGCCCGGAAACCAGACGCGTGCTAAACATTTGGTTGCCTTTGGCTATGCAAAGAAGAAAGAGAGTTCTTACCATACATTTCTACATAGTTTGCAATAGCAAAAGAGAAATTTCTGGTCGCATTGTATTTTGAGCATTTAATCGTTAACTTAACATAAATGTTCATTCCGTAATCCAAATGTTTCTTTTGTCTGCACGCTGCTTCGAGTTTTATCCAGATCGGGCCACTAAATCATATAGCTCCCACATAACCGATTGTACCGGAATGACCAGTTGGTAGCAAAAACGGAAAAGCTTCTGTTTGCCATCCAAATCAAACCAAATTCGTCTTATATCTCTTGTAACAGAATTGATCTAGATCAGCTATACATTTACAATGTGTATGGTATATAAGCTTCGGCAAGCTGACTCTAGCCTTTCTTTCTCGTTAACCATGTGACATTGTTCGTACATGAACAGATTTTAACCCAAAGTGCAACATCCGTCACAAATGTGCAGGATCCGTTCGGCGTAGATTTTCCATCTGAATGGAATTACTACATCAAGACGGTGAATGGTGCTTTTTACATTTATACTGATGAAGACTACTCAAGCTCATTGCATTTCACCTATCCGGATATGAGCCAATTCGTGAAGGACCTGCAAGTCATGTGCAATATGATTGCTGATGATCCTTTACAATCACCTTGCTGTCGGTGTTTATGTTATCTATCATCTAAGTATCAGGTGCATGTACTATTCAAGGACATTTGCGACATCTACAACTCTAGAAAAGTAGGCACGCATATACATGCCGCCTCATGCATGAAGCAGAAGCATCTATTGCGCTTCATCAAGAAGATACTGAAGAACCATGCCGGGGAGGTGGTCACCATGGCCAATGGCCAGTCAATGACACTGGCTAAAGTTTTTCAATCAATGAATTTGATCTCATATGATTTAACAGTCAATATTGTGGATGTACATGTCGATCGCATTACGTTCCATGGTTTAATAAATTCCAAAGATAATCCCATAGGCAAGTCGCGTTTAAGGGATTTCTTCCTGAAGATCGATAACTAATTGAATGGCAAATATTTTGCACAAATTATACATTAAATGGGGTTTGATGGAGAGGAGTCCAAATATCAAAATGCCGAACTGCGTCGCTCCATAAGAGTTCTATCCAACGCCGGGATCTATAGTCGCTTCTTCACTTTTAAATTTATGAATTAAATTGAAACTTCTATCCTTTCTCTTCTTCTCTTAACGTCTCTTTTGCTTTCTATTTTCTTGCTCTTTCTGTTTACCATCCCCTTTGTATTATTGCCTGTTCTTCTTGGTGTTCATGAAAAGTCAAATATATGATATGCCTTAAAGTTCATGATCCAAATGAGAATATAAAGCAAATCTGAGTTGCTTAATGAAATTTAGAACATATATTGAATAGATTGCCAGAAAAGTGCTTGTGTGTCCGTCCGCCACTCCAAGACTTGTGATAGCTTTGCGTTGAATCAGACGGACAGATGGACATAGCTACACCAAATCCTCTCGTCATGCTGTTAAAGAATTCACTTTAGATGGTCGGAAATGCTTCCTTCTAAGCATTGCAATCTTCATGACAAAATTCAAATAGAGTTTGTGATCATTTATAGCTGCCTCAGATATTTTTGTTTTGTTTAGAAATGAAGAAAATGAATTAAATTTGATCAGGATCATAAGATCAGCTACCATAAGTGGAACCGACTAAATATTTACAATGTGACTAGCAAATCGGAACTAGCTTTCTGTTCTTGTCATATTACACCTATATATATATATATGATATAGTGTCTAAGTTACGACTGCTTGCGCTTTCTTCTTTTCTTCTTTCAATACAATACAAATTATAATGTTTATAACGCAATTGATGTGTTTTTATTTATTTATATCAACTTTTCGCAATTTCCACACATATATATATGTATGTATATAGTATATATGTATAGTATATCCATATGTATAATTTATTCCAATATGTATAAATATATTGTATGTGTGTTTTGTGTATAAACGTACGAGTATTATTCATATTTTGATATTATGTATTTCTTTAATATGTCCTTGCTTGTTTATCCATAAGTATACTTATAATTTATGTGTATCCGCATCCGTTTATCAACTATTATTCGAAGAACAGTTTGAAATATGATATAGGTCTGTATCCATATATGTATATTTTGTGTAGATTTCATCTTTATTTCAAAAGTGATATAAATGAAATATCCATAATATATATGTATATATGTATGTATTATGCATTGGTCTTGCTGCATTACAATTAGTTATATAATAGTATATATGTATGTATTCATGTATAATACGATTATAGTCCTTAGTTTTGTAATAAACGGTATCAAAAGATAGGTACAATCGAGTTCGCCCGGAGCCCCCGAAGGGCCAGGCTACCACTAAATCAATTTTGAAGCATACTCATAACACACATCCGTCGACCGTGTTCAACTGTTGCAACAAAAGCAATATTGTTGCAGGTTGTAATAAAGCCATCGACATGGATTGGGTTTCTTGGGTTTGTTTTGGCGAATGTGCGCATTTAACTAAGGGGCAAAGGGTGTGGGTGTGCAGGACAGGCTGAGACACAATTTCGCTAAGAGGTTTCGGGATTAACCATAAGCTTTTCCAGAGATAAGCGAATGTATTACATATATATGTGTGAATAATATAAGCGCAGCTAATATAGCGCAGTTTCCTTTTCTTGAGATTATAATAAGTGTGATATAGTTTAATTCATAATTGTTTCGTTGATTGTTTGTTGGCTGCAAATCTAATTAGATTCCATTTGCTATCATATCGTAGGAGTAGACAACCACCTGATGCACTGAAGACTATTTGGGGGATATGCTTGAATTACTTTTACTTTGCTTGATTCGTTTAGTAGAAAAAGTATCTGTTCCTATGGTTCTCTGGCAGTAGATCAAATCAAATTCGCGGCTGTGTTCGAAGCTTGTGTTAAATATCATTATCATTTGCATGCATTTTAAATTCGTCTCGAATATAGAGCTTACATTTAATCATTTTAAGGGGGATATGTTTACTAATTTTTTTGTTTATATGTAGGAGTACGTTTAATATTTAATATAAGATAGAATGATATCTATATATGTCTTGCATTTTGTTTTTTGTTTTTGTTTTTGTTTTTTTGGTTCATTCGTTTATAACTTGAAACGGAGGGTTTAAAACTGCTGGTTATACGAGTAGGTTATTTTGGTAGGTCGGTAGAATATGCTCTTGCTTTTGCAACTTTTGTTTAAAAAAATATGCCTGGTGTTGGCATTATGGGTGAAAATTTAGCTAACTGCATTCGATGATAGCTATATGTTCGTTCATATATATATATATATATATATATATATGTATATATTTTTCTACATTCATAGTTAGTTTTCAGCCTAGGTGCACTGATATTCTGTTAATAAGTGAAATTTATTATACTGTTGACAGATTTTCATGATAAACATAAAAAATAGCCAAAGACAATATGAATTTTTGATTTATAAATATAATATCATACATTCGTAATTAATATTCCTTAAGCTTTCTGATTAAGGAAAGGATCGGCCTGAACTCAGAAGGATGCTTTTAACCTAGCAGAGAGTATTCCAACTTTGTCAAGTTATTTCTCCCATTATATATGATGGAGTGTGGAATAGCATTGCTGAGACGATATATGTAGTATGACAACAATTTCTCACTTATTGATTGACTCTGATTCTGTCAGCATTATCTCCTTAGTGATTTAGTCTATGCTAATATACAAAAATTAACGCGATCGGACAAAATTAACCAAATGGCTACCTACGTTCAGTTGATAATAAAGCACGACATGAATGCATCCAAAATGCTAAATGAAACATTCATATGTCATTCATGAATGGTAGTGAATACTGCTGCCACTACATAAATAATCATTACTGAGAAAATTTAATGCAATTATACACTGCTATGTGACTGCTTTATACGATGTGTTGGGAATACCACATATATGGCTATACGATATATTCTCACATACACAATACAAATGATGTTGTTACACAGAAGGAGCACACTAGAATTTCCTAGTTTCCCTTTCGATTGAGATTAGTTGGTTCTTAAGACAAGCTACAAGTGATAAAGCATGAATTTACTTACGAGAATATGTAAGATGAAACCAAAGTTGTTATAGCTATGGACATCGGAACTGGAATCAACAACACAACGAGCATACATGGTTAATTACATAACATATATACATAACATATATATATATATAGTGAAATCCGATCCATTCCATATTAACATAAGGGATAGAAAGAGCAAATGTCTCGTTTGCACGTGCTCGTCTCTTGTATGAGCTCACTTATGGTCTCCGACAACTAATATTGCATACATCCACAGCACTATTTAAGCACTTTTTTTGCTCTATTTCTATTGACACCGCCATCTTCTGAATATCCAACGATTCCATAAGAAAATGTAGTAATGAGTCAACACAATTGATGATCTATGAGACATATTCAACTTGGTAAAATATCTTTTTGTATGAATATTTAAGGATGTAAATACATGAATGATCGTGAATGATCTAGTTGATACCGCCAACTTCTGAGCCTTCACAAGAATGAGTGTTTTAAAGTTGTAAATTCTAGTAGAGGTGATCTTCTACAAACTGTCAGAATTCAGTGATCGGAGGTCCTTCAAACAGTTTTCATACTATCCTCTTTGACATATTCATATTGGCAAGGCTATTTGAACTGCGGTTGTCCGAAGTTTGCTCCTATCCTAATTATCCTTGCATGTTTTAAGTCTTCTCTTTAATGATTTCCTTTATAGATCTTTATATATTTTATTTATGTTAAAACAGTACTTCATTTTGGTTATCTATGTTTATGTTTATGCAACTTGAATTGTAATTTGCAGTTTTATTTTGACAACATCTAAATATTAACTCGTATTTATAAGTTTCGGATGATTTAAAGCAGTTCAGGGTTGTTTCATATTTGTGTAGTTTCTGTAATTTGACTAGTTGTAATTGTAATGGTCTTCTGGGGGGGGGGTTTGGGGATTCATCTAATTAATTTGTATGAAATCCGATTTTAGTAAAGAGCATAGAAAAAGGTGGTCCATTTAGTGATCGTATTTGTCAGCATATGATTAAGTTCGAGGGAAATCTATAAAGCTATAAGAAAAGCAAATGAAAATTTGTAAATGAAAGAGCTTCTCAATGTGAACATTTTCAAAAAAAGTCGTTTAATTTAAAAGAAATCATTACAGCACTCTCTCAATCAGCACAAAATATTTTACACACAAGAACTCAAAAGTTAATAAATTACAAGTAAAACCGATTTGTGTTAATATTATAGTGTGTTTGTTGTTGTTGCCATTGAAATGCTTATTAAATAAGCTACAAAAAATGAGAACAAAATATAAAAAGTGCCTTCGTTTTGAAAATAGTGCGTGATTATAACAGTTTTTTTTTAAGTTTTTGTATTTGGAAATTATGATTATGCATTATTATGATAGGCTTTCGGTTTCTTTGTTATACGTAGATATGTTGTATGCTTAACTAAACTTTAAATTTCTGCATTACTTCCAGCTTTAAATATGTATAATTTTTGTAGTTTTTTGTTTTTAACTTATGATTGATAATATGTATATATTTCCATAACTACTAAAAAAGTTTGCTCAGTTTTTTCTTTCAGTTACTTAAATTTTTGTTGCATATGTATAAATATATGTATGTATGTATGTATAAACCACGATATTTGTATGTTTCGTTTTGTATAAGTATGCGTGTATATATGTTATGCATGTAAGTAGTATGTGTATACTGTTTAGAATTCGCCTGCACTCGAGCCAATCGTTTGGAGTTCTCTATTCTCATTCTCATTCTCATTTTCATTTCCACTTGTTGTTGTTGTTGTTTTTTAAGTATTGCCTTTTAGTTTTCTTTGTTGTTGTTGTTGCTTAAGTATCTTAGTTTACTTCCTTGATTCCACACAGGTTTTCTCCGTTGTTGTGGTCATCGTCGTCGTTGTTGTGTTTGTTGTCGTACTGCTGCTCGTTTCGTCCAACTCATCTGTGGCGGCCTCCATTTCCTGCTCGGTTATGACTGTGACCAAATTATTCGTGCCATCTGTTTAAGGTGAATAGGCGAATACAAACCATTAGTGAATACATATGACAAATTACACAATTACATTTATATTTCATTAAAAAAAAAATACAATACATAAATCTTTGGGCATTTACCGCTTTGGCTTAAACTCCAAAATACTCTAGGCATGATCTGCTTGGCGCATGGGAAAATCATTTAAAGCAAGAAAATTCTCAAATTAGTTTTTGTTTTAAGGAAATTTGTTTTTTTTTTCATACAACTAACAATAACACAAACAACAGCAAAAGCAAGCTGATAATAATAACAAAAGCAATCAAATGATAATTGTCTAAGAAATTAAAATGCAGCACCCAAAAGTATGCTATACAAAATCAACGAGTGGCTACGACTGTAGCTCGAAATAGTTTTCGTTTTCGCACCATTTAGATGCTGCTGCAGCAGACTCGAATGCGGCGGTGGCGGCGGACGTCCGTCATCACCCAAATAGCCACCTCCAGACGACTGCAGGCTGCCGGACATATCGATGCCCCCATTGCCCGTGAGCACGCCACCGCGCTGACCATGTGGACCATGTTGTTGTTGCTGCTGCTGATGATGATGTTGCTGCTGCTGCTGTAGCTGTTGCTGATGCAGAGCATTTAGGGCGCCGCTTAGCTGGTGCTGATGATGTTTGGCAGCCAAACTAGCCAGCTGGGCATGCTGCTGCTGTAAGTCGTTGTTCAGACCGGGAAGCATAATGCCCTCTGTTTTGCATTGGGCAAGGCAGAGAGCGAATCCATGGGTAAGCACAAAAGGACCATAACGTGTTTAACATTTATAAGGTTAATTTGTTTTGAAAGACATTTTGATAAGCAGCGTAAGTGGTGGCTTAATAATGTCCTGAGGTTACCGTTCTGTGTAGTTAAGTTGAAATTAAACCAATTTCATGGAAAAACAAAGATATTTCGTATAGCTTTTTTTTTGATCTCGTAATGAAAACCTTTTGTATTCAGTGGCAAATCTGTAACCAAGAGGGGGATTCCAATTTTACACAGCCTATTCAAATTTAATTTAGATTTCTGAATATCGTCATGTCAACTTCAGGTCACACTCTTCATCTTGGATAATTCTTGATAGAATTTTAAGTAGTTTTAGTACGAATTTTTTTTTAAATTTTGTAGTATAATTTCGAAAGTTTTTAAATTTTGTTTGCGAAGTGATTCTTAACCAATATGATAGAAATTCGCCTTATTTTTAGTTGAAATTATGTTGGATTAGTGAGTTTTGTAAGTTTTCTTTATTGAATTAAGCATTCCAGGTTCCCAGCTAAATCGATCCGAATGCTGGATACTCAACTTTTGCTCGTATGCGAATCAAACCATAAACCAAACCAAGTGTATCTGAATCGACGCCAACTTTTGGATCGATGGATGGTGCTAAGTTATTTCATTTATCATTATTATTATTCACAATTAAAATCTTATTTTCCCACTGTACGAAAATCACAAACAGTTAGCCATTCTCTCATTGTTATATATGCAGTTATCTGCTTATATCTAAGGCATATCTGGCTCTGTTAAGCTCTGCAGGGCTACGGCGCAGCTGCTCTTTGCATTATTCAAACGAAACGAAAACTGAAGCTGAACTGCAAAGTGGGATTTTTTTGGTCATTAATTTGACAATATAGATGGGAATCAGCCTCTTAGCTACTGAAGTAGAATAGCGAGAATACTGCAACACAAAGCACTTTAACTGCCATCTCTGCTTATACTAAGACAAATTTGAGTTTCTGCACACATTGATTTTAAATAACGAAGACAGAAAAATGTTAGTAAATGTTTTTATTTAGCGAGCTCGAGGTCAAGTGAGAGAGGAAACGCCGATATAGTTAAATCGGTTGAAGCTCTATTTTTATGTTGAAGTCCAACGGATAACGAAACTTGAGCCGCTTCTCACTTTGAAACAGTTTAGGCTTTTTGGTTGTGTTTCGGAAAAGCCAATTCTCCTCATCAGTAACCTTCATGAAGCACATATTGACCATTTTGCGTATAAGATAACTGAACTCTGCAACTTAATGGCCTCTATTTAACTGCCGGTACGCAGAAAAGGGAATTGTGAATTACAAATTGAGTTAAAACTGGCATTTATTTGCATCTATGCGCCTGTTAGTCATTGAGAATTAAGCTGCCGTTACTTTTCTTGACTTTCTCTGCCGTGTGTTCTTGCCACAGTGGGACGTGTGGCTGTTTCTTGCGCACATAGAGCGTTTGTCTTAGCTGCCTTTCCATTTTGTAAATGTATTTCTTTAGCAAGCAGATGCAAAAATCAAATGTTCAAGATCAAAGTTCTCCTGCCCCAAACGAAACTAACGATGTGTCCAAATATTGTTGCTGTCTCGTTTCCCTAGTTAATTGGCCAATTAAGTTTTAATCTTCACTTTTACTCACTTGAATTATGCTCGTAGTGGCCATTCTGCTGATTCATCTTGGCCGGCGAGTCCGTGTTCAGTTGGGAGGCGGTCACCGAGCGGGTTTGCAGTGTATTTGGCTTGGAGTTGAGCGCTGAGCCGGGTGCGCTGGGCAAGCCACTACTGGTGGCACTGCTGCCACCACCATTGGGCTCATCCAGCAACTGACGCAGACGCTGCAACTGCGCCTCCAGCTGTCGATTATGATCCTCCAGTATTTGCATGCGCGCCTCCAGGCGTCCCTTGTGCTGGCGCAGCAGCTTGGCCTCAGCCATCATATCCTAGCACATCATTGCAAAAGGAATTAGCAAATGAATTTGATCTCTGCAATCGAAAAACTCACTTGTCCATGCTCGCCCTGGGTGGCCAGGCCAGTCATGCTGGAGCTGGAGTGTTGCATGCCGTTAGAGTCGTCTGGTGTGCCACTCTGTTGCTTGGTGCACAGCTGTTGATATTCCGCCTGCAGATTGGCATTCTCCTCCTCCAGGTCTCGTATGATGGCCTCCAGTTCCTCACGCTGCTCGGCGTCCATGGCGGCCATTACCTGGACAGGAGATTTGGGACCACTGCCATTATTGGTAGGCAGAGCCTGGCAATACTGTGCTATCAGCTGATGCTCATCATCGCTGTCCGGGGTGGAGTTGGAGCCAGTGCCGCCGTACTCCACTTGCGCCAGCCGCGAGGCATACATCTCCAACCTGGAGTGCATATCGCTCTGCAGCTGATGCGTGGTGTGCTGTGGACTTGGCGCGGGACTCTCCAGGGCATCGCCTAGGGATTGTAAAAGGATTATAGACTTCTAAGAAATGGGAAAGATACGGCTTCTCTCTACTTACCCTCCAGCACACTCTGCACGGGCAGATAGCCAACCCTTGGATGTTTCTTGAAGTATTTGCGACTCTTGAATTTATTTTTGAGGGCGCGAGTGAAGTCGCGTACGTCCTCGGTGGATGTGGTCTGTAAGTCAAACATAATCGGATAATCAGTATCAGAATGGGAACCTGCAATTCCTATATAAATTCCAACACCCACCGTTGTGCAGTACTCATGCATGGGATGGGTTAGTTTGTGATTCTTGGCGTTGCGGCCAAAGAAGAAACACTTTTGGCACATATCAAAGTTGAAGCACTTGAGGCAGCGATATCGGAAGCCCACAATGGGATACTCCTTGCAGATGTTGCATTTGGCCTGATGCTTGGCAGCCTCTGCAGCGGCCAGACGATGCAGCACCGGCAGCCAGACGAGACTCTGTGGCTCGTGCTGAAGCCAGCCAAGGAAGTGCTGCAGTTCTATGGAGATTTCCTGGTTGCCATCGATGGCCTCCTGTGAAATGCCCGCCTGTTCTAGGCAGGAGCGCACCGAGGGCTCAATATTGGAGCCTCCAAAGGCGGCCACCTCGCCGAGTTGTCGTGGCACCTGGGAGAGGATAATACAACAATTTGTATGAGAGGCTTTTGTAAATGGTAGTCCTGGCTTTACTCACCTGAATGCAATCGTGTAAGAGCAGTCCCAGACGCCGCTGATCCGCTCGCCTTTCGGTATCGGCCACTAGGCGAAACAGATAGCGATACTTTTCCTCCAGATGACCCTTGCAGAGCAGAACGAGGCCCACCTTGAAGCTGAGCACACGTATCTGGCCCGTTCGCTGTGAATCGTAGACATTCAGTATCCAATTGATGGCCAGGTCCAGCATCAGCGTCAAATCAATTTTATCGATTGTCACATAGAGCGAATGCAGCACCGTCGTCATATCGGGTATATCGATGAGCTTATCATTCTGGGCCCGCAGTCCATGCCGGTCAAAGGACTCGCAGGCAGTGGCCATGGTAATGCGATCGAGAGCTGTTTAGAAATCCAAATTCAATTGCAGCTCGAGACTTCAGTGCAGGAAGTGGGACTTACCCAGTCGCTTTTGGACCGACCGCAGCTTCATGGCCGTGCGATAGGCCGAAAACCTTATCTCATTCAGATCTGCCAGCCCCTTCATTAGCTCAATCATATCCGGATGGTCCCAGTGCGTTGTCTCCCGCTCATGGCTGCATTGGAAGTGTAATTGAAATGGTAGATTTGGATTAATTGGCAAGGTCCGAAATGTCTCTAATCCTGTCCATACTCACTCGATGTAGTAAGGCACATTGGCGGCCGTTGTGGCACGTTCCCAGGGCGGCTTAACGCTCTGTCCCAAATTTGGTAATGGCCCAATGGTGCCGCTGTTCGATGTATTCCTGCCATCGTCGCCATTTTCGAGCGTATGATTAGCACCCGCACCGCACAGAATCTTCTGCCGTTCATCCATGGCAATTTGCAGGAGCTTCATGCTGCAGCAAACGTTAGTGTTAGGACTAATGGTAACGACAACAACAACAGCAACAGCAATCAGGGCTTCACCACAAGCACTTACCGCGTATTCAAATCCTCTAATTTGGACAGGCAGGGTGTGGGCACCAGCACCTGATTGGCGGTGAAGAAGGATTGCTGCTCATTACAATCGTCCAGGAGGGCGCTGGCCGTTGTCATCTTATCACGCAGTCGTTGCAGCTGCTGCATCTGCTCATTGGCCTCGCCCACCGAAGTAGGTGTTACCCAGGCCGTTTTGGTTTGTTCAGCCAAAGCGACACGGGAGCTCAGATCTTCGAGTATCTTTTGGAATTGACGCATTTTCTGCAAGCATAATGAAAATTGGAGAGGATTAATGAGATTGGATAGTTGTGTAAATTAATAAGAATGGATAACATTGATATTATAGGGAGATTTTATGGTGATTTTTATGGATATTTTTGGTAAATCGACCCTTGAGAGGGCCATCAATGTATTGTTAATGGAAATGCATCTGAATAATCTGGGATAGCAGCGGTTCTCTTCACAACATTAGCTCTATCTAAATTTGTATACAAATCAGCTGAGATATCCCTTAAATTGCCCCCTGCTTATAACACCTCCTCTTAATATTAAATGCATAATTCATGGCATAGAATAGCAGGAAGTAATTGCATATACTGCATCCTTACAACAGATACAGACAACATTAAGCTTATTTTTCAACCTGCCAAACACACACACACACACATACAATTTAAAGCGCAACTTCGTTCAGAATCTACATTATAATTAGTTTTTAACAAGCCTTTATTATCGTGTGTTGCACTGGCTTTGCTTTTAACTTCGGCTTCGGCTTCTTTTCATTATTTTTAGTCTCTGGTCTGGTCTGGTCTGGTCATATACATAAAACTTAATTTCCCAGACAAGACAATAACAGCAACCAGCCAAGCCAACAGGCAAGCATTCAATTTGCATACACAAACACACACATGCACACTCAGCCGCTTACACTTACACACTCTAGTGTAACAGCGTATTTCCTGCCTGCTTGCCTGCAATGCATTGTTGTACAATTTTCGTTGCCTACTTTTTGGCTGCTGATGCTGCAGCGCTTGGGCTTTGTCTTGCTGGTAAAACTTTATTATAATTATGAGCTTAAGACACTTTGCTGGGCTGCCAAATATTGTTGCCATTGTTAAGTAATTTCTCTATGGCTGCTCATTGTTGCGTTCGAGCTTCAACTTTAAATAAATCAGAGTCATGCACACATGTATATGCAAATGGTATTGCTTAACTACACTGTTTGCTCTTTGTGTTTTTCATACTCTTCATTAGCAGTAAAACGGTAGAAACGTTTTCCCTACAAACATTTTCAAGTGTTTCTTATATATATTGTTAAGAAGATAGTTTGGCAATTATTTGAAATATATATTTTCCAAATTATATGCAACAGGAAATAATTGAAAGTTCAAATCTTTTTGATCAACATCAACAACCATTGTCTATCTCTCTGTCTGTCTGTCTGTTCATCTGTCTGTCCGTATAAACGCCTAGGAAAGTCTTAAGGTTCACGATTCAGAACAGACGAACAAATATTTATAAATACAAAGCCGCCTTAGAGAGCTACGCAAAGTCGTGTATCAAACGATTCGCATTCTGTAGCTTCGTATGTGTTGTTGTTGTGCTCTTTTTAATGCGTAGCCGTCAGCGGCTGAGTGATTCTGTTGTTGTTGTCTTTCATCTGATAGCCCATTAGTTAAGGCACCAAGAAACGAAGAGTGTGCTGCTTACCTACATACCACGTTTGACCTAAATTTTGACCCAGTTGCAGACTATTGCAAAGTTATTCCTAAGTGCGCTGCTAGGCTCTGAACTAAACCTTCTGTACAAATTTGAGCACCCTACCTACCTCCGTTTGACCTGTTGATACTAAGTCAGATAGAAGTCAGAAGTATGGATAGCCTTAAAGGTTAGTCTTACTGATGGAGTTGATGGCAAAAAGTTAATAGATTCATTCAAGTCTTCCAACATTAATTTTTGGTTCTCTTATTTCTAAAGTTAATAGCAGTTAAATGTACTGAAAGCCTGACATTCGAAGCTTCAGGAAAATGTTTGCAGTGTTAACGTTAATACACTTTGCCAGGACACAGCACACCCCATCCCTATGGATCACTACCTTTGCCAGGACTTTCGCCCTTTTGCACTTTCCGGTGTGCCAATTTGGCGCTTTGTAAATGTAAAACGGGAGCTGAAAGCAGCAGCTGCCGCACAACTTCACCATTTTCACAACATTTTCGCTTTTCAATTTCGCTTTGGCCTCAACTCCTTGGCGCATGCAACAGAAAACAACTTTCAGCGCTGCCATTTTTGCATGCAACAAGCAAAACGCATTTACCTGCAGCTAAAAACTTTCAATTGTGTGAGAAACTGTGAAGCGCAGCCGATCCAAGGAGCCACAGCACCTACCTAACCATCTGCCATTTACTTTATTATTTAATTTTTTGTTTAGCTTAGTTTCGTTATATATGTTTGTGTGTTTGTATTTTACATAGTTTAGAGCTGACTTTTTTTTTGTAAATTTTCTATTTAGTTTATTTTTATTTTCAAAGTTTGTGTTTTTGATTTTGAACTTTTGCCAGACATTTTGGAAAAGTTTATGCTGCCATAATGCATGCATAAACAAATTTTGCATATATATACAAGTATGTATATATGTATGTATATTTCCTCGAGGAGCAGCTAGTCATGGGCCAATGCCCTATGCTGTTGTAGCTGCTGTTGTTGTTGCTGCTGTCACTTTGTTTGCTTAACTTTTGGGCAGAGTACTTTGAGGTTTGTTAGTGTTATTGTTGCTGTTCATATTTTGATTGTTCAGACTTTGAGTTGGTTAGATCTTTTGTTTCTTGGTTAACATGTTGCATACTTTAAGGCACTTAAGCAACGACAGACTTTCATAAATATTTATGAAATTTTGAGGCATTTACAAGTACAATTAAGATATTCCACATAATACAACAAATATGTCTCCTGTGGACTTGGATAACTAAGCAAAGATGTTTATGAAATTTGAGAGCGAAAGTGGATGAGGTGGCGGAAGCTGTAGGCAACTCAACTGAGTGGGTGCATCATATTTCCGATGAATATTTGGATATGAAAAGGCTATCCGAGCGATTGCTCACAGTAGAGCGTAAGCGCAACCTTGTGACTATTTCAAATGAGTTTTTGATGATGTTTAGCCACAATCCGGCTTAGTTTTTGCGCTGTTTCGATCATCTCAAAGATCATATCGGTTATGCTTCTGCTCGTTTGTTTCCATGAGCATTGCCATGGGCTTTGGCTGTAATAACCTGATAATAGGACAAAATCGAACCACTATAGCATATAGGGGTGATAAAAATAACAACAATCTGTTTAAAGAAGAGTTTTCGTACGAAAATGTGTCTTAGTTTTTAAGTAGTTCGCATTAAATTTGGGCAAACTCAAAGTAATATCTAAAAGTCTATGAAGTTGGACCCATATATTATATAGCTGCTATATTGCAAATAGTGCAGAGACACCTAAAACGCATACTTAATGCATATACTTAATATTTCTACTTTATGCAGCATTGCATTCTGCCCACTTCTCTCTATATTCTTGTCTTCATCAATCTACCAACAGGAAGTCAAAGTAACTTTTCCAACCAGTGGCTCACCACAAAAGCATTTGATACTTTGCCCATTTGCATGCCGAGTGCATTTGGCAGGAGTAGGAACTTTGTGTGTTTGCCATCCTGGCAGAGCTAATTAGGCGTAAAAATAATTTGCAGTTGCTATTGGTTGATATGGGCTGCAAAATGTAACAACACAAAGCTCAATGGGCTTTGTTTACAGTTTGCGTTTCTTTTTAATTAGAGAACCACGAACAAGAACAACAAAGACTCCTTGTCGCTGCAATCAATAATTTGATGTTTGCTATAAATATGTACCTCAGCACCGCCGCGTACCCCTTGCCACCTACAGGCGGAGTCGCCTACTACTAATTAGTGGCAACAAGCCAACAAAGTGGCCGCCACAACAAAGAGACAGAAAAGTGTTTTCTGTTTGCCATCAAAGTGATTGCGGGCAACAGGAGGGACTGGGGCAGGCACATGGGGGTATGGAGTGTTCAGCTCTTCGAAGTCTGATAAGAGTGCAATGCACTTTTAAAGCCGCCTAGCGGTAAAAATGGAAAACTTTTTGCCTTCAACAGAGTTGGGAATCCTTGCAAAAGTCTCGCGTACATGCAAGCTGGCGCTGAGCTGCCTAGGTGGTTTCGGATCTGCGTGGGCGTCTGGCCATGGCGGGTATTGTGTATGACGCTGCGGCACTAAAAACTGCAACACTGTGCAATTTAATACCTTTTTGCAGCAATTCCTTTACACCAAACCACCACCCCCGCACAGTTGCCAGTATGGATAAAATAAATAAGAAAGGAAAGGAAATACCATCGTGATATTTTCTATGGCATCCTATCCCACAGGTAGGGAGGAGGCGGCGCCCAAACTCCTGCTGGCCAGTGCCAGCACTCATATAGCTTATTAGAAATGCCTTTATTTGCTTTGGAAATTTGTTGGGCTGCATGTTATGGCTGGTGCCACTTGGATTTGCACCTGAAAGTGGCAGCTTAATGCCAACATTGTCAACTGATAAAATAGCCCTGAACTATAATGTCATTCATATGTCCTGATGTCTTATTAAATCGGCTATATGTTGCTTAATTGACAGCTTTGAAAATTCCATATATGATGGCAGAAATTCTCTATTTTTGTCTTAACTGACAGTGGAGATAATGGCATTGATTGAAATATGGTGACATTTTATAATCAATAATTAAATGAATATGAAATGAAAATGAGAGCAGATATAAATTGACTTCTTGATGGATGGCATTGGACGGATGCCACAAGAACTTGGAAATTAAGTCTTGGGTATTTAAAAGATTAAACAACTCTTCCTTAGATTAGTCGATTTGTGTTTATATAACGTTGTGGTTCGAAGAGTTTCAAATTCTTATATTTAACCTTGGAGAGGTTCCGAGCCATCAAATGGCAAAGCTTTAGTGTAGCTTCTGATCTGATAGAGTGTATTTTTATCGAACAACGTATTGAGCAAACAGCAGAGCAACGTGATGCATTGTTCTTTCGAAGAAAGCGCAATTACACCTTTGAAGAGGAGAGGAGAGAGATCATAAAGAGAGTGAGAGAAGAGCAAAAAGGAGTCTTAAAATAGAAATAGGGGTAAATGAAACAAATGAGAAGAATTGTGAGAATTGAGGGATAGGAAGATAGTACGAGAGAGACGGAATACAGAGAAGACGACACAGGACCCTAAAGATGTGAGCGTCAAAGCAAGGAAGGAGTTAAAAGCAATAGAGATGAGACAGTGAGCAGAAAGTAGGTAATGGAGCAGTAAGGAAAAGACTAAAATACTGCCGCAAGGGTTACTATTTTCAACAGTCCAAAACGGGGGAGTCTGGGCAACGCAGGTATAATAGTTTAGCTAAACAATAAAATCAACCCACGAATGTTTTCAATTAATTAAATATTTTCTATGGATTTCATGTGTACAAACTTTGCTTTCAATTAATTAATGATGATTGAAAAAAGAACTAAATATCTTTTCTTATTTGTAGGCCGAAACAATTTCAATACAATTTCCATTGGCATTCATCTTTATCCACTTACACCCACTCTCTTCCTTTCTCTCCCTATCTCCCTCTGATTGTATCCTTGCCTTTGTGTACTTATCTCTGTCTCTCTCTCTCTTGTTACTTGAAGCATAAATTCGAATCCTGGCTGCATTAATTAATTGGAAAATGAAATTGTGCCGCCTGCAATTGTGCTGTGCTTAAAGGTAAGCAATTTCAGTCTGATTTCAGTCTGATTTCAGTCTGCATTATTTTCTTTTTTAAATCGAAAACATGTTTTAATTATATAAATCACAGCACTCGTAATGCCACTTTGCCTCTCGTGTGTGTCCATGCTTTAATCAAGATTATATTACCCTCAGCGCACCCCGCCCCACCGTTGGAAAGATGTTTATTCAATTTAAATGGCCTGCGCTTAAATGCCACGCATGCCTCTTACCAACCTCATTTTCGTCGCGCAACATGCCAACAATTTGTAGAAACATGCGCTCCGCATCATTCTGTGGATCATAGTTCGAATAGGTGTCATCCACCAGCGTGATGTCGCCAATACGGCAATGCAGTTGCTCCTCCGATGACGATGAGTACAGCGATAATAAGTTGCGTCTTCGCTCAGCGGCAACATGTTGATGATCCGACTGCAGCTGCAACTGCTGCTGCTGCTGCTGCTGCTGTTTCGGCTGTGTCTCCTGTGGCTGCTGCACGGCTTCATCATCGGCTTCATCGCAACCGCTGCTGCTGAGCTGTGAATAGCTTAAGCTCAGCTGGCTGCTGGCCAACTCCATCTCATCTGGCTCGAGCTCCAGTTCATGCTCTAACTCTGTGCCGCCTGTGCCGCTGTCGCCACTCTGCGAACTGGCCTTCGCCTGGCTGCCCGCTGCGCCCGTGGCTACTGCATTCACCATTACCATGCCCAGGCCCATCTCTAGATTATGATTGAGATTGCTGCTGTAGGCATGGGAGTCGGCGCTGCTACTGCTGCTGCGACTGCGACGTTTCATCGAACGAAATGGAGCCAGCAGGCGGCGCCTGGTGCTGCTTGTGGGCGTGGCATAGGGCGGCAGTGGTGGATGGGTTTGGTTCAGCTGCTTCAGCTGCTGTTGTGTTGGTGCCCCAACGTAGCGTTCCAATGACCTTGACTTGCACAGACTGGAATTCCTGTTGTTGCAGTTGCTGCTGCTGTTGCTGTTGCTGTGGTTGCTGAAGATTGTGGCGCCGCCAATGTTGCTGCCACGATCGCTGCTGTTGTTTCTGCTGCTGCGTTCTCTGCCACGAATATGCGAGTTCTCTAGGATGACTTCGCCAGCCTCATCGCTGGAGCTGTTGGACAGTCCAGTTGCCTGGCTGGTAGCCATAAATAGACGCATAGTTGTTGTGGTTGTTGCTGATGCTGCTGCTGCCGAAGCTGTTGCTATTGTTGTTGTTGTTGTTGTGGATACTCGCTGAGTTAATTAATCTTTTCGTTATGCAGATTTCTGGTTTAGGCACTTTTCTGCATCGTTTTAGGGCACATTCTTGCGTAATGGCACGTTTTGCTATTTAAACCGGTTTGTCAGGATCTTAACCTTAAAAAATATGACAGGCTGCACATCAATTTACGCAAGCACACATACATACTACATACATGTGAATCTACATATCTCATCTATTCTCAGACTGCCACTAAATTACGCCGAATTTCTTTTTACAAGTGTTAATTGTACCCCCACATTGTTGTTGTTGTTATTATTGTTGTTGTTGTTGTTATTGTTGTTTAACAGAGAATATAGTATGTGTAGTTTGCACAATTGTTGTTCAAGCTGTTGTTGTTGTTGTTGTTTGGCCCATGTAAATTATATTGGCCAATATTTACCTAATAGATAATGTTGTCTTCAATGTCTTTAGCGGATGTTTCTTTCTTGTTTTGCCCTTTCTGTTTGAGCCATGACATTGCTGTGAGTTTCAGTCAAGAGTTTATTCTGTGTGTTAATGATGTGTGACAATGGAGTAGGGGGGATATGCTGCAGGTACGTAGATAGAATGGGGCTGTGCAGCTTGTTGGGAAAAGCTAATGGAAAGGTGGGATAGGTTAGTGGAATGACAATGCTGTCAAGAGAACTGTTGCCTTGAGATAGCAAAAGATACTGAAAAATGTAAGCACACAGAGAAGTTGGAGTATATATAAGGTTGATATGCCTATCCAATTGTGGTATAAGTGGAAGGAAATTATGAGTGTACCCAATTGGGGTGTAATTCTCCTAAGCTAACAATATTTAAATACATTTGCTTGAACACTAAAACCAGACTTAGTATCAGAATGGTCAACCGAAATGAGCCCATTGAAACATAACACCTAACTTTAAATTGTTTAAGAACCGGTTAGAGATAACCGATACCCTTGGGACTGAAAAGATCGCATTAGAACTGAAACATTATACCGGTAGAGTATAGGCTCTAATTGTTTTCATGCATCTGAAAGTGAAGACGAATTCAAATAACTTTTGAATTTGTGTGAAAAGAAAATCGAAATACCTTAATTGCAGCACACAATGAAGAGCTGGTTTAAATTAAGTCTTTTCTTAGAATACAACATTTGTAAAATAGAGAAAGTCTACTTAAATGATAATGAGAATATTCTAAAAGTGTTTATATATTAATTTATTAATTAATTTCAATATGCCAGAAATATTTTATTTATAAGACAACATGTCTAAGCTCGAAAGTCTCGGCTGAGAGGCATAAGAAGTGGAAGTGATTACAGGATGAAAATCGATGAATATTAAAAATTGATTCCGCAATTTCGATTAGTTTCCCAGCTACATAAAGTCTTTCTAGATCGATTGATATCTAATTATGCTACCATTGTTGACCACAGAGATATTAATTTTCAAATCCAATTTCTATTTATAATAATTCTAAGGCATAGATGAAATATTTTCTAAAATTATTTATTTAGCAGAAAACAGAAACAGAAAACAGAAAACATTTCATGTTGTGAAAAAGTGTTCCTATTCGTTTGTAAAGCCCAAAGTATCTTATCTTAAATCAAAATTTTATAAAAAAAATTCTTGGCTGCAAATTCATGATCTTTCTCAGTCACGAGAATGTGTTATTTATGTGATAATGCAGAACAAAATGTAAGCTACAAATTCAAAATTGTAAAAAATAACAATTCAAGTGATTAAAGTCAAAACTTTGCAGGCCATTTTGAAGACCAAAAGCAAGTCCAAAATTGTTGCCAGTTGTAGTTATTATAACTAGGCAATGAGCCCGCATAAAAAAATGAAACAGTGAAAAACGATGACAATTCAGAAAGAAACCAACCAAACCAACCAACGAAACCGACAAAAAAGGGCAAATGTAGACGAAAGCTCATTAAAATTCTAAGCCGTAAAGCAAAACAAAGTTTTAAATAAAGTGAAAAAGGGCAATGGGAGGGAGCCGTGGCGGTGGGGCAACGCGGCAGACAGACAAGAAAACTAACAAGCCATTGACAGGCCAACATTAGACGACGACGACGACAAGTTCTAACAAAAAAAAAAGGAACAAAAAAAGAAAAGAAAATAGAAAAACCATAAGCACAGAAGAAGAGCCAGAGGGAGCGAGCGAGGGAGGGAGACAGACAGACAGTGCTGAAATGAAGAGGTAACGAAATACCGTCAAGTAAGACCGGTAATGACATTGTAACGGTATTTATTACAACATTACGACGAATGACAAGTGTCTAATTAGTTGTGGCAACATTGGCTCTCTCTGTGTCTCTCTGTTTGCCTCTCTCATTCCATAAATACCAAAGTTTTTGTATTGCAATTTCTTTGCTCTCCCGTTTTTTTGACGGCTAATTGAACAAAGCTGTGCCACATGCGAAATACCATATATGTTTTTTTGTTGATTTGCAATTTATTGCATTTTATGTGCTGTGCAAATGCATTATGAAATATAGAATAGAGGGAAAGAGAGAGAAAGGGGCAGAGGGAGACAGCAAAAACCAAATCATTTCAATTTGATTGATGTACTTTCTTGTACGTGAGGGAAATCTCGATGAATTTCATTATAATTTTCACTTTTTTTTTTCATCTAAAATCGTAAAATATTCGTATGGTATTGCAGATAGAGCAAGGGAAACACAGAGGAAGAGCTTATGGCTTGCATACCTAAAATCTACATATATATATATATTTATGGATTGATAGAATGCCGCATTTGATGTGTGTTTTCACGCGGGGGGAGAGTTGGAGGAATCAGATATAAATGCGTATTGATGCATATGGGGTATATACTCGTAGAATAGGATGAGTTGCTGTTATTATTGGCCATTGCTTTTTGAAATGCAAATATTTTTGCAATGGGAAAAAAAACAACCATGAGAATCCACATCGAATATGCAGGAATATTTTTGTTTAGGAGGGGGGTGTTGTGGCAGAACAAGATTTGCATCAGTATGCGTTGTATTGTGTAATTGAAATGCACAATATAGCTATAGTTATATACACATATATGTACATGAAGGTAAGTATTTATGGTTAAAGCCGGCATGCTTATTGCTTGGCATGTGCCATTATTTATAATCATGGTGATTGTGGTGAGCTTATCCTCGACTGAGGGGAGGGAGGGAGTAGTACTGCAGAGACGAACTGGTAGTTCGAATAGCGAGGCACTCAGCACAAAATGGGGGTCGAAATTTATGTACAAATTCTACCAATAATGATATTTGAAAACAAGTAGACTATATTCGAATTCTATCATGATAAATATATATTTTGCTAGCTAACTCGGCGTGCGGCGCTACGGCTCCTCCTTTTGATAGTGCTCTTCAATGTGTTTATATGGTTGTCTTGCTTTACAAACAACCAGAACTTTCTGTGGTATTCCATAAGTTTTTTTTGGAGGAACGTCGATAAAATATATCGATATATGTTGATATCAAACTATATTCGTATATCGATATTTTTATGTAGATAGAAATATATATATATATATCGTATCGTATATCGAATACTCAATTTATCCATACACATATTACGATTAGTCAATATATCGATATACATATGCAGAGGTAGATATAGATATATATCGATAAACATATGTTGATAGCCCAATATATCGATGCATGTATATCGATAACACAATATATCGATATTTATAAGCGACAACTAAGCATATTGATATACAAATATCGATGGCTCAATAAACCGATAAAACATTTATAATCCATATCTATGTTTTCACAATGATATATTCTTTGAAATCGTCAGATTTTAAACATATTTATTTACCAAACCTTCAGTAGAAGTTCCACTCGAATCTTTTTCAACAATTTTGATAACTTAAATGATTTCATTTTTGGCAATTCGCAACGCATCTACAACCCCTAATCTTAAATCGCAGAATTTAAGCCATTTTGTTGCTAAAGCAATTTCACTTTCAATTTGCCAACTAATACAACATGCACAGCACATATGACCAAGCTGAAATTTTTATTGGCAAAACAACCAAAATAAATGGCTTAAGTTTGTAATTTATGAGAAACCACACACAGCAGGCACTAATCGAAGATAAATCCGCTTACCTGGTGAACAGAAAACTAAAATGTTTTTGGTTTATTTCTCTTGCCTCCACCAAAACTAATTAAGAAACCCCAAAAGGGTGGGATGGGGTACAGGGACAGGTACAGATACAGATAGAAGACAATGCGAATAGAAAGCCTGCGGTCTCAGCTGTAGCTACGAACGGTATCCATATATTTATACCTACATTTTTAGGTGTCTTTTGATCATCTGCCACAAAAGGGCGAAGCACTTTGAAAAATCTACAGAGCGAGATCAACGAGCGTGACAAGAATACGCGCAATTGGAGTTTGAAAATGAAAATGCTGATTCATGTGCCGCGGAACGCGCAATTCAAAATTGTAACAAAAATTGTGCACATTAATCAAAGCGTCACGAATTGTAATGCAATGGCGGCGGGAGTGTGGCGGAGATTTGATCGTAACTCAAGTCGTCAAAGCTTTAAGCCCAAAAACTATAATAGCGAAAATGTCTATTTGTGCAGCTGTTTTTATACCCTGTAATTTAAAAGTGATGAAGGTGTATGTTATGTAGAAGCAAACACGCCAGCTAGCCGCCAACATGATTACAGAAATGGAATCGCCAAAAAATATCCAAAAATATTAAGATCTGAAAAAGTAGAAATGAATTGAATTGATAAAATAAATTGTAATATGCCCTTTGGCTGACATAGCCTGCTTTCGGATTCAGTCTTAGTTATCCATATCCTATAGAGTATCCACGGATCGACAACTCTTTACAGCAGCAGTTTTTTCTGGTTTTCTAGTTTTCCGTTTTCTGAGAGTCTGACTGCTCATTTGATATGACTATTTGAGGCCCAGGCACGTGCTTAAGATAATTGTAAATTGATTGAGCCACAAGAAACTTAATGAACAATGCAATCAACGTTGAAAATACAAATATCAAAATGAAATAAAAATGTTTTTCATAAACATGCATTGTGCATTTTTGATCAGCCAGCGGGAAATAATTTTGATAATTTTTGACAAATTGCGAAGACAAGCGGGGAGGGTCTTCGGTCTTCTTGGTCTCTCTGTATGTCTCTTTGAGTGCATTCAACTCTGAAATGAATTCAGAGAACATAAAACTCCACCAGCAAATAATGAGAATCATGAGACACGATGTGTTTTGCGGATTACGAGCAGCCGGAAATTTCAACTGTGTTTCTTTATTTGTTCAGGTTTTTGAGTTGTTTTTGTGCGAGTTTTGTTTTTTTTTAATGTATTTTTCATTTAGTGCATTTCTATGGAAAAAAGCAAAAGTGCACAATGTTGGCATGCTTTGACCCTCATTTGGCTTCTGTCCGGTTCGGTTGCGCTCTGTTTGGCTTTACAATAGTTGGCTATGAGTAGAGTTTCCTCTGGATTCGGTTCTGCTCTGTTCTGGGTGCTCTGGGAGCCCGAACATGCATAATTTTGGAGCTGTGACTTGTTCCACGTATTGTCACAATCTTATTGTTGGAGTGCATAAATCGTAACCGATAAACAATAGAGACAAATGTGCTTATGCGAGTGTGTGAGAGAGTTTGTATATAAATATGTGGGTGTTTACCCTGTCTAGTGTTTTGTTTTAAACGGGCTTTGTTTTGTTTTCTAGTTTTTCTTTTTTTTTAATGGCTGCAAAGACAATTCCCACAGACAAGGCCATAAAGTGAGTGATATGGAGAATGTGAGAAATTGATTGTAGCACGAATATAAATGCGTTTGTGTCACTGAAACGAGATTTCAGCTTCCGATAAGATAAACTATTTCAACAAAAATGGGACAAAGCAATTTGCATATGAATATTATGGCATGCCAGCACAGTTGAACTTGAGGGGCCAAATGGTTTTAAGAACATTCGAGTAATATTTTAGAATTATTTATTTATTTTTATACATTTTTCAGTTGATTTTATCAAGTTGAAACAAAAGGATCAATGTCTGTTTAACAATACTTTGCGGATAACAATTTTCTATAACTTTCTTATCAAAACAATATCTCGCAGAAGATCCGATGTAAGTAACGTTCCTAACGGGAGGTAAGCAGTGCTGACAAGTGAATTCAAAGCAAACGTGCATTGGGCAAACAGCAGAGCAATATGGTGCTAGATGGATGAATGTGAGGTTACAAGCACGACAATTGCCATTTCACTAATTGGAATAGGAAGGACACGGTCAAAGCGAAGACAAATAGAAGACTGAGAAAACAGAAGCTATCAAGTCACTAGTCTACTTCCGAAGAGGGACAGTTTTCTATACTTCAGGAGCTCCACTCTCCATTCTGGACAACACGCCTGGTAGTACTAATACTAGTCGTTCTACATTTCATACAGATTTGGGCATGTATTATATGAATATCATAAAACAGTCGGTTGTTGTAGAAATGCTCAACAATTATATGATTCCCTCATAAATGTTTTACAAGTTTGATTTTAGAAATATTTAAATTCCCAATCATTGTTCACCCTTTCGCCTAACCAGTAAAAATTTGGCCAATATTTGAGAGACACAAAAAACAAATTTGCAATCAATATTGCATATATAAAATTCTTTTGCATTTTTTTTTGCTCAGCATCTGACGTTGACTTCCAAGTATTACCATAACTCAAAGTCGAGTACAGAAAAATCTATGCGTCATGCACCAAATTGCAACCACAAAAGGCATGTGCGCCACGCCTCCCTAAACATCCTCTACTCCGCTCCTCTCCCCGCCAATACTAAAGTGCAGCATATGCGAAAAAAAGAACCAACCAACTTGTGTGCAACAAATTCTCGACTTCATTGAAGGCCTCTCCTCGTCCTCGTCCTCGTCCCCTGCCAGTCATCAGACGTTGAAAAATGATATCAAATATATGTACAAACATATATATCTGTACATATCTGGCTATAGCCAACTTACCCAGTTTCAAAGTAAAGAGTTAGATAAATTCGAGAAATGCGGCCAGAACAGAAAAAAGAGTTTCTTTTTATGGGCGCCAAATTCAAACTCTTGCCCATGGCCGGCAATAAAAGTCAAGAGTGCCAGGCGACATGGCACAATTTATCACAGCCAAATGATCACAACAAGCCAACAAGCATATAGAGAGGGTAAGGGGTAAGGGTAGGCAAGGCAAAACGAGAGGTAGGTCAAGTTGCAACATCCTGGGGCGGAGGCGTGGCCAAACTGCAAGGGGCTCGCTTAAAAGGCTTTTGCTTAAACGAATTTTCATATCAATTTCGTTTCGTTTCGTTTCGGGTCCATGAAGTGGGTGGAAATGGGGGAAAAATGGAATCAATTGTTGAATTTGCCACAGTCGTCCTCTTCGTCTTCATCTGCACACCAAGCGCAGGAACGTCTTGGGGCAAAAATAACGTGGAAAATTTACAAGATGTTTTCGTTGCGATAAATAAAGTTGCAAATGTGAGCTGCATCAGCTGCAGGCGGCAAGGCTTTCCCCTACCTTCAATAGTCCATTTGTGTGTGTGTGTATGTGTGTGCACAATTTGCCTCAGAAATTGCTGCTACGCATACGAATTTGTACAAATTGAAGGTCTGCGTTGTGCAAAACTGGTCTAGAACTTTAAGACTTGTTTATTGAATGGCCCAAAGATGCAGCCACTGCGAGGGCCCAACTTAAAGCCGTACCATGTTTGGTGTTAGTTTTGTTGCAGCCATGATTTAACTGCAATTGCCGTCGTTTCGTCCTGGCTTTAAGTGGGTGGAGTTCTTAGTGCTGGTGCTGTGTGTGGCCTGAGTGCCGACAAGTTGCCTTTTTCCACATTTGTATTGTTTGCAGGCATTGCATGTCTGTGCAAAATTAGTTGCCATAATTTATGGTCGAGTGGAGTTGGAGTTCTTAAAAGTGTTTTCAAATGTCGACAATAGACATTAGCATTAATTGAGTTGGCTAGAATATGATGTACTTGAAAATATAAATTCATATATACTAGGAATTGCACCAGATGTTGCACGGATGTACATAACTTCTTATAGAAAACTGGGCCTGATTCTACGACTTTCTATACCAAGCCAAAGACTTTGAGTAGTTTGAACACTCGACACTTTCTTGGTAAATTCGCAATATTTAAGGCCCACCCGTGATCTAAACCAAAACGTCACATGGAGATCAATGCCAACATTGAAAAGTTTCAACTCTAATTTGAAAGTTGCTAAAGTTGAAGTTCTTTAACAAATTTTATTTAGATATTTCTATATTATCTCACAATTTTCAGCTTTTATTACTTAAATCTAATATCACCAGTTATTTTATTGTTCTACAAAATGTAATCTCTAATTGATGTCATAAGGCAAACCAATAATATTTATAATATTTGCAAATTTGTTTGACATTTATATAACGTCATGGCTTTGACATTTGATAATTGTGGGGATTGCTGAGGAGAACATGAGGACAGTTTAACAACTTTAACAGAATGCCAATTAAAGCCTGACTGGAGCTGTATATAATCTAACCAATTATAAAACTATAAGAGCTATAGTGTGGTTCATTGTGATGTCCAGCAGCAGACTGAAAAGTTTGCCAAAAGCCAATGGACGCACGTAGCTAAGAGCAGGCTCACCAGCACGAGGACAATGCTACGTGTGGGCACTTTGAATGCATGTCCTTTTGTTTGTGAAAATTATTTTATAATCATTTTATCACATTTCCAAACTAAGTGCACAGCTGCCAGCAGCAACAACAACCATAAGGACCTCAAAGATAGTGCGATGTTTGGCTAGTCGAAGTGCAGATACCCTGGACTGTTCTCTAGTGCAAATGTCTAGTTGTGAAGTAATCCATCTAAGGAGTCGTCCTACTTTTCATGTGTGAAAAAGTGACATCTCAAGCAAGTTATGTCCTGATAGAATAATTTCACAACTAAGTGTGGCTCTATGTTAGTCAAATTGATAAAACATATACATAGTTTCTTTTATCGCCAACTAGATGACAAAGTCATAAAACCCTTTGGCGGCCCATATATAAAACACCAACACGAAGGAGCAACTTCAAACGTGGCTGTGAAAGTTTGAATGGCAGAGGCACAGGCACACCTGCTGCAGGGATAAGGATAATGCCAGCCTGTTAGGGACAGGAGCAACAATAGCTGTGAGCATGTCTGCCTTCTATTGATGGCATTGGCTTTGGGATACGGCATGTGGGTCTACTCGAGCTTGCTGGTCCTCCTTAGCACACACACACACACACACACACACACACATGCTCGATTATGGGTTTGAATCTTCATTTTCGTTAGACAATGACAAAAATGAAGGATAATAGATAAAATTAAGTGCAAGTGCAGCAGACAGCCTCGGCAAAGCAAGTACAAGTACAAGTACGAGTAGATGTAAGGACAAAAAAGCTTTATTGTCGCCTTCCAGCCATGATGCCATTAATAAAGTGCATTCTATGGCTTTCAGCTAAAACGGCATCGTCTATGGCTCGGGCTTTGTCCCCGTGTGCGATAAAAGCTAAAACGTTTAGCGTAAGCGTTGGATAAACAGGGCCGCTGATGGCAGATATTAAATAACTTTGCGTTCCGATAAAGAAATATTTTAGTAATTTTAGAAAGCTTCAACGAAATGGTTTCATAAGTTTTGGAAGACTGTGAATGAAACATGAAACATGGATAAAATATTTAAGCCGATAAAAATTGGAAAATTCCCATATAAACCTTGATTTCTACTTTGACCCACTTGCGGGACAATATCTTGCAATATTGCATGCATCTGAAAGTAAGGTAGAATCGTTTCCGAATTCATAAAGTATACACATTCTTGATCAGCATGACAAGCCAAGTCGATCTAGCCATGTCCGTCCGGATGTATGAAAGTTTAGATCTTGGAAACTATAACAGATGGCCACTTAAAATTTACATTTTCATTTGCCATAAATGTGTACTCAGATTAGGTTTATTTCATTGTTTTGCCACGCCCACTTTTTATGGTGGTCCCCATACAAACTACCGCCCATTTTAGAGTTTTTATTTCATAATTTTTTTTAGTTTTTTCTTTGAAGTTGAACCAAATTTGGGGATTATGTGCAACAGAGGCATCTACATCTACTGACCAAGTTTTATATCATATACATATATTCCTACTGCTTTGGTTAGCAGGCTCAAGGTCGTGAGTGAGCGTAAAAATGTTGGGTTTTGTTTTCTCAGCAGTCATTTAAATACTTTAGGATTCCCTCGGATTCCGTGATTTCGGCCGCATCTGACTGTAATTGACAACAGCAGAAAATTGTTAACAAAGACCAAAAATTTAAACTTGGCGCTTGACTTTACAGACTGTTTCACAATGTTTGTTTTCATCCAAATCGAGCCATATTTGGTTTGCATTCATTTTAGGAGGCCCCAAGTCTGAATTTATCGGAAGTTGATCAGGAGCGGCTTGCTATATTTTATAGCGGTTTGTTAGGCACAGGCTGTTGGCACAGGCGACTGTTGCGCTTTCAGTTGTTTTTGACCTTTACCCACGAATTCGACCCTTTGCCATATAAAATTGATTGAAACGGCTTCTTAGTGCTCATCTGGGCTACAAAAATCATACTTGTCTGCATACTTTAGCCTAATAGCTACTATAATTTGTGGCTAAACGTTGCTATCCAATCACTCAGAACACAGGACACACAAACTCATATACACATAGAGCACTTCTTTATGCTCCTTTTCACGCTATGCCTCCGCTTCAAATACAGAATTTGTTTAAAAATTATATTAAGTTTTGAAAATTAAATATGTATATGTAAAATCAAATATTTAAACCACATGATAATCAATTTATCATTTGACTCAGACACTTATTTAATTTGAAAATTGTTTTTATTTGTTATCTACTCATCCCCATCCTGTCCAACTTCAGCTACAACATTTTACAGCTTCCATTATGTTGTTGCCGCATTCCGCCTCCACCCACCCTCTTGTCGGCTTGTTCATTGTTTTGTGGCATTCGAGAAAAAGTCATTAAGTGACACACCCGCCTACAATTACAGCGCTGAGTGGAATAGATTTCAGCTTATTTATCATTTTATTTGTAACTTTTTTATTTTTTAATTTTTTATTTTTCTGAAATGCAAAGTTGGGCTTGGTGCAAATCCCTAGAACGACAATGCTTAATCACGCATATCCAACAATCAACATGGCAACATGGCAACCACTTTCGGCCTCAGCTTCAACTTGTTTTTTGGGTGCGTTCGCGGCGTTGCGCCCCATTGGCGGCGAAAAATGTGCGCGGAAGTTGAAAAACGGAAATTGAGCCATAAAATATAATGCGAGTGCTCCCAAAAAAAAGTATGTACGTACTCGTGTGATGGTTACGAAGTGCTGCAGCAGCTTTCAAATTGCATTTCAGGTGCTCAACTGACAGCTTTTTCGAGTGTGTTTTCATATTCATATTGTTTACGCAAAAGTACGAGCACGAGTACAGCATGTGGGCGGCTGGAATCACGCCCACTTTCGTTTTCCATTTGCTCGGAAGAGGAGGGCACTGGACTGGCTGGGTGTTGAAACCGAAACCAAATGCTTACGAGTATTTGAAGAGAGTTGTAAAAACACATTTTATAACTCATTCAAATTATTATCGTTATTCACAAAAGACTAACGTTTCCTCAGGCTGCCAGGAGATGAGTCTAAAGAACTTAACTCGCCCTTCATTTGCTGCTTAAAGTTCAGAAAAACAACTGAATTTTGCCTAAAATTTGGAAAAATATTTTGTTTTTTCGTCTCACATTTAATGAGAATTGCAGCCGCAACTTATTTGCCGCCCTTTGGGTGGGCGTGGCAAAGGTCGCAAATTTGTTTTATGCTTATTCGAGCTGAAAAGTTTGCCTTGGGCAAGCAATTTCAACGAATTCACATCGGAGGCGTGAAGGGTTTTGCTCCAGGGAGATGCGCAGCAAAAAGTTTCTCAAGGGGCGATATCATATGCCAAAGAGTTTTCCCCAGAATATTTTATTCAATTTGCGCAACTCATATTTCGAGTGGGTTCGAAATGGGGAGACATCAAATGGTGATTAAAGTGAGGATTGAGTTCGCTTTGGGAAGCAGAACAGCTGAATATATTATTCCTAAACACTAATTGTGACCCTGACATTTGGCAAAGCGATTCCCATACCCCAAAATAAAGACAACTTTATGTCGCCTTAGAAAATTCAAACTGCAGTTAGGTCACAATAGGGTTCAAAGTCGATTGATAAAATCACATTCACTCTCGATTTACTCAATTTCAATATCAACAGGACTCAACATTCTTGTTAGCTTCAATTGGCGTAGTTCAGATGAGATTCTGACACTTTCAAAAGATGAAAACTGAGATGGCAAGTATGACAGATGCCAAATCAGAAATCAGAATTAAAGATATTACAACGACCGAAATATACGAGCAGAAAGACAAGCAAACAAATGCAGACTTGTTCGCAATCATAAAAGATCATCTTCTCCAATCATCTTCTCCAAGTAACGCGCAATGAATGATATTTGCAAGGCGATGAAGTGCAATAAGAGCATCAACAATCGAATTCCAGCACTCATAACTATGCTCAGATTCAATACAATTTTACAAATTCGAGGAATCTTAATATTTATCATGTAAAATTACTTAATAATAATTAATTGAAAAGAGTTAAGACAAATGCCATGCTAAGACGAATTGCATTTTAGTTAAATATGTAATAAGATTATACATTTCTACAGCAATGTTGCCTTTTTTTATAGCCATCAATCACTTTATTTCAACGTTAAAATATTTGTTTTCAGCTTTTCCCGTTAAAGCAGCTTAAAATTGTTGTTAGTTTTCAGTTCACTAATTAAGTAGCTCTAAGCGCTTTTCAAACAAATGGAAATGGAAATGGCAAAAGCAAAGCTATAAACTTTAAACCAAATGCAACAGCAACAACAACAGCAAGAGGAGTCCGAGTTAGTGCCAGACGTCGACTGCAACTGTTAGAAGAAGATGGTTGAAGAGGTGAAGGTGATGAGGCAGTGCCAGACGCAGACGGAGACGGAGACCGTCAGGCGTAATATATTTGCATTAACCCAGTGACACATTTTGACATAATCTGATTAATTGGCGTGTAAAGGAGAAATAAATTGAGCGGGCTAATGAAGCGCAAATAGAGCAAAGCGAAGCGAACCGAACCGAAGATGGAGATGGAGCAGCTGCAGCCAGAACCGCCCACGCAGAATCGCCATGGATGGATGATAAGTGGTCACTACGTTCAGCTCTAACTCTAGCTCTAGCTGCGGCAGCCGAAGATGGAGCTGGAGCTGGAAGTTGTTGCTACAAATTTTCAAGTTGGCCATAATTTGCCTTAATCAATGCTGGCTTTTTTTTTGAACAATCTAATTGATGTCAACGGCTTGCAAAGTTGCAGCAACAACCAGGAAGATTGAGCAAGCCGGCATAACCACAAACTCTGGCGGCTGTCGGCTGTTGGCTGCAACTTCATCAGCGATTGAGAGTGAGACATGTCAAAAGTTGGCGGCATTTGCCTTTCTTGTGGCAGGCAGGCGGCGATGCCGGTTTCAGTATACAGCCAACGCCGCAAAATCAATCAGGCATAACAAAATATATATATATATATGTACACTGAGTATAAAAACTGTTCTTAAATAAAAGAAGAATATTGTCCTGAATATTGAATACTTTTAAATATATCAATTACATAATATATCTTGGAATAACATTTCATTCAAGCAATTCAAGTCGACGACATCTCGGAATTTCAATAGCAAAGACAATTAGTGGTGTCAATGCGTATTGAGCAAACAGCAGAGAAATGTTTTTATATTATGATTGCATATTACAGCTTTAACATGATCGGAAGGGAGACAGAGAAAACAAAAAGATACAGAGAGACAGAAGACAAGGTACTGAGCTTAGAGTGGGGAAGACGAGCTAACTTTGTCATACAAAATATGGTGAAAATAGTATTTTTAACCGATTCTTTCTCTTAGTGTATGCAGTACCAAGAGCCTAAGCCTACATTTACCATACGTCTGCTCCTCCTTCCCCCTGGCGTTGGGTCTACCACCCACTTTTTCAATTTATTAAATGACATTTGTTTAGCATATTTGCCTAGATATTTATACGAGCGTTTGCCTGGCTGGCGCTGGCCCCAAAGCATCAATTTTTAATTTCATTAGCGTGGGGGCCCCAGTTTTGGGCTTTGGTTTGGCTTTGGTTTTGGTCTGCTTGGGTTTTTCATTATCTGTTTTTCCAATTTGCATTTGCCCGGTTTGCAGTGTTTTCACCATTTTTTTTCTATTTCAGTTTTTTTTTTGTTTTGGTTTACTGGCCCTTATAGCATTTTCCGGTACATGCGTCGCGCGCATTTGAATTTTAAATGATTATTGATTTTGTGTTTTGGTTTGGCTTGTTGTTGTTATTTTCTATGTTGGGTTTATTTTTGCCCTATTTTGTGGCCTGGCGGGTCTGGCGTATGAATTCAGGGCCAAACAGGCTGGTTAATTACTGGCAAAGTGCACAGTTCAAGCAGTTCAAGAACTGTTGTGTAAAATTCTAAACAAACAACGAAAAGACTTTTGAATACAATCTAAGTGTTTCTCGGGCATAAACAGCTACCGCAGCGGCAAAAATTCAAATATTTAACTGGCAAATAAACAAAGAGCACAAAATTAAAATCTAAACAAAAGGTGAGGCGCAAAAAAGAAAGATAATGCAAACATAATTTCCAAATCCATCAGTTCTGATTACTCATCATCATGGGAGCAGATGCGGGGATATGGTTGTGCTTTGGCCAGTGAATGGATAACAGCTGCTGTTGGTTCGAACGATGTGTTTTCTCAAGGTACCAGGTTTTATGGCTATTTAAATGCTTACGAGGGTAGGCTGATAAGTTGTTCTAACTGAATATAAATGAAAATTTACTATGACGATATTATATGCAATTATTTTATTGAAGGTCAACTGATCTAGTTTATGATGTACAATATTTTGTCAGATCTTCAACTTGGTTTCTTTCACATGTTTCCTAATTCAAAAGATAAAGTTATACCAATACTTATTACTCTTTCAGGACCTTGGATTCTTTGAAAACTTTCACTTTATAGCAACAATGGAGACTCTATTATTAATTATTAAAATATCGATTTGAATTAAGAAGCTATAAATTGTCAGACGTATTCAATATTTATTACCAATGTTTCATTTCAAGCGTTTTCTATTTAGCAAGCTCGAGGTCAAGGAAGTGAGGAGAAGCCTTTATAGTTTATCGCTTAAAACTATATCCCACGGACAACCGATTTTGAGCCACTTTTCACCATTTAACAGCAATCGGCTTATAACATAATTTCATCTTCAGGCGGTAGGATCTTTGGCGGATCAGATGAAGCGCTACCACACCTCCCCTCATTGTTAATTTCTTGTTAATTTTACAATTAAAATTTAAAATAAAATGTACAAGTCAAATAATTTAACAGCATTTCCAGTTAGCCTCAAATTAACCAATAACCGTAAAAAGAGGCTTAAATGCCATTGCAATTATTTGCAATTTAGATAAATTAAACAAATATTTGACTCATTTTGGCCGCACAAATATTCTAAATGAATTGTAAAAGGTAATTTCAAAATGTGGATACCATAAATGAATGCCAAATATGGCGCATTGCCAACGTGCAGCATCCGCCTCCAAAAATCTGATAAACAATTTGCAGAACCAGGTGAATGCGGCGGTGATGAGAACAGTCGCAAAATATTCTATGGGTGGCCGATTTCAATTTTCGTATGTATTTATTTAATTAAAGCAATCGTTAAGAAATTGTTTACGTTTGCCTACGCATTTATATTTGTATTTGATATCAACAATTTTAACAAGCTACAATATTTGTGCAGACAACATATGAAAATAGAATACACAAAAATTTCTATGCATTGCTGCAAGCAAAAACTGCGCAAATTATTGGAACGGTGGGTGCGGGGGTGTGTCAAGAAGTGTAGGATTGTAAAACTGAAATTAGTTGATTAGTCTGGAGTGAAATCTTTAAATGAATTGCTATAGAGATTTTGTGATGGGTCCTGCGTTTGCTGAGATTTGAGAATAAAAATGATATTATATATGATATTTCCGAAGCAATCTATATAATATGGTTAATTTTCATAAATCAGTAAAATCTGTTGGCTTCTAGATGACATTCGCAGGAATGGCTTTGATTTTTTTTAGGATGAACTTTGAATTGATGATCCCTCGCAAGTGATTGGAGAATTTTTCGACCTATTCGTCTTGATCATGATCTCTACTATAAAAAGTGATGATGAATGATCATTAAATTCACCACAGACTGGTCACTCATCGATATCATTGATCGATAATCAAGACACCCTGATCCTGTGTGGTAACTTATAAATTCCAAAATTAAAACAACAAAATAAACTGTCTCAATTTCTTCTATTTTTATACTTTATGACTTTATGACTTTATGACATACCCTCGCCAATTTAGTTATTTCAAATTGGGCGGAAGAATAGAAAGACACAGCTGAATATTCTATAGAAAGTTCTATAGATATAGATATACGAGCATCCATATGATGCTATTCAGCAGCCTTCACTTGCATGCTGGAATTTCCAAGTGAAGCTCATTAATGTTAGCAGCAGCTCATTAGGGTTGGTGTCTTGGCTAAAATTGTTTCAATTTGCCATACTTTCGAAATGTTTTGTTTTCACGAACTTGCAGCTGCGGCGGCTCATTAAAGTCGCATTAAAGCCAGCTCGACAAACTGTCAAAGTGTGTGTCTTGGCGTTGGCTTAAGTTTCCAAGCTGGAAAGTAAAAGTTTTCTTTTGTTGCACAGATTTTTGGGCCACAAGAAACGAGCCTTAGTTTTAGGTTTTTCTCTTGCAAGTATTTAATGCTTCACACTTCATTGGATGCTTCGCAGCAGGGCTGGCTAATTGTGCATTGAAGTTTTTGATGCGGGGCTTTTTTGGCTTTACATTGACTTGACTTGACTTGACGTTGATAAATGACTTGATTAAGACTTAGGCTTGTCTATGAATATGCACGGCATAACTGTAATTTACTTAGTTATACTTCTTTGCTTCCTCGTCTTCTTTGAGCAACATGTACTCGAACTCGTATGTACATTTTCTGCTCAATTAGGCTGTCAACATTTTGACAAACATTTGTGCTCATTAGAGCAACAGGGAATTATTAATACTTGGCTTGTGCAGCAACCTCCCAGACCCGGCTTCCCGACCCAGCTTAGACCCAGACCCAGCTCCACACTCCTTCATTCTCAAGTGGCTCGCAATTTTGGCTTTTGTACTTCTTGCTCTTCGGGTGATTTCCATAAAATGACTCTTCAGTGGGGTCTGTCTGTTCTGACTTGTGATTTGTTCTGGGCTCCCACACAGAACCTTTGATGTCTCTCTGTCTGTCTGTGTGTCAGTCCTCATGCGAATTATTTCATTTCATTTGTGTTTGTCTGCCGGTTGATTTCCTTAACAGTTCAATGAAGCGCAGCGGCGAAATGTTTTCAAAATTTCCCCCAGTCTGACAGTTCTCTTTTTTTTTTTTTTGCATTAATTGAGTTGAAAATATAACAACTCTTGTTTTAGGGTGCACAGCACAGCCCCAGCGTGCCGCCTGCAGTGTCAAATTAATTGAGTGCAATTGTTCAATTGAAATGATTGTCAGCTGGCGCTATGCCGCCGACCATTCGATAAACATGTTGCAATTTTTAATTGATAAAAAGTCGTGAACCCAAACAACGGCAACGTGCCTGCAAAAGGCAACTATCGGAGCCACTAACACAGCTGTGCCTCTCCCAGCATCCATCCCAGTGATAAGTTGGCTTCAGCTACGTGCTTATGCGGCTATTTGGAAAGTACGTAATATATAATTATAGTGAAATTAATTGTGAAAGATACTGAAGTTGGGTGTGTGCTGAAAATATGTATGCAAATGACATTTTCATAGATCTACTATATATGTGCATATCAGCTTTGCCTGAATTAACAATGGAAGAATGGATAAGAACAAAATCTGCTAGCGATTTATCTTATGCGTGAGTTGGGCCTCTTTGATGCAAGTTTAAGATCTTAGCTCACGTAAATATGATGTATATTATATGAAATAATCTGAAGAATAATCTGAATTCCCTTAAAATATGTATAGATTTTCATTTATGATAGTAGAATAAGTATATGTTTATGAAGAAACTTCATATAAGTTGTTGTTCATGTTGGGAATACTGCTCATATCGTTTTGCTTTCCAGATTTCTTATTATGATGCTTGTACATAGAGATATATCAACATATATATGTTTCCCGAATGGCTGACTGAGTTGGGGACCAATGAAATAAGTCGAAAACTATAAGCTCTATTCTATTCTAGTTTGAAATATGATTTCCAGTAGAAATATCCACAATTCACGTGTATGAAATGACCTCATTCGACGATTATCTATATACGATTGCTCACATCTACAGAAGAGTCTATTTGAGCAATTTTGTATGACACTCGTGTGCACCTTCTTATGCAATGCCATGCACCAGCGGATACTTTTACAGTTGATGCATGCCCCTCAGTCGTGTGGCACTTGACATGCAAAACGTATTCAATGGCGCCAGACTGCCAGCTAGACGCGCTGTGTGTGTGCGCCTCAATGGCTGCCTGCCATTTATTTTGCAGCAAAACGTTGCATCTGCGGGCCTATAAATAAGCCTCGACCAAACAGTTAACACCATTAACTGCATATTAATTGGCCGAAATAGACACCATGAAATATAGACGCGGCAGGATTAAGCCACGAAAAGTCGCAACGCGTCGAGTGGCGTGTCGCGTCGCGTTGCCAGTCTCGACATTTGCCTGACATTTGTAAACTGCGAGTGCGAGCGTATAAATTCCATAGAAGGCGTCGCATGTTTGCGTTTTTGGAAAAGCCTTAAATGGCATTTGACGGCCGAACATTAGCAAATGCCACAGAGAGGGCGATAATTGCACAACACCACAATAGATTTGTCTGGCTTCTCCATTTTGGTTTTCGCGTACTTATAAATATCAATTGGACAACAAGGACAACAGAGAACACTGCAACATGTTGTTATTGTTGCTTTCCTTTACATGTACACATGCAGGTACACATACACATACACATATATACATGAAGACACATAAACATGCATTAACAACATTCTACGCATGCATAAATTAAACGCAATTAGCATAAACAATATTCAGCTCTTAACTGTAAGCACGGCAACAGACGTGGTCGCAATCAAGAGATGGAGGCAGCATGAGGAGCTGCTGCTGCACACACATAAACACACACACACACACACACACACGCTCCCTTGTCAAGAAACTAAGCCAACTACTTAGACAACTTGGTAATTTTGACTTGGAAGATGTCTGAGCTTACTATAAAGTGTTATTACATATAAATATGAAATGAATTTCTAAGTTTTTCCGAATATTTTCACTTAGGACTTGATATTCTTCAGAGAAGGTAAAGAAAATTAAGAAACATTTGTAGGAAATAATATTAAATATTTATTTTACAATTTGAATTGTCTCAGTCTTAGTCTACCTGCATTGCCATATAGATTTGCCATTAAAGTGAGAATCTAGCAAGAGGAAGAAAAGACCTCTTGGCCTCAGGACACTTCTGAATATATCATTAAGCGGCGATTTAGGTATTTTTCAGATTTCCATGAGAAGATTTCCATCGTAAGACTGGTATAAATCGAAAGTTTAGACTTTCGCCTTACAATTACAATTGCTTACATATGGAAACGAGCTTCTATCGCCTTCAAGATATCGCTGGGAAAACTCTTTCTCCAATATTTGCTAATGGCAAAATACTCCGAATTATACCAAGTCGAGAGACTTGTTGCTGGGATCATTTGCAAAAGTCATCACAGGCGAAATATAATCCCAAATGTGAAGAGGCCAAGAAATGTGTCAAACGACATGAGAGTGTGGAGTCTCTAAGGGAAACTCTTCCACGAGAATTGGATCGAATAACGGAGGAGGAGATTTTCATGTTATCTTATATCCGATTAATATTTTTCTTGGAGTTTGGTGGAGATCATGAGTATTCTAAAATCGAATCGATTGCTTCGATTTCAATATGGACACTCCTTCTATATAAATTTTATCAAGAAACCAACCAAACCATAACAGCTTATGAACTCAATCCATTCATGGAATATACAAGTAAAGTCTCCAAAATTCAGTAGAATTTCTGGTCTTATCTGTATACAAATATCCATAATCAACTTTAAGATATATGCACAGTTCTGTCCCTTGTCAAAATGTATAAATATATATTTTGTGCATATGCCAAATGAATAACATCACCCTGATGATTTCATAATGCAGCTGCATAAGTTTCAAGTGACAATTTGAGTAAAAAGCTACCAAACATAAACCAAAGCCACCCGTATGTATGCATTATCCAAATTAGGGCCAGTTCATGTCAAGAAGGGAGACGTCGCATATAACAACTTGAATCAACAGTAAAGGGTAGGAGAGGCCGAACACATGGTCGGTGTTTGTTTACACTTCTTATGTAAAACGTTGCCAATGTACATGCCAAAAAGCACTTTACGAACTTCTGTTTTAAAGGCTTTCACGAGCAAAATTCCTCTTCAGCTTGTGGGATATATGAAATGCACAAAATAAAAAGAAAACGCGTAGTAAATACGAGCCAGTACATGGCAAACAAATGGAATCGCAGACGTTTTGCGGCTGCTGTGTAAATAAATAAATATTAAAGAAATTAAAATACGTTTCTGCTTGCTGGAGCCGCTGAAAGGGGAGAAGATGCACACTCACTGAAAATCAGCGTTCTCAGGCCTGGGAAAGCCTCATCAAAATAAAATATAAAACGTAAAAAAGATAACAAAACTACACCAAAACTGTCAACTGTCAGCGGCGCTTAGCTATAAAAATATTTTGTGTTCCAAAAGAAAATATTATTAAAAGCGTAGCTTTGTGTGGGAACTGAACTGATAATGAGCGCAACATATGTATGTATATACGTATGCGATTAAGTAGCTGCAATTGCCCCCAATATGTGCACTGATGAGGCCTCACCATCTCCATGTGTGGAAAATTATAGTCAAGGTCATTTTGCTTTTTTAGCTTTTGTCAACTTTTGTTTATTGTTTTATGTAAATGTGAACTCGTATTGTGGCAATATAATGTGTCGTCGCATGTCAAAGCTACACAAATTACAAAAAAAGAACGCTATGGTCGAGTTCCGACTACAAGATACTCGTAGTCAGACCATTTTTTGTGGACAAACCCGATTTTTTGAAAGCTTTTAATGAGCTTTTACTAGAATAACATTTACATTAACTACAAAACGTAACTAGCAACATGCTTGTAGGCATCCTGAAACATGTGTATAAGACAATTTGGATTGTAGGCATCCTGATGGCATTACTTGGCAACAATGACAGCTTGGTGAACACATGTTTACAACCCAGCAGATTGCTGTCTCTCTCTCTCTCTCTCTCACATAGCAATGATAATGATATGGCATGTATGCACGAAATGTGTGTATGTAATATATGTATGTCTCTGATTGCATATATTCGTAAATATATTTTATGGAAACGAAAAATTGTAGGATATATAGGAATTTCATCGATTTCCTAATCAAGAATATGTGTACTTTATAGGGTCTGAGACGCTTCCTTTTGCCTGCTACATACATTTGCACGAATACAATATGCTCGATTACTCTACTAGAGTACGAGTATAAAAACTAACTAATTGAATGGCCAGACGAGACGAAGCTGTAAGCCGAAACTCAACAGGCCATTTTAATTGATCAATAAACGAAACACTTGTTCATAATTAATAGTTTATGAACAAAAGCCATCAAAATGAAATCCCAAAAAAATTAACATTTAACATTTGTGATCTCAATACAGATTTGGAAGTTATGAAAGCAAGTTAATAAAGCAGAATAATCAGCAAGAATTACTGAGAAAGAATATATTTTGTTATTGGATCAATTTCTTTATGCTTGAAATATATCTAAAAGAAATGGATTTTTCTGTTAAATTAGAAAATAGGCTGGCTTAAATTGTGGAGTATACTTTTTGTTCAGGGAAAGGTCAGACATTTTCTATATTATGAAGTGTGATTGGAACATTAGTATAGATTAGAAGAATCCGTGTCTATATATACAACTACAAATAAATCGACTTGAAGATACCCAGATCCGCATATCAAAAGTGGCTTTCGAATATTGGTTAATAATTGGGAATATTTGAAACAGACAATTCTATTCTCATACTTCTCTTTTTCTCCTCCCTTCTCGCCATGTTCTTCCTGTACTATCTCTCCTTTCCACTGTTTAATCTTTATCTCTCCCCAGTCAATGAAGCTGGACAAACTGCGATCACCGTATTCTTCCCTTTTATTGCTCTGGTGTTTGCTCAGTGCGAATTTCTACCAGATTCAACTTTATACGAACTGAAATCATAACAGTGAAAGGACCTCAATTCGGACTAAAACATGTACATATCCAAAGGGCCTACATCAATATATTCACTGTGAATTATATTGAAAGTTCAGTTGCCCCCGCTGGCTAGGCCCTTGCATATACACAGAGTATGAAAGGCAAAGCATTCTCTTAAAGAGATAGCTCAGCTAGCTCCATGATTAGTGGCATATTATTGTACCACAACTGATAAAAAAAACAGAGGAAATTCAAACAATTTGTCGTATCAATTATCATTGAATTTCTATTAAACTTATTTGTAGAGCATTTTGCAGTCTTTATGGCATCAAGTAGAAAACATTGTTTTATTGACTTAATTGCTCATTCTATTGCTCTTATCTCCGCAGCGAACCATTAAAAGTGGGTCAAAGTGTCATCATCGTCTGTGGGGTTGAAAAAATCCCTAAAAGCAATTCATAAATATTTTGTGTTGGGTCTGGAAACATGTGTGCTTTGTTCTATACAATTTATGGTTGAAAATCAACACAAAGATAGACTTCAATTTCTATGCCGTTTGGACAGCATTAATTACGTATTTGTCAGCAGACTCATAAAAAACAATATGAACAGATCGCAGATTGTATGAGCGAGTGAGAGAGAGAGAGAGAGCGATCTTTGCCACAAATTTAGTGTAATCTGAGTGTTAGATTAAATGTGACACATTCATGATGCTCTACTACTTTACGGTGTCTTTTATGTATGTGAAATGAATTGTTGCTGATGCTTGTGCTTTGTTATTGTTATTATGCCTTATTGTTACCCGAATTGATGAATGAAACAGAAAACAAAACAAAACAAAACGTAAAAGTTGTAAACATACTTTGAGCGTGTTGGTAATTAGAATTTCAGAGACAACTGAAACTGAACTTGTCTGCAAAATAAATAAATATAAACAAAAAAATAATCAAAATCAGGAAATTGTTAAGAAGTCAAAATCTAAAAATAAGGCAATTTATGACAAATGTTTGAAATTCAAACGGAACTCTTTTATGTCTTAGGAATGCAATGTTGATGCTTTTTCCAAAGAGACAAACTTCTTCACACATGCGTGTGTGTGTGTGTGTGTGTGTGCGGTTTTGAAAATAGCTCCGCAAAATGAGTTGAATGAAAGCAAACATGGAAATGTTGACATCATCGCTTCGAGTGCCGGAATGTGAATAAACAGGCTAAAGGAAATTTCAGGCAGACAAGCCAATGGATGGAATTGATTTATTTGCGATTTAAAAGAATTCTCGACATGGCGAGCGAACTTTTTTTTGTTTCTGATTAAGGACTTTGTAATGCTCTACTTAATCCTGTATTTTAACTTTTAGGGATGGGAATTATTTTAAGACGACCCAATTTCAAACATTGGATACAAAAATGTAATGAAATGCAAATTACAAATATTATGAGCCAGTTCTTGACCCAGCAGAAGGAATATTTTGGGGTAGAGAGAGAGGGAAGGGAATGTGTTTTGGTTAGAGAATGGAATATGAACGAGTTTGCATAAGTGTATCATGTATTAGTTGCTGTTTTCTCGCACGTCTATAATTCGAACAGCTTACGTCTTCCTCTAGTCCCTAAATACTCTATGATTGCTCTTGAACAACTTTAGCATAAAGAAAGGAAAGGATCTAGAGACAACCTAAGAGTAGGCTCAGTAAACAGTTATGAAAACAAGGTTTTGATTTGAGGCATAAGTTGTGTTTATTAGATTGAACAGAATTTCACGATGTTAATTTTTAATTGATAATTTGTATTGATCTATATAATGAGCAAGAAGATATACAGTGACTTAACTATCAGCTTGACTCGGCCTCTCTTTCTCAAGATATTACTTTGATTTAAGAACACATTCTATTTATTATTTATGGTAGACAGAAAGTTCCTTCAGTTTCCTTAGCTAATTATAATAAATGGCTTACATATTACGCTTGAAATACTAAATACTGAAGACCTTGACGAAGCTACAGCAGATGGCGCCACAGAACACACACACACTCACACAGCCACTCACAAACTCCCATGCACCCAATGAATGAGGCATACAAATGTTTTGAGTCATATCGTCCTAATTAACCAAACTGACAACAAAGACATTTTGGGATTGCCTCGACCTCGAGAACGCGTGTATGGACAAAGAGGGAGATAAGTATGCTGCAGTGTCAGAAGCAACAGCATATATATACATATACATACACACACTCTGAACGAAGGAACAATGTAAATTGAGTTGACTTACGGACGCGTATACGAGGCGTTGGACAACATGGACGACTGCCAACACCGACGCTCAAAATGATGACAAAGATAAAGTGAGCCAGCCAGGCAGAGAGCCAGCTCAGTTGGCATCAGAGACAAGATGCAAATAAAGCGACAACCTTAACAAATAAACTGAAGCTGCGATTCAGCTAAGAATGACTTTCAACAGGAGCCGCAACAGAAAAAGTTGCAATAAAATGCAAAATAAATAATAATAAATGACCTTCTCTGTTTGCCCCCTGAGTTCGGACAGTGTACTATGTGTATGTGTGTGTGTGTGTGTGTGTGTGTGTGTGCCAGTGCACTCTATATGAAGACATTGCTTACGAGCATTCTGTGAAATCTGAGTTGCAAATCAGTAAAGTTTGAGAAATTCGCAAGGGCTCTCTACTGGGGGCAGGCATCTAACTGGGCTTATCGCATGGTTTGATTAATCAAATAGAAGATAATGCGAGGGCAGGCATAAATTCTTGCTTATAAATGATATGTCATTATTTGTACATTTCATTATCATGCCACAAGTGGCACAACAAGTCATAAAAGTTGTATATATTTTTAGTACACTCGAAATGACATTGTGGGAAATGAAACAGCTGAGTAGCAGCAGCTAGTAGATAACTGGGGAGTAGGTGTTGTCATTAATGGGTTAAGCTAAATTTAATATTCATAGAAATGGTAAATTTTTTAGTATTTAGGCAAACTAGCGTTGAAAGGATCGAGAGTATAAAGATTTCGGGCAGATATATTTCGTTTTCTTTCCTCATCTACTCTGTAACTTCAACAACGCTGTGAAGTGAACCCATAGCCTGAAAGCAGAGGCAGGACTGGGAACAAGTAGCGAGTAAAACTACTAGATAAAGGCTACTAGATGAATACTAGATAAACTAACGTAAAGTTAGCTCTATTGAGAAGATAGATAACAGGGCCCTCATTTACTGAAATGCCGTTTTCACATCTTTTCTGTCAGAGCAAACCTTCTGCAAAAAATCGATACGAAATTGCGATTGAAATGGCAGGCAACGTGAGGCTGAGCGCCAACGCGAAGCTGCTTATTATCTGGAAGAGGATGGTTTTGAATTTGTACATTCTACTACACAAAAAACATTATCCTGAATTTCAAGAGAAACTTCTTCTTATGTTCTTAAAGACAATGAATAATAAATTAATGGGTTAAGACATTTTAGCATGTAATCTCTGAGATCAAGTGTGGTGGCACACATGGTTGATCGTAATCTCAGCTTGGGAGATTCAAAATGCACACTATTGCTAGGCAAGAGCTACTTTATGATCCTTGAGTGTATTCAATCTTCGCATTATTGAAAGTAATAAAGGTTAATAAAGGTTGATTTCATTTGGAAACATCCAACCAACTCTTAAGTTATGTAATTGAGCAGGTGGCAGGCAGATATTAGAAGTGCATCGGTTCTGTAATCTAAACGCTTCCCCTCTTTATCTTCATATATTGCTATAGGAACACATATAGTGAAAGAGTTTCTTGCAGAAAATTTGTACGCCTTTTTCAGCAAACGCCGCAGCCGTCCAAGAACGTCAAAGCATATTGAATTTATGAGAGCAGAGGTCCCTAAACACTATATTAATATCCCTTATTGGAGAGGCACAGGGGAGCCTCAGCATTTAACCCCCCACAAAAAATTGATCAAAAATGTAACTACGGATTGCATTCATTTCTCCAAATTTCTAGAAATTTCCTCGACATCCTTACTGTAATGCTTTACAGACTTCATTTTTAAACTTATATAGCATTTTCATAAATATTATAAATAATTTGTAATTCCACCTGTAATTCAATGTGGCTTATTAATATAAATATTTATATTTTCACATTTACTTATCAACTTTGTATCGTTTAAATATATTTAATTGCAATTTCATAATCTCTGGTTAACATATTTGTTATTACAATAACAATAACAATAACAACAACAACAATAACAATAATAATAACAACAACAATAAATATAAAACACAATAATTTCAGCACATGCAGCAAAAATTCTTGCTTAACGCCGCTGCCATATTTTTTGGTAGTAAGTTTCCCGCCCCAACAAGAACAGCAGAAAATAAGTATGTATAAAAAATAAATCCAAAAAACAGAAGGAAATTTAAAACTGTAGTCAAAATAAAGTATATTTTGTATATTGAACACGCGAAATATAACACATTTTACACAGCACGAAAAAACGAGCAATGAAGAGTTGTAAGAGTTTTAAACGTGACTGTTACAAAGAATTTCATTTCATTTATCACACAAAATGTTGCCCAAAAGTGTCGCCGACGTTGACGAAAAATTATTATTATAAATTCGACCTTATTACTCTTGTTACTTTCGTTTGTTTTCGCGTTGTTTTTTGGTTTTTTTGGTGTTATTTCTTGGGTATTTTTTTGCTGTTGTGGTCTTGTTTTTCACTTCTTGGAAATTGTAGAAAATGTGAGAAAATTTCGAATTTTAGACTTTTTCAGTTTTACGTTTTAAAACTTCACAATACAGTTGCACAAAAAATAGAGGCCTTTATTAAGTTGTTGTTTACTTTTTTTCACTGATCCTCGACACTTTTGTTTGGTTGTATCTAACGGATACAATTGTATCTTTGCCGGTTTCGCAACCAACTTACGCGCCGATGTCTCGTGAACTGGCCCAACAAGAAATGCCGGCCTCCATTGAAAGCTGAGCTGGTGGCGTTTCTGTTTCTGCTGCTATAATTCTACATCTATGGCCTCCTCGATTTTGGAATTTGGAAAATCTTACAAATGTTTAGATACGGACCATACATGATTAGAAACTTTTGAGGATGCTTGGAAACTTTTGCATTGAATTACACTCTATGGGCCATACATGCTTAGCAACTTTTGCATTGAATTGCCAATGTTTAGAAACTTTTGCTTTGAATTTGTATTGAAATGAGCCACTTAACGCAATTTGAGCAGCAATTGAGATCGTGAATCTGAGAGCGGGAGAGAAGAGAGCTGCTGCTGCTCGACTCCAGCCACTTTGCACTCAACCTGAACTCCAAAACGAAACTTGTTCTCATTCGCTTGGCACTCAGAGACTCATTTGAAAACACTCAGAAAGCATTCAGAAGCTGGTCTCGTTTCTGAGGTTTGTTTACCGTATTGTTTATGTTTTATTTTTCATGTTTGCTGCTCTCTCTCTCTCTCTGTGACACTCTGTATCTCTTCGAGCTGCTGCTCATTAAGTGGTTGTCATGTTGAGTGTCTCCCAAAACCAATTGAGTGCCACTTTTGAGTGTTGTTATAATTTTTCAATGCGGTTTCACTGCCTCTTCTCCCCTACCATGTTTATGGATACGATATATGCATTTGAATGACCGTTTGCTTTTGTTTCGTGTTGTTGTTGCTATTAGTTTTTGTAGCTTTATCTCACCGCATTTTCGTGTTGTTTTATTGACTTTTTATGGCATTTTACACGCATTTTTTGCGCGCCTTTTTTAAACATGAATGATTTCTGAGCTGTGTGTGGTGTGTGAGTCATGGGCGAGCTGTCGAAAGCCTTGTGAAGCGACAGATCAAAGGAATTATTGGCTTATTTAAAAGTTTGACACTTTATTATCATGAATTTGGTTGCATTTTGAAGCCGTTAATTGAACATTTAAAAAAAAGACACATTTAGTATACAAAGCTTAGCTTAGCTTCCATAAGCCAGATAGATCAGGGAAAGTTAATACTGCTGTCATATGTGTAGTATAATCTAGGCAGAAGTTGTAAGCTTTTTGATTCAAATGATTTTGTAAACTTTTTGATTCGACCGACTGCTTTCTATGGGAGCTACTGGATATCATCGCTGCAGTTCTTTGATGTGCTCCTTCATCTTGACCATGACTTCATCCTCATCTGATAAATTAGATGTACTCTACTGGCCCAGAAAGATAATCATCACACCGAAAACTGTAAACTTTGCAAGAATTTGTGTATGTATGTACTTCTTCTTTCAGCTGTCAACTCTATAATCTCAGCATTCCTTTGCAGATCAGAACATATTCCTCGCCTGGTAACAGCTTCATCTGAAGCACAAGCACAACCACAAGTAAAGTATATTTGAGGAAAATGTGAAAAGTAAAATGATTTTCAGGCGACAAAGTGTGAAAAATATATGCGGAACGAGTTTATCATAAGTGAGGAAATTTATCTTTGCAATTTTGTGGCCTGAACTCGTGCAGAGCCTACACTTGCTGCCAAAAATTTATGAACTACAGACGCGACAGTGTGGGACACCCAGACGGACAGACAAATAGACAAATGTACAGAGAGACAGACCTCCGTCTGTCTGGGAAAGAAACTCCAGTGAGTGTTGCCGGAAAATCTATTTTTAAGCGCATAATTTTTCACGCTGCCACCTTTTGGGGCAGTTTGCTGCTATGCCACGAGTAAGTGTGTGCCGCGTCGCGTCTGCCCCTCTGCCAACCATCATTCCTTTTTTTTTCCTCATATGCATATTAATCTTCACACAGCCGATTTGTCGTCTGCTTTGGCCAACAAAAAAAGTATCTTTGAGTTTGTTTTGCCGTTGCAAGCGGATTTCCTGCATTTGGTTAGATTGAAATTTTGTCTGTGTTTGTTTACGTTTGGAATTCCACTAAGTTTTGGGCATTTATTAATTATGATAAATGTGGCTTGATTTGGGTTTATAATGCAAAGCTTTGGTTGAGCAACTAAACATGACGCAATTGTTTAGGATTGCAATTAATTATAATTAAAAAACTAATTAATTTATTTATATTAATTAATAATATTGCTGATGTAGGTAAATATATTAATGAATGAAGAAGGAAAGTATGAAATTCCCAATATTCCACAATCGACCCAAAAAGTGGAACTCGTTCAACAGCAGAAATTTTAACAAAAGCAAAACTCTTCATGCGAAAATCTTTGTTAGAAATTTCACAGTTTATTTCTTAGGATCATTTTTATGAGATTCTTAATAAAATGTGTTAATTATCAAATATTTTCATAGATTTCTGCTTTTTGTAAAATGTTTGAGATGTTGTTGGAGCTCAGGTTTCCATTTTATAATTAATAACTCAAACAGGTTTGGTGAACTTTTCCTGATATGCAAACTAGAGGTGGGAAACAATCGATGGCACTATCGATATTATCGATGGTGGCCACTATCGACTCGGCCTACTATCAATGGTGGAGCACTATCGACTCGGCCTCCTATCGATGATGCCGCACTGAAGATAGTGTTATCGATGGTTCTGTTTACACATCACTGAAATAAATTGCGCGTTTTTCTTCATTTGTGGCGTCGCTTGACTTAACAAGATGGATTTTCCTTCAATTAAAACACTAATGCTCAAATATTTGTGCATTCCGGCAACATCTGTGGAGTCAGAGCGAGTCTTCAGCAAGGCAGGACACTATCGATGTCACTATCGTCCACTATCGATGGCTTTGAAAAAACTATTGGCGGTCATCGATGTTTTTGGAAAATTTATCAGCGGCCATCGATGCTGCCGACTATCGATAGTTTCCCACCTCTAATGCAAACAATGAGGAAGCGGGAGGGAGAGAGAGAGAGAGAGAGAGTAGAAGTATTCATATAGAAAATTGACTAGGTATAACTTTGCTTAGACTCTTCTTCTTATAAATTATTGTTAGACTAGCAAACTATTCAATTCCACTCTAGATTAGTTATACTTTTCCGTGTTACATTTTATCACGAAAGAAAGAAGGATCTCCGTATATATTTTCTTGATCAGCATGGCAAGTCGAGTCGAGATAGCAATATGTGTCTCAACTTTGTTTCTCAGCATTGAAGCTATCGTCTTGTAATTTCTACCTTAGGCTTCTTCTTTCATTAAGCTGCTCAGCATCGGAATACTATATCATATAACTGCCATGAAAAAATCCTTATAGAATGATAAGGCCAAGCAGCGTAGTTTGTGCTTGCCCTGTTCTCTCTTGATTTTCTGTATATATATCAATATGGAGCTAATTGTACACGGAAAGATCTTGTAAATATTCTCGTATAATTTATTTTATGAATCTTAAAAAACGTCGCAAAACGATATATTTCTCAATTTCCAAACTAACGTTTCCTTACAGAATTTGTTACGCCCAGTTTCAATTTGTAGTTTTTCAATATTATAAATTATATTCAGCAATAGAAATATATACATATATATATGTGTAGCTTTGATTCATTAGTGTGCGATAAAGTCGAAACACGTAACATTATTTACATACCTTTACATGATCTTCTGAATGGCAGTTACATATTGTACACGGATATATATATGCTGCTGAATTCACAATTTGCAGCAATTGGCTGTTTGCTTTGATTCAGGTTGTTAAGCAAACAGTACCCTATTTCCTTCCCCCTTACACGGATTTTTTCATTCAATTACATTGAAAGTAAAGCCAATTAAAGAACTATTTTATGCCAAATGCATTTTACCCGAAAGCAAAAGCATACATATGTGTAGTCAAAGTGTTCAGAATGTTTACAGCGATAGCAACGTATCAAAAAAGGCAAGCAAAATATTTGTGAAATAAAACCCGAATCATACAAACACACACAAACACACACACACACACAGTCGGAAGTAACGAATACATATACACCACTCCGATGCATTGGGACGTTAAGGGTTTGCAATTGGAAAAGTTGAGTAGCCACAAAATGGCGCGTTGGCAGCCAAAGAGAAATAACAGGAAAAATTACAGTGCCAATGAATTGGCCATATTGGGAACCCAGTGGACGTAGTGTCTATGTGTGCGTAGTATCTGTGTGTGTGTGTGTGTGGGTAATATAACACAATACATTTGACAATTATACATGTTTACATTTCGTGCCACTTTCGTGCAGTTTTTGGCAAATAAAATTCAACACAAAATGTCAAAAACAAAGTCAGCGTTCTGGGTAAAACTGCAATATGCGGTTTCCCATTGATTGTGGGCGTGGCCAACAGGCTGGGGCGCACACGTAGCCATGGCAAAAGCAAAGCAAAGCATTTTAGCGTAACAATCAATTGATTTCCCCAGTGGTAAATGACAGTTGTGATTTTTTTTTCTTTTTTGCAAGCTTTATATGATTGCTTCTTTCATGTGTTTTCATACTTTTCGCAAGTTTTTCTAAATGTTTTCTTTCTGCTAGAATTTTTAATCAATATTTAAACATTTAATGGCCCGCCAACGTGACAAAGTGTGGCCATAATTTTATCTATAAATCATTACATTGCAGTTATTGTTTTTCTACATGGTTTTTTAATTATTTTTTGTTTTTTTGTTTTTGTTTGAAGCAAAAGTGCATTGCTGAAAGCATTGTTGTTATTGCAAAATGAAATACTGCCAACTGTTAGTGGTGCATTTAATATTTGTATTGTCTGAGGTTAGATGTTTTAAATGCATGTAATTTTTTTCTTTTTTAATAGACATTTCTTTTTGCAGCGCTAAAACTGTATGAAATTGAATGAAAATGAAATGTAAAATTGTTTTAGCTGTTTGCAAATGGTGGTTTTTGTCTTGGCTAAGTTAAAAGGTTACTTTTTCGAAAAAGTGTAGTATACTTTCAGGGATCAACATTTGGGTTGAGTGTTTGTGACGAAACTACTAAAAAAGAAGTAAAGAAGCAAATGAATAATTATACAAACTTAGTTAGCCTTAAGAAATGTAATTTTTTGAATCCTTTAAGTTGCCATCTACATCCAGGCCCAGCTATGATATTATTACACATCACTTACAACAAAATTGCATGCAGACAATATAAATCATATAGCAGCGAACTAACACACTAATACACACTGCGTATGAGTGATTTATGCAACGATTTTTTTCCAACCCCCGAAAAAAAGGAAACTAAATTGATTTTATTGTGTCTGGAGTCGCATAATAAACTAGCAACTGCAGCAAAGCAAACTTTCGACACATGAACATATTTCAAAAGGCTTAAATGGCCAAGCCAAAAGGCATTGGCAAGGATGGGGGGGGAACAACATAAGCAATAACCATAGCAATGGCAGCAAGAACACTAGTGCCCTCAAGGACACTGATGACAGGCTAAGCAAACAGGCAAGAGCAGCTAAAGCTGTAACTGTAGCTGAAGCTGAAAACGAAGAAGCCGGAGCGCAGCTGTGGTCGAACAGGCGGTCATAGGGGGTTAAATGAGTAAGCTGTGCGTGTGTGTATGTGTATTTGTGTGTCCTGCATCAATATCGACCACATGTGGTTAAATTATAGCCAATGCAATGCCCTCTGTGGCAGTGCTAGCGTCAACTTAAGGAGAAAATACCATAGGATGCCCTTCTTAGCAAAGAGTATAAAAATATTATCAAAAAGTTGGCAACATTTCTATATTCTTTTGTTTGGAACTAGCATCGGTAAGTCCTTTAACTGAACCGTAAACCAATATTATCTGCTTATAACAATGTGCAATGCCATGCAGAATTCCACTGGTCAAAATGCCTGAGGGTAGGGGAATGAGCGCCACTAAAATTATCGTAATTGGGTGGCGTCATTTGCATCGCAATCCTTGTTATTCTAATCATAATCGTTGGCATTTATTTGGTGGGTAAAAAGAAAATTGAAGATAGATTCGAAGAAATTGGAGGGACAAAGTCGTTATGAATATAATGATGCGACTGGGCAAGTTTACTGGACAAGTCAAGACATCTCAACCCCGTGCTCTTCTGCAATCTTACGCTCTACAAAATTATGATTTGTACATGAAGAGTTTCAAGATCTTTCAATATGGCAATAGCCCTTAAATGCTTTCTCTTATATACATTTTTATACAGAGTTTAAATTGCTTTCAAAAGCTTCACATCGGGCTGACTGTCATGGGCCTCGTACTGGTTCTAATAATGGTAATGGCAAAGGTAATCTATTTGATTTTCTGCACAAGCTACTCTGATGTGACTCCAAATTCATTTTGTACCTCAGAATTGCTAAATGTATATCAAACGTTAAGAGAATCTATCACTATTATAAACTTATTGCGACTATAAGATACTCGTACTCAGCATTTATTTAATACTCAACACACTCAAAAGTAAGCAACGCTGATCAAGAATGTATATACTTTATGGGGTCGGAGACACTTCCTTCTGCCTGTTATTGTCTGTAACATTTGTCTGTACTCATTTACTCTACTAGAGTAAGAGTGTAACAAAATTAATACTATAATTAATGAAATGAAGCAATACTATTTTCAGCTTTCGCAGTGTACAGCCGCTTTCAATTCTTACAATCACTTGAATAATGAATCAGCTCTAGGTATAATCTGCATTTGTGAATGCAAAATAAAAGCTGAGGACTTTTTTAGGGCATCCAAGCTTCATCTTCATCATGTCCGAAGCTACCTTTACTTTTTGTGACTCCCACTTGGCTTTTGCAATTTCTGTGCTTCTTAGCCGCACATTTATTTTGATATATATATTTTTTTTTGCCAGCTTTAGAGGAAATCAATGAAACATATTTCAAAGCGTAAACCAATTGCTTTTTAGCGGCCCAGCCAGTTTGCAAGCTGTACATTTTCTGCACATACTCGAATCTGGGTTCAATGGGGCAGAGCAGCGCATGGCCGCCTGCTGTGGGCTAAAATGAATGCTTTGGAGCGTGTCCAGCAGTGGCAGCCAATCCTAGCCCTCATGCACCCATATCACCGCTGCTGCTAGAGCTGCTCTTGTCGAGCTAACTCCATGAAATTCCGATTTCGCCCCGCGTTTCTTGTCAAATGAGCCAGAAGTAGTAGTTTTGTGGCTTTGCATAGAGCTGGACGCGTTGGACACGCTGGACACGGGTCCATGTTCATAAAGGGCGGCCATACAACTCTGAAATAGTAGTACACTGTAGTACTCGTTGCTCCATTATTGCGCCAAGTTTGCCGCGCTGATGGACTAACCAAAGGGAGACGGTCTCTGAGCACTTTTCATTAGCATGGGCATGCACTTTGCAGAGTGGGAGAGAGGGGGGTTTTGTGGCTTGGAGTCTTCGCAGGCATTTTGGCGTGACATTGATGTGGACATGCATCATTTGTTCGATGAAGAATATGTACGTCCAGTTCACCACTAATTGAGAATGGGGTTTGATTGGCAGGCCACTGGCATTCATGCAAATGGGAATTCTCTGTCTGAAGTGGATTTGGGAATTATAAATTTTGCGGTTTGCTGGTCGAGAAGTGAAATTGAATTATGCAATGAATACAAATGCTGGAGGAGTAAGCTAAAACTAACTGCTAAGAAGTAGACTTTGGAGTCCTATCTGAAAAATAGGATTCCTTAATGAACATTTAAGTTAAGTTAATAGATTAAATGCTTAAAATACAATGGGACCAGGAATTTTCCTGCTTATATTTGCAATCAACTACCGTATTAACTATGCAGAAAATTATGGAAAGAACTGTAACTCACTCTTCTTTGCAGATCCAAAGGCCACTGAATGCTAAGCACTTCCGCCCACCGACAGGGAAACCGAATCTGGCTTCAGTTTGGTTACAAAGTTGATAGAGGGTATCCTTATCGGGCGAGGATACGACCGGTATGCCATCGGAGGATTTGAAAAGTTCATCGGCTTTGCTGATTGCGGCATGGCGCTAGCGGTCGCCTTATATTTGGATATAAACTTTCAGCACGTATCCATAATGGGCGAGGTGGAGCGGTGGAGAAGTGCCCAAAACCCAAAATGCCAAACTGCATCGCTCCATTTTTCGAATTGTCGAATGGATAAAGTTACCCAAAATGGGTCATTGATAATGATTTGTATAGCAGAAATATACGTTGGCTTATCCAAATATCAAATACCACCATGACAATCAAACAAACTGATGAAGTCATTCCAGGATATATCGAATAACAACAAGCCCAGCGACAATCATGAAATACACAAATTCTGGCAATGAATCCAAGGCGGAGAGTCCGCTTTGTACTAAATAAGTTAAGACAAACGCGCAGCCTGAACACCTTTGTGTTAAGGCACCCTACATGAGACTACATTAGAGTTCTATCCAGCGCCAAATATATGATTTTATAATAATATTCGAGAGCCTTGACATGATCCTAACCAAAACCACCTAAGCAATGCTACTGAGATCGCTGCCCCCTTACACTGAAGAGTTAAATATCAAAAGTAGCGAAGTAGAACAGCCTGAGCTGCACCATGAATTTTGTGAATTCTAAGGATTTTGCCATGAATCTCACGATCCAAAACTGAGTCACCTTAAAGAAATTTAGAACATATATTGAGTGCCAGAGTGCCAGAGAAGTGCCTGCGTGTCCGTCAGGCAATCCAATCATTTCTATCAAATTTGCTCCTGGATGAATTTTGAAATATTAATGTTGGAGCAGATGCAGCTGGTGGTCTTCTGGAAATTCTGCAGCCCTCCGCATCACTCAAAATTAAACAAAAATTTTCCTTTTGCAATTTTTGCATCCTTTCAGCATCAGTTTTAAGCTGACTTTATGCTGTGCGAAAAATCAGTGTGGCAGACAGCTGCTGCTTTACAATTTTTTGCCTAGCCTGCAAATGACAATTTTGAAAGCGCCTGCAGCCGCATATGCCAGCATCCGGAAATTTAATTTCATTAGCAAAGGGGGAAATTAAAAGTAGTGTGTTAAAGGCTTGCAATTGATTTCTGGTTAAAGTTTATTTCATGTCAGCGGTTTTCCTTAGGAAGGAGCAATGGCAAAATGCCAACCTGCTAACCGTGTCGTATACGTAATGTGTTAAAAGTCTGCTATGCAAATAAAAAGTGCGAGTGCAAATTCATTTTGCGACCGTAGTGATGCCAAGATAAAGTTTTATTCAATTAACGGAATTTTCCGCTCTTAGTTTGGTCAATTAACCACGTCATCCGAGGTGGCTGTGCAACTGAAACTAAACCTGGAACCGGGAACAGAGCTAGCTGCTGGTCAAAGTTTGCCACCCACGGCAGAACCAAGCGCAGAGTTTATATGTATGTGCATATGTATATAGCCACTATTTAGGGACTTCATTTAAACGCTGCCCAACCCCCCATACCCCCCATAAAGCGTACATTTTTATAACGCAAAGTTTCATTCCGCCCGCCCAGCCCTGCCCTCCTTATCCTTACTCTATCTATGACTCCGCCGTCTCTGCTGGTTTCCTTGTAATTGTTTTAAGTTGCATTTATTTAAACTTTTTATGTTGGCTCGCTCCGTCGTCTAACTTTTCCTTTTTTTTTTATTATTTGCCAGCTTGTTGGAAAAAGTTGAGTTTCATTTTTAATTCTATCTTTTTTTTTCGTTGTTAATTTTGTTAAAGTTTTTCTTATCAGTTTTTCGTCGCTGGCATAAAAATTAAAAATATACATTTTTGCCATGTGAAAAAATAGTTTGACCAACTTTTATAATTTTGTTGGCTTTTTTCTGCTACGTTTTTAAGGTGCTTTTGTTTGCATTCCATGAAAAAATGTTCGCAATATGAAGCTTATGTGAGCAGACAGACTGCAGTTTTTATACACAATTTCATTTATTTTACTTTTTTTCTTGCTTTTCATCCTGCTTTACTCCAATTGAGAGATTATTTTCATAGTCGTTATCGTGTAACCAAATTTACAAGCTCGGACTGGATGAATTTATTAAGGGGAAAGTGGTGCAGCTCCGAGACATATTTTACATTGCATTTGGAACGCTATAGTCGATATTCCGACAATAAGATACGAGTATCTCAGCATTTATTCAATATTCGGTACACTAAAATGGTATGAAAACAACCTTGTTTTTTTGGGGGGATGGGGGGGTGTTTTCATACAAAATGTTTGTTTTACGATCCGATCTTAACAAAACTCGGCAAATCGGTAGATTATACATATACAAACCGAAATTCAACCAAATTGTGACGCAATTTGTGGTAGATATAAAGTTTTGCGGTTTGTGGGGGCGGTAGGGGCGTGGCAAAATGTAAAAACAAACTTGACCTGACGCGCCACATGGGGAGTCTGCATGCCAAATTGGGTCTCTCTAGCTCTTACAGTCTCCGAGATCTAAGTATTCATACGTACGGACAGACGGACATGGCTAGGTCTACTCTGCTGTTGAAGCTGATCAAAAATATATATACTTAATGAGGTCGGAGACGATTCCTTCAGCCTGTTACATACATTTGCACGAATACAATATACTCTTTTACACTTTGGTACGAGTATAAAAAGCGAGTGTAAAAAGCAGGTGGAATGTATGTAGCAGGCAGAAAGAAGCGCTTCCGATCACATTAAGTATATATATTCTTAATCAGTATGACAAGCCGACTCGATCTATCCATGTCCGTCCGGATGTATGAAAATCTTGGATACTATAAGAGATAGAGACTTCGATTTGGATTTTTATTATCCAGTTCAAGTTTATTTGATTTTTGTTGTCACGCCCACTTTTTAGGGTGGCCCCCATACAAACCACCGTCAATTTTACTGTTTTTATTTCATAGTTTTTTTTTTCATTGGAATTGAACCAAATTTAATGATTCTGTATATGAGTCAACTGACCGAAAAATTAATTCGGATCGGGCAACTCACATCATATAAGCTCACATAGAACCCATTTTTTGGAAACAACAGAAATTGTTTGGTTTTCATCCAAATCGAGCCAAATTTTGTTTGTATTCCCTTTAAGAGGCCCCAAGTCCGAATTTGTCCGAGATTGATCAGGAGCGACTTGCTTTATTTTATAGCGGCTTATTAGCTTCAGGGTATTTAACCGTCGAGCAGTTGCGTTCGTACTTGTTTTAGTATTATTTCCGTAAGCCCTCGCATTCTCACACTAACAATAAATAGGTTAGATTCAATCAGACGGTGCTATATTGGCATACATGAAACAATTTGGCTCCACTCCAACTCCCAGCAAGAGCATCTACCACCTCGTTTTAATGGATGCCTCCATGTAGACGCGCACTGATCTAGACTATCCCATGAAAATTATGCAGCTTACGATGGATAATTGCATGGATCTTTTTACTGCTTGGATGCCACGGAAGATGTTGTCAGAGAAACATTTAATAATAAGTTAAAAATATATTCATAAATAGCATATAAATGCGGTGTTGCGTCGATCCTTGCCTGTTGGTCTGAAGTAGTGTACCAAATCATCTTTTATCTGGCAAACGGTACACAACCAATGGAAGCCAATCTTCAACCCATAATGAGCAAATACTAAGCTGCATTTAAGTTTAAGCCAATATTGAATATTAATGGTTCATGTTCAACTTCAGCTGATCTTTGCATACAAAATGTTCGAAAAATAGTTCATACAAATACTCGCACATCACCTTCTTCTCCACATTGATTAAATTCGTAAAAATATATTTTATTCAATTACATTTTGGGTATTATAAACATATATAAAAAAAAAAAACTGAAAGCAGACAGCAAAAGAAAAAGTCAAATATTGTCATTGTTCGCACATTGCCTTTAGCCAAGCCAACTCCTTGCCCTTTCTTTGCTGCTTGCCTTTTCTGTTCTTTGGGGTAATAAATGCAAGTGTGCTTTTTACGACACATGTCGTTTGGTTGGGCGAAAAAAACAACAACAAAAAACAGAAAACAATAACAACAGCAACAAGAAGCACAATATATTTGCCACAAATGTGACTGAAAAGGGGGAGAGCATACATACATACATACATATAGCGGACGGACACAACAGCACAACACAGCACAGTTGATGTGCGATTTCTGATTTCTGATGGCAACGGCTGTCGTTACTCATACGCACCGTAAATTTGATGCAACAATGTTTGGCCGCATAAAAATGTCACAGAGCGTGCAAACAATGGATATGTGCTACACATACATCTCTGTATACAAGGCAGATATATATATATATATATATATATATACATATATGTGTGTCACATAACTCGTTGAGTGGGCGTGGCACTGCCGCAACATGTATAAAATATCAAAGCGCATAAAATGCACATATTGTATGCCAATGCGAATGCGATGCGCGAAGCATACTTTTGGGCATCGCAAATCTATACAAAAAGGAAAAAGAGGAACAAGAATGGAAAACAAAAGGCATACATACGGCTCTGGCCATAAAACGAAGGCTTTGCCATATAGAGAATAAGCATAAGGGCGGCATAGCATTTGCAACGCAAAGTGCGCATAAATACGACTCTAGAGTGGATTGAGAAAGGCTGGAGCGAAGTAGGAAAAGTGTTGGTGCAGGAATAGTACTTTTTTTAGGCGTTGGTCGGGACAATTCGAATCGCTTTACTTGGCTTAGCTTTCGCCATGGCCATGCCACATATCCATAGCAGAGATAAATCATAAAACAATGCTTATTGCTCTTTTCCGCTTCAGTTAGTGTTCGCTATTCGCTTGTTGCTCTCATATCGGAGGATGCATACAATCAGATAACGATGGTCAACTTGTACGCTCTTACCAACTTGTGGTCACTTTTGTTCCGCTGTTTTCTACATTGTTCGACTTTTCTGATTGTACTCTATAACCAAAAGCGCAGCGTATCCAAAGTGAATGTGAATGACGTTTCCAAAGGTAAATTTTCAATGTTTCGTTTAGCTTCATATTACTCATTTCATTTCAACAACATTTCCAGCACAACAAGCACTTCAAATTGCAATGAAATTGCCTGAATTAATCTAATCCGCCGCAATCTCAACCTAATCCAAATCTTCCATTGCACCTCATATTTATGTCTGTTGGATGAGTAGCACGAATCATTGAAGTGTGCTCGAGTAGCTATGACTGGCTTGAGTTTCTGAATCTGTGTTGTACTAGAACTTTAATCTTAAGCCTAAACTCGAATCCCTAATGTTGGTGTGTTATAATATCAAAAATTAACTTGAATCTTAAACCTAAATTCGAATCCTGAATGCGTATCAGTTTCTGTATGTGTGGGTGTGTGTGTTTGAAGTCCATTTTCTGTTTTGGTAGACGGTGGTGACGATGCCACGATATGGATTGCAAGATACTCAAACGAAGAATTAACACAAACACGAACAGAATATAAATAAATGAAGCCAAATCTTTTTCTGTGTTTTCTTGTGTTTCTTCGGTTTCGGTGAAGAAAGCAAATATGAAATAGCTGAAGCAGTTTACTTCTCCTCAAATAGATACAAGCCGAATTTGGTTTGATTTGGATGAATAACAGAAAGTTATGCTCTTAGGTGTTCATTCTGGAATAATCGGTTATATGGTTGTACGATCTTTATCAGATCAAGACAGCGGACGTAGAGCCTTCTCAAATGAATACAAGCCGAGTTTGTTATGCTCCTAAGTGTTCATAGTCCGATCCAGATGCAACATAAGCTTTAACAACGTGCAGACAAAAGAAGCAAATGGTACAAATTTCAGTGTAGCCTTTAAGACTTCTGAGATCGTTGTGTTGAAACAGGCGGACGGACGGACAGGCGGACAGACGGATATAGTTTAATTGATTCCTCTTGTCATGCTGATTAAGAATATATATACTTTATATAGTCGGAAACGCTTCCTTGTTGTTTGCAAAGTTCCTGACAAAAACAACAATCACATTTTTCGTGAATGGTATAAAAATGGGATTCATTATTGAACATTTAAGTTAGGTTAATAGATTAATGTGATCAGGAATTTCTCTTTTATTATTGCTTACATTTGCAATCAACTACCGAGTTAACTATGTAGAAATCTCTCTCGCTTCTTTGCAAATGCAAAGGCAACTAAATGCTAAGCACATGGGCACTTCCTCCCACCGACGGGGAAACCGAAACCGGCTTCAGTTTAGACACAAAGATCTGACATACTGCGAATGCAAGCGCAGTCGACGCACGCTGCAGGTTCTCCAATTTCGCACCGATGGTATCCTCGCTCGATATGGATACGCGTTGGAAGTTTACATCTGCAGCGGATTTCGCTGGCTACGTTGGCGGTACCACATCGCGACTTCTACTACACCAGAGAAGTAGATACGCACATACATGCCTCGTCATTCATGAATCAGAAGCATTTCATCAAGAAGACAATGGCAATACCTTATATTTATTGTTGAAGACGAAGAAGACGATGTCTACGCATAGATTATATGCAGTATTTTTATTGGGATCCGGTTGAAGCTAACAAGTCGCTGTTCAAAATACCTACTTCATCTGCTTCCCGTATTCTAGACAATCATAGCTTATTACGTTTATAGCAGTTTAATATTTCCTCCTAAAGTATCTTCATAGGTAAACCATTAACTTTACCAATTATTATTCAAAACTTAATCACAAACTCAACACTGAATTTACACACTCTGCAAATTTAACCAATAATCTTTAAGCAGACTCTCAACTTACAAACATAATTGTGCCAGGAAAAGAAGTTGTTGTAGCTCATAAAAATATGACAAAGTCACAACTCAGGCACGCGCCGCACACTCCATTCCGAAATTTCCATAACCCATAACCCATAACCCACCTTATGAAAATGTTACTTGGGTGGCATGAAGATGTACTGCGTACGGGTAAGTGGGGGCAAATGAGTTGCTGCATGGGCAGGCAGACTTACCGTCATGTATTCATCCAAACGATGCTTCCAATTGTCAGATCTATCGATTAGATTGTTCCATTGCTCGGAAAGTTTGCCCACTTCGCGTCGTATGCTGCGTGTCAGCTCTCGGCTCTGCTCCTCGACAGACATGTAACATGAATCGGAATCGTGCGGAGCTGCAGGTAGAGAGGGGAAGTCGTATGAAAAATGATGAAAATTCGTTGAATAGGAAGGTAGGTTGAGAGCCAGAGGAAGTCTCAAGACAAAAAAAACAGAAAAAAACAATTGCCATGCCATTAAAATGGTGGCTGGGTTGATTGCTACACGCGGACTTGCTCCTGCCCGTACTGTCTCCTGGCACGTACATGAGCCTTTATGAATTAGAGATGATATTATGACTCTTAATGTCTACTGACTTCGATGATTATGTGCTCTGTGCTCTCTCTCTGTGTGTGTGTGTGTGTGTGTTTCGTTGGTTGAGCGGGAGGGGTTGTGCGGGGTATCGTAGAAATGACTCAAACTTTGATTATGCTGATTGCGCTCAGTGATTAAATTTGCAAATAAAATAATCTCAACTGAAGTATGGAAGTGTTTCAAAGCACGGAGTTCAGCTCGGCAAATGACATTTAAGCTCGAGGGATAAACAGTAAATTGAAGCACAGACAAAAGGGCGTGTCAAAGGTACGAGAGAAAATTGCATTGGCTATCTGAAGTAATCATGGGAAATCAACAAGAGGAATATATAATATATACGAGTATCAAATGAAATCAAATAGAAACTGGAAAACCAATTAGAGAGCTGCCTTAGTTTATCATGTAATAGTTAAAGCTTAATATGAAAAGTTGCAGTTTTTACTTGAAATTGCTTAAATTTGTTGCTGTAATTGGCAAAATTTACGAGCAGAAGCTGATACATGAGCAAGAATTACAGCCAGAACTAGGCTGATTCGGACAAGATGAAGTTATCATATATGCTGGCCAAGCTCTTGCTTTTACCCCTGAAAATGTCGAGATCATAATATTATATTCAGCCATGAGCTGTAAATATGCAACCAATTAACGTAGTACAAATCATCTCACACATTTTGCTAAGCATAAAAGTACAAAATGACTTCAGATTTTGGTTAATTTAACTACATTTATGAGCTTATCTGTGTATATGTAATATCTTACAATAGATTCTGGTGGTTTTTAATACATTCATGAACTCATTTAAGAATTACATGTCGCATGCCATAGTATCAGACGTTTGCAACTAGAGCATTCTCAACTGGTTCTGCTGACAGCATTTCAAAGCATTTTCCATATTATTGTCATTGCATTTGCTTCGGGAAAACCTTATGCTATTATCATTTAAAATGATCGCTTAGCTCTGTTGAATATTTGAAGAGCTTCAATAAGTAGCTGCAATAAAAGCGCAAAAAACACGAACGACAGACTACTGCTTAAGCTGTTTACAATTTCCCATTTTTCCCATTATCCCGTTTTCCGTTGAGCATGATGCGACAGCCAATACTTGGCGAAAAGTAAAAGTGTCATGAAATTTGAAAGACAAACTGACACGCGCATGTGGCAGAAAGAGGAAATGCAAGCAACTCGAATGAGTGACAGACAAGTAGCAGGGCGGGAGACGGCCAAGCCGCAGCCACCACTGACACTAAAGGACATAGTGACACTGAAAAGTACGACAACAGAATCGATGAACGACGAACGGCGAACGACGAACGTCCAGGCTAACAGTTGGCCAAAATCTGAATTTAATTTAATGCACGGACGGAGACGACGAACAACTTTTATGGCCCAAAGGAGGACATTTCAGAGTGGGATTTGGACAGCTCTTGGTAATATGACGTTAAGCAAATATAGAGACTTCAACTTGTGCGAGCACTCGCACTCGCACTCGCTTTCTTTGAACACGCTTCAGCTGCCTGCTCGAAGTTGTTGTAATATTCAAATTCAATTTAAAGATTGAGTTTATCGCGTGAATGTTTTCTGCTTTTTGCCCGCTTCGCTGGCAACGGACAGCTGCGGAAAACTTTTCGTTTCGAGTTTTTGATGCGAGTACAACTTCCGCCTTTGCCTTAGAGTTTGGTGAACATTTTATTTTTTATCAAAGAACACAAATGCATTGGTAGTTGTTGGAGATTTAAATAAGATTGGGAAAATGAAATTTGAGTCTGAAATTTAGAGTTCTTAAAGATTTTTCATATATTTCCATATAGTAATAGAATTTTGAATGCTTCGTTAAAGCAAATCAGAAGACTATATTGTCCGATAATAACTGTAATCTTAGAGTTATCACTATTTCTTAACTAAAGTGAACCAAATGGCCCCCTCTTTTTTTCCTCTACTTCGTATCTCTCAGGATCCTTCTTTTCTCACACGCCTCTTTTGGTCTTTCTCTTTCTGTTCCGCAAAAAGATGTTCGTCGTATCCGTAATTGAGCACAACGATGTAGCTGTGCGTTGCTCTACTGTTTGCTCACTTGAACATTCCATATTCATATACGTACAGGACTTATCTTGTATAAAATATGACTTAGACAAGCTTCATCCTACATAGCTAACCCAAACTTTCGACCATTCTTGTTTAAGTTTTGTATATAAATATTTATTACTAATTATTGCTAAATTGTTGTTAAGCTCTGTTCTGGTTTCAACCACATACAAACGCTCATACACACACTCACACACACACATATACAGCGAGAAACTGGTTAACCACAAAATAAGCATCAATGGCCAAAATCAAATGCCAGATAATAGTAGGCCAGCCTCATAGTTGCCTATTGAGCAGGATACGCAGACACAGACACTGCAATAGCCACACTCACTCACACATAGATAGATGGATATCCACACAGGCAGACACACTGTTGATGGTTTGGCACTAATAGCGTACTAATCGCACTAATTGCTCTGGTCGCAATTATCGTTGACGCCTTCTCGCTGGCCGCCAGAGTCTCCCACTAAGTCTCCACACTCTCTTGCCTTAGCTCTTCCTCTATTGCCATCTCTATCTCTATCTCTATTGTGCGTGCAGCGAAAAACCAAAACAAACCCAAACCCACACCGAAACCCAACTGAATTCAATGTAACCAAAAAACCCACACGGCCATTTGCTAAATTGTTAACTACAGTTTAAAAAAGTACTCAGCCAGAGCCCAGGCTTTGGTTAGACAAGAGCAACAGGCGGGGGACGTGGGTGGGTGTGTGTCATTGGGTGGGGGCGGTTGCTAACGAAATCAATTGGCAATTCAGCTTGCTCTGTACAGTTGCCCACTTTTAGGCGCTCAAATGCCATGTGTGTGTGTGCCAGCGTGTCTATGAGCATGTGTGTGTGTGGTTTGCTCAGCCAGTACTTACTAAGCTTTTGTAAAATTGTTTAAAGCAAGTTCTCAGTTGATTTTCAATTTGAACTGAAAGTGTTTAAGTAAGCTGAACTCATTGAATTTGAATGAGTTGGAAAACTGAACAGGAATGAACAGCTACATTAGGGTAATGGAAGGTTACCTACTAGCCATGGAAGGGCATGATAAAAGGTTAGTTAATTAGTAAACGATTGATTACAAAAAGAACTTTAAATATTTGAAAATGTGATGATCGATTTGTGGCTTCGGTTGTTGAAAATTAGCAAAGATGCAAACAGAATATGTCCCAATATGATCAATACCAATGTGGAACTAGAAAGTTGGTCTGTTTATAGTTATAATATTTTCAATAGATTGGTGGAACAGCGTACTAAATTTGTACTACTTTTGAAAATAATACTAAATAAGAAAATATAAGTTGTTGTACTCTTTTTGGTACATATGAGGCGTCTTACAGATTTTTACAATTTTTTTTTTTAAGAGTTTTTAAAATCTGGTATTTTTACAGCTTTTTTCAAAGATGCGCTAGCTTTTTTGGACCATTAGTCTAGAATATCACTACCGATTTGAAAAACCTTTACGGCTTACACATTTTGGTGCGAGTTTTCTTGAATTTCAAAGTCAAAAAATCGTAAAAATACCGCATACGAAACCATAATTTTCTTAATTCAAAGTTATATAGCTTAAGAACTGTTGATTTTAATGAAAACTGATGTATCAATGGCAAATAAACTAAATAGTTTCCAAAGGACATAAAGCTTTTTCAAATCGGTTGCGGCATTCTAGAAAAACTATCAAAAATGCAATCGCATCTTTGAAAAAGCTAAAAAAATACCAGATTTTTTAAAAGATTCTATAAAGTCAGAAGAACCAGAAGAAGTAGGTTTGGTAACTTAAACAATTTGAGTGTTGCCTGGTGTAATTAGACGTAATATGAGTATAACTAATGCTTAGCTGGAAAAACCACTAATTAAACCAACAAATTTTAGCTTCTTGCGTAAGACAAGAGTAAGAGCTTGTTACAGAGCAGGCGTCCAATAAGTGCGAGTAATCAATAGTATGTTGACGATGAATTTCTCGGAAACTTATTAATTACTAAGATTTTCTATTTTTGATTAAAACATTGAAAATTAGGAAGCGGTCTGAAGGATCTTAACTTATGTGGAGCAGGTAGGTGAGACTAAAGTATATGTGCTTTTGTAATTTGAATAGCTTTTTTGTATTAAAAAGTTCTCTTTAAGTAATGCTATAATTGCAGATGTACGACTTGATGGAGTTATGGGTCTATGAATATTCAAAATGATCTTAATCTTAACTCCGTGGAATATTTCCAATGATGTGGGACAAAAAGCTGGTTGGCGCGCACGCTAATCTGGAAACACTGGGGAGTACTAAATGATTTTAACATTGTTGTCGAGCGCCAAGATTCAAACTCGTCAATGGAAGTGGAAAAATCATTACCAGTTGCGGTTTTGTCAGTTGCAATGAAAATTATCATAGCGATAAAAAGGAAGGCATTGAGAAGGGACTAAGTTGGGGATTGCCAGCTATAGCCCCTTCTGTCGAAAGCAAACGGCTGTATTCGCTGACACAAGACCGGATCACTTCGAAGTTGGTGATTTTTAGCTATCGAAAAAACAAAAATCGCGAAAGTCGATACGAGTTTAATATAATATAAGAATATAAGTAAAATATAAGTCACATGGCTCTACTATGACGAATTATTGGCAATGAATTGCAGAATACACGAAACCATTTGGAGGTGACAAAAGCTTTCTTCCACCATGACAATGTACACCGGCTCAAACGTTTGCCAAATTCACCATATTCTCTTTTTGTTTCCAAACTGGAAAAAGTCAGTTGCAAAGAAGAGATTTCAGTGGAATGAAGAGTTCATTAAACATTTCGCATGTATCGGCAAGGTATAGCCCGGCAGCCTCTTGTAACACCAAAGCAAAGCAAAGCTCTCATTATAGTTCCCAGACAAACAACAAAAGTTTATGTAGAAACCCAAACGATACTTATTTAAACTGTGTATTCTTTCGAATAGGTGATCCAATATAAAATTTCTAACATTTGACATCCCCTAGACGATAGCCTTTGTGTCGTCTTTTATATCCTAGAAAACTTGATGGCCCCCATGAAAATGATCTTAAAGCTTCTTTGCACACATTTTCCAAGACTCTCCAAGACTTAAGCTTTACAAAAACAAAAATATAAAAGGGCAAACTTAAAAAATTCATGGCCACTTTACAGCGGTCAACTTTTAGTATGTGGCATCAGTTTATAGTTGGATCATAAAACTTACTTTCCGTATCGCTGGCATCGGAAACGGGCGCCTCGTTGGCAATGTACTGACGGCCGCTCGTTAAATTGCTCTCAACAATGGGGCGCTTATCCTCCAATTGGCGGCGAAAGGCTTTATGATCATCCTGCAATAGATAAACAACAGTTGATTTGTTTAAAAAAAATGCTTAGTGAAGAGGAGAGAGTATAGAATATATTCATAGTTGAATGGCCATAAATATGGAAGCCTTTTCAAGTGGCAAGGCCCCATAAAATACCATGTCATGGAGTGAAATACTCGAAAGTGCGCACAATAAATTTCATGTTTAATGCATTTAGTTGTGAAAATAAAAATACAATAATAAATACAGCTGCAGAGGCGAATCAAATGAAAAGCACAACGAACTACAGGCCCCAAAAAATAAAAAGGCGGCTCTTACTATATGAAGCACAGACTCCAGGCCGCTTCCAACCACTGCAAAATCTTCAAACCGAAATGTAAATGTCCGGCAGACCGTAACTTAGTGGCAGGCAATAGATTTACACGAGCCCCCCTCTCCCTCTCCCTGTCAGGGCCAGGCCACCCCCATTTAAGTGGCTGCAGGGTGAAAGTTGGCTAATTTTTTTTCTTCACTTCCAAACCTCCACAGCGGGGGGTCCAAGCTAAGTGTGTGTGTGCTGGGGGCAAGTGGAATTCAAGTGGCCCACGCTGAGTTAGACAGTGTTCTCTTTACTCCATTCTCAACTGGCCTGGCTGAATATATGTATAAGCATACATATTTTTTTCCACCATTTCTCTAGGCAAGGCCTTAAGTGATTTCCGCTGGCTTACATATGTATGAGTATGTGTAAGTGAGTGTGAGCTGTGTGTGTGTGTTGTGCGTTGTGTGTGTGTGTGTGTGTGTGTGGGCCTTGGTGAGTGTGCATGTTTTTGACATAACAAGCATCATTTAACAATTACATGTGGCATATAAGTAGTTTGGCAGCATTGGCGGCAGCTGAGCCGAGCCGAGTTGAGCTGAGCCACAATTGAAAGCAGCTAACTAGGCAATTTGGTCAAGTCCAGGGCAGTCGAAATATAAAAGTATATATAAAGTAATGGCCACAATTGAGGGAGCTCACCTAAGAAATGTACACCATTGATGAAAAGCTTTGAAAAAGGTCACATATATTTATTTATTGTAGTTTACGTATTTATATGAACTAAATTATGCCCATTTGCGCAAGTGATACGACCTATCGTAGACGAAGGTTTAGCAGCAATAATTTGACAGTCCTTTTTGTATTGGTTCCCTGCTTTTATTCTCATAAGTCTCGTTCGATTTTTAGCTTTATTTGTTGTCATTTGTCATACCCTGCTTGGTTTTTTCACTTTCGAGTAGTTGGTGTTACACATTCTTGTTTCGAGAAACTAATAAGATGGCTTCCTTCTTAACTACGTAGTCTGTTAGACTTCTAACTCAAATGAGCTCAGTCCGAAGAACAATAATCATTTAAAAAAAAAAAACAGTGTTTCTTCACTCTCTAAGACCTCCAGCTTGCATAATAAAGATAACATCACTGGTTTAGCTGTCTTTTAGGGTCTCGCAACAATCAGCTAATCAAAAACGCTTCAACAAAGATATGAATCTAGTAGCCATTCTTCACTATCTTCGTACAAATGGAGATAAATGCACATAAGAATTTAAGTGTTTACACATTTATTTGCCCAAATATCTAGATTTGTCTGTTACACACATTTGAAGAAAGATAATAAAAATACTCATCAAATCAGTAAAGAAATATTAAAGAAATGTGTCGAGAGAAACTTATTCAAAATACTAAATTATATGAAATGAAATTGATATTAATAAATGTATATGAATATTTCAAAGTCAAATATCTACTCGGCCTACTATCGATGGTGCCGCACTGACGATAGTGTTCGATAGTGCCATCGATGGTTCTGTTTGCACATAACTGAAATAAATTGCGCGTTTTTCTTCATTTGTGGCGTCGCTTGACAACAAGATTATTTTGTTAAAAATTTTGTTTGAAGAGTTTTAATTGTTTAAAGCATCGAGTAGGCCAAGTTTTTAAATACTTAACTACAGTTTTTATATTGGGTACTATCGAGGCACTACCAATGTCGCTATCGTCCACTATCGATGGTTTTGGAAAAATATCGGATGTCATCGATGATTTTGGGAAACTATCGACGGCCATCGATTGTGCCCATTATCGATAGTTTACCACCTCTAACTCGTACTCTAGTAGAGTAAACGAGTGTATTCCCGCAAATGTATCTAAAAGGCAAAAGGAAGCGTTTCGGACCCTATAAAGTATATATATTCTTGATCAGGAGCAACAACCGACTAGCAATGTCCGTCTGTCCGCCCGTATGAACACCTAGATCTCGGAGACTATAAGACCTAGAGTCACCAAATTTGATAGACTTCTTTAGTATTTCGTTAGATCAGGTTTGTTTTTAAAGGATGCCATGCCCCCTCCCACCCCACAAATCGATAAAAACTTTACACATTTCCATTTGAAACTCGGCTTATATATGTATAAGCACAAATTCTACCAATTAGCCAAATTTCAGTATGATCGGATAATAATTGTAGACAAAATCGTAAAGAAACATTTTGTACTATAGCACCCCACCCGCCATAAAAAAAAATGAAAAAGTGTGGCATACTTTTGCGAGTTTCGAGCATTAAGAAAATGCTGAGTACTTGTATGTTATAGTCAGCTTATCGACTATAGCGCTCTTGCTTGTTGTTTTTTTTTCATACGTCCAATCTGACTAACTAACTAACCATGTATTGCCGAGGGCGTCTGGCTAGACTAGCTCTGGTATGATTCATTGCTATGTCGATATTTACCTGGCGAGGGACAACTGATTCTGTTTCAAAAGCCATCCCGCAATTATGAAAATTTCATGCTCAAATTCTTGGTATTTTCCATCCAAAATTCACTGATGTTTAGAGAATCATTTAAAATTATTATAATTAAACTTTGCATAGCCCCACGCAATTCCCATTGAGTGCAAATTATTATCATATATGACTGACTATATTCAGGCTTAGTCACTTGCAATTGTTTCGAAATTTGAAATGCAAAATCATGTTTTCACGGGATAAATTATAAAGCCTTTTCATTCAATATAAACATGATTGTGCTGCTGGGATTTTCGTTTGGTTTTTATGTGGATAAACAAAAGAACTAAATAATTATCTAATTATGGCCAAATGTGTGCAATGATATATATTTGCTTAAGCCTCGGAAAAAGCCTCGACAAATATGGGCTGAATGCCAGCTATGTAGTTTATGTTTCATTAAATCACAGTGCCAGAGACTTCTTGAATGTGTTGATACACACACACACACGGACACATACACACAAAGCGACAGCGAAAAACTGCCAGAAAATGACCCACAAAATGGGTCACAAGCAAGGCAAGCCTTCCACACAATTAGTTGTTCGAGCAAATTGAGGTGCAGTAAGAACTTTCCAAAAGGGTCTAAATCTGGGTCGTCGGCATTGTAAGGGCAAATGAAAAGGAAGTTTTTGCATGGGGATGCGTCGACTATGAGTATATCCTTTATATAATAAGAGATTTATAAAAGTCTGTTGCAATGGCGGAAATTGTGGTGGCTGCTTTGGCAAAGATCATTTATATGTTGGCAGCTCTAGAAATCGTCATTATGTTTATAGAAAATGTTCGCGCTTATCGATGGTTAAATGTTAGCTGTCTTTGTACAACTTCGCAGTTTGAATTCGAATGCTACCGCAAACAAGAGCATTTCCATACAAACTTTGACCCCATGTAGAGTTTCAGGTGATATTTTTTCAATTGTTTAGGCCAAATATATTCATCTGCTACCGGTTAAGCTGGGATGATCATAGATCATAGCCCATTTGAATCGTTGACTTACCAACTGCTTCTGCAAACTGGCCGCATCGCCGCGCACCGGTCCCAGTCCCAATGTGCTCAGCTCCGTGTTCTTGCGTATAACCCATTCGGTCAGCTCGCGAAGCGATAAAAGCAGCGCGTTCCAATGTTCCGAATTTGACTCCAACCGATTCCTGCAATCAAACAAACAAAAGCCTCAGTTAGAAGACGCTGGTAAGTATGCTACGCGTAAAAGCGTAAGCGCCATAATAATATTAAATTTAATTTGTACTTTGCTGGAAACAGAAATGGCGGCAGCCACAAAATGTCAGCGACAATTTGTCTATTTCCGTGTTTCCTGCCATTTCCCCCCTCCCCCAGCACATTGGACAACCCTCTGAGTGGGGTCTCTATTAAGGTCGCTCGTCGTTTTGCCTTTGCATTCTAGTTTTCGCCTCCAGCGCAGACATCGGACGGACAGTTGGATGGTCAGAGGGAAGGTGGGGGAGTACAAGCCCAAGTGCCTGGCGTCTATGCTAAATTTCAGCCGTCGCTGTAATTGTGAAATGCCAAGCCAAACCATTTCATTTTCATTTTATTTGGCCAAGGAAGCGCCTTACGTTCTGCCAGCCACTTGTCCTGTCGCCCGCCATATCGCTGGCATATTTTCGCCCATTATGTTGCTGCAAAAAATCTGAAAAATCTCCGTTCGCGCTCCGGTAATAACAATAGTCATCGTCATCTCATTCCGTGTGCTTGTCCCCACTTCCATTCGCAGTCTCTGCTCTGCTCCTTTTCCTGTTCTCGTTCTTTTGTCTGTTTATCTTTGAGGAAATTCTTCGCTTTGCCTTGTTTTCTTTATTATTTCTTTCCTTTGGCTTTCGCTTATAATTAAGGCATATCATGGAATTGAAGCTGTCAGCTCCTGCGAACATGTGCATGTAAGTGTGGGTGGGTTACTTTTGTTAACTTTCAGGCAAAAATAATCAAAAGAAATAACTCGCGCTGAAAATATGCTGCCAAATAAATTGTATTCAAATACAAAATATTTTCCCATAATCTTTTCTCACTTCGGGTTTCCACTTGAAATCCTTTTGTTTGCCTGTTTATGGCAGGATGCCTGTGCCAGGCACATTTTCTGCAGCTGATTTTTTTTGGGAGCAATTATTTGGAAGCTAAGATATTGGAGGGGTCAGAAAGATAGCTCAATGATTTGAGTGGGCCTCACCGATTCCATTGTCCACTTTTGGAGTCAGCTGTGTTTGGGTATGTTTTGTCGAGAGTGGAGAGATAATGAGAAGGTTGGTAAATGAAAAGGCGGTTCGTAGGATTCGAATATAAGTTTCCAATTGTGTGATCCTAACTATCCGCAAGCTATCAATAGAAATGGCTAGATCTGAATTAGGTGCAGAGTTCTTAAAACTTCAATGCTATTTGCTTCCATCATTCTAAAATGATGAACGCCTCAAGCCAATTTGTAACGCATGTAAGTAAAAAAATGACAGAAAGGATACTTTTATATGTTCTCATGCAAGTCGCAAATATAAAAGAAATATTCAAATAAAGTAAACTCAAGGACACAATCAACTCAGTAGACAGTGATTCACTATTTAGATCAAGAACATAAATGCTGTCTCCTGATAATAATTCTAAATATGAAGATTGCCCTATTATTATCCCTTACAATATCATTGACCACATCAACGAAACATTGCTCTTCGGACTTTTGTAATCACGCTGGAGATTGCATTTTGGTCAATCAACAACCGCATTGCAACTGCTATGCGGATGCATTCGAGGGTAAGCACTGTGAGAAAGTGAAAAACCTGTGCAACACGGAGGAGAATGTGTGTCCCATGAAATTGGGTTGCCTGCCCTATGTGGGGCAAGTCGTTTGCGATTGTAAGGGCCTGAGGAGCGGTCACGACTGTAGGATATTCGAGCGAGTTGCTCCAACCAAGGCGATGTGCAGCTTCAATGTGAGGGCCACCTACGGCGTCAAGGAGTACGTAGTTTTGAGCTTTGAGCAGACGGGCACCGCTGATTTCGACATAACAATATCCACACCAGACTATGAGATCGGGCATGTGCCGCGCTTGCATTCGAGTATTCCTGAACTGCGGTCAAGGAGCAGCAACTATACGAGCAACTTGGAGGCAGCTCTGCGCGATTTAGGCATACGAAATTATGGATGGGTGACGCTGCCCTATAACAGGGGTCATTACTATGCCTTCCCAGCTGAGTATTTTACTTTAGGCGCCAATCCATTGACAGTGCGCATTGCTTCTTATGACATTGATGGCACATCGGCGCCCTATGTACAAACTATTCCACTGATGGTGCATGTGGTGAAGCCGAGGAATGTCGATTGCATTCCCACTGTGATGTTTCCGTATTGCAGGAGAGCTGCCCTCCCCATGAAGGCAGACATCGAGAAGTTTACAAACCTACAGGCTATAGTGCAAAAGCGCTGTCAGAGTTCCTCAGCTAAAATCCGTGCTCAGTGGACTGTCTTCGATCGTTCGGAAAGGAGTAAGCTGCGATGTACTTGACAAACTCTTTAGAAGATCTGAAATCGCTGCTCTCATTTGCAGCTGCTTACTTCTCGACGTCTGCCAGTGATGAACTCCTCTTGAAGTTTCCCCGTAACATGCTCTGGTATGATGATGTCGTAAGAAACTATCCCGATGTGCTGTTCACGGTGAGGGTAAAGGTGTGGGAGGGCTCTTCGCAGCCAGCTCAACAAAGGGTGAGCTGATGCTGATGCTAGCTGAACTGGGAAGCTGGTGATGCTGATTAATGTGCCTCAATAGTGCTATCTCAATATGACGACTATGAACATCCATGCCAGCATTGCCGGCGGCCTTCGCAGGCGCGTGGGACAATCACAAATCTTTAAAGTAGATGGTTCGCACAGTCGTAATCCTGCACGGAGACCAGAGGACGATCAGGGGCTTCGATATAGCTGGAGCTGCATCTCCTCCGACGAAAAAAATACGCAGTGTCGCAAGGCCATGGGTCAAAGTGAGTACGAACATGAAAATGCTTCTAAGAGACAACTCCTCGTTTGCCCCGCAGGCGACCATCTGTTCATAGACAGCAAGTATCTGCGAAAGGAAGTAAGTTACTTTTACAAACTGACCGTGACGGACCGGCTAACCGACAGGCGCTCGGATATGTACACCCAGGAGATAAGTGCAGAGAAGTCCATTGAGCCACTTTACGTGGAAATTGCATGTGTTCGAAATTGCCAACTTGGGCTGTACGCTCCGGGCCAACTACTGCACCTTGAGGCCATCTGTGACAAGTGTGAAGCGCCCACCAATTACACATGGATAGTGGGAGGTTCGGACACGAAGCATTCGGGCAAAGCTCGGTTGATCATGATGGTTCCGGATGAGATGAATGGTGATTTAAGTGTGGAAGTGAAAGTTAAGTCTGGGAAGCGCAATGGCCATACGGTCATAAGATTTATGCAGAATTTGCGTCCCTTGGAGGGAACCTGTTCAATATCGCCGGAAAAGGGACAAGAGTGTATGACTCTGTTTCATGTGCGCTGTTCAGGATTTGATAGATATATTTCGGGTGCCATTCGATATATTTACAGATTGGGGTTGGAGCCTCTGCTTGGAACCAATGCGGACGAGGTGTATTTATATTTGTTCAGTATGAGATTAGGAGGATTATTGTATGTCTACGCCTGCTCGAATGGCTACGTTTGTCGTAATACGCGATTGATATATCAAGTGGAACCCATTGAAAATATACCGCAAACATCAAGTGCGATACCTGAGTTCCTCAGGCGTTATGATCTGGCAAGAATGATTAGCGAAGGAGGGCAACAGCAGGCGCATTGTGTGCTCAATAAGGTTTCGCAGAGCTTCAATTCTAGGGATCCCAGTGTAGTAACGACATACTTCCAGGCGATCGAAAGCCGAAAGTCGTATACGAATGTCGAGTTATATAACAACTTCCTGGTATGTTTTATGTTCTTGCGGAGTCTCATTCCTCTAAATAACGAAGATGTATATGCACTGGCCCATTGCTACGAGCGAGCTATCTGGACTTATGAATTTGTCCAGAAGGACACAGAGATATTCGATATGCATCACGTATTCTTCAGTGCCATACCGCTGCTTCTCACAAGGACTGTAGCTTTGCTGGATATGCCGACTGAATCCGTGCACCGGGAGTTGATACGCAGGGATTTCGACGACCCGTTCTCAGAAGACTACACCAATTGGGATCCTTTTGATCCAACTGTGGGTCTTCGTATCCGCCGATTTTGGAAGCTCAATAACTTGATCTTCGAAATAATGCGTATAACGGGTGAAGTGTCGTACCATTGGCTGGCGCCGGAGGAGATAGGACTCAGTTTCAAAATGGAAAACGTCAGCTATCATTTGCAGATGTACGACCACTACGGGCCCATTGAGTTTACATCCCACGATCAGTACTGCTCGCTGAAGGTGCCGCTGTCATCGGTGGTGGGCCTGCGGCGTATATTTGGCACCGATTTGGTGTTGCAGACCTGGTGCTTTCGCTCTAATGTATTCTGGTGGATGCCAGAGGTGTGGGAGCCCAACAGGGCCATACTGTCAGTCAACTTCTTTGGGCGCAACCACAGAGGCCCTCACTTGTCCCCGCTGCAGACCAATCAGACGTATAACATATCAATGAAACGCCTCGGGGGCGAGCCAACATTCAGCGAGCAGTCCGATGTACTGTGGGGCCCCATGTTGGTGTACCGTTTGAAGCTTGCCGGTCAGGCGAACCTGCTGGTAAACTTCGTAAACAGTACAAAGCCCCTGCGAGTGCTGCTCACGATGAACGAGGAGCCATCACTTTTGGGTCGCGAGAAGGGCTGCTATGTGAGAGAGGGAAAGAGTAATCGAACAATACTCTTACGGAATCACTGCATACTCCAGGGGTTTGCCTATATAGCTGTCTACAAGGTCGATCCCAACGACACCAAAGCCGTTTTTACATTTCGCCTTAGCGCCCAGGAGTGCGTGGTGTGGGACGGCCTGCGCATCGGTAGGGATCCCATCTGGGCCCGCAACCACTGTAACCCAATCAACACGCAACAGAATCCAGAATACACTCACTGCCTCATCTCACACCTCTCAGTCTTCGGGGCGAAGGAGTATCCTCTCAAGCCATTACAAATACAAAGGGGCCGAAAGTACATGATGAAGTTGCCTCTAAATGTAGCCTGTGTAGCATTTAATGCGTTGCTCTTTGCTGGCGCTTTGGCCATGCTTATCTGGGCCTTGTTACGTCTGCAGCATAAAAATAAGAACTTGATTCGAGTCATAGCCTCCTCTGCAGACGAAGAGCCGCCTCAATCGGAGAATATCATTGTGCACATTCGCACCGGTGGCATGATGCTGGCGACGACTTCTGCAAGCGTTAAACTAATCTTCAAATCTGCCCGTGGACGCTACATGGTGGTCATCTATCAGAACCCAACATACCCACACTTGGTTAGGAACTCCTCGTGTATGGTGCGACTGAGCAGCGAAAGGGTGCAGCTGCCCTGCAGGCTGAGAGTCAGTCACGACAATGTAGGCAAGTTTCCATCCTGGTTCTGTCGCACCATTCAGGTGGACGATTTGAAACAGGATCTCAGCTACACTTTCCCGGTGCACCGTTGGATACGACGCGGCCAGAGGCTTCATCTTTCCTGCTATTCCCATGAAGTTAACTCTAGGTTCCGCCATCCAATACACCACGTGGAGCAGCCCAGGGGATGTCGGCGAAAATTCTTACACGATTTCCGATTTTATACTAAATATTACTACACCAACTGGTTCTTCATGCAACCGCTTACCGGCCCCTGGCGCTTTACCGACGAGTCCTGCAACATATATGAGCGCAGCTGTATGTGGATCTGCAAAACGATCGTCACCATCACCATAATCGCTTGCTTTTATAGGCAGTCCACATCCTCGAACTATTACGATTACCAAGTCCACAATACTATCAAGTTCACCGAAGTGCTGGCCGTATCGATTGGCAGTTATTTTGTGACCGTACTCTTTGATCTAGCCCTACTGCATTTGGCGGGTACCTAAGAACATGTGGAAAGTGGCCCAAGTTCGGGGCAGTGTGGCATATGAATATGAAATACAGATTTACATTTGTATTGTACGTAAGCGGCTATAAATGCTAATGATTCATCATAATGAGTCTCCGAAATAGATACCCATACTCGAGCATATGCGGTTTATTATTTTTATATTCCATTAGTGTTTGCTCAAGGAATTCAACTGAATTCTATTTCTATTTTTTGAATAGACTAAAGAACAATGATTCCATGAAACCGTAAATGAATGCTCAATCATGCTAATCGAAATAATTTGCAGAAATTGAAGTATGAATTGAAAATGGGAACAGCTTCTTTCGCATTGGTAAGTGAATCTGTGGTATAATCTACACCATATCTTCGACTTAAACATACAGAGAGTAGAAGCTTATACAGACTTTACGAGACTACAAAGTGCTTCAAACAGAATAAGACAACACGATTGACAAGTGCAAAGATGGCGAATATTTAAACTCAATAGATTACAATTGAAGCACAGAGTTGGATTTCACTTTTCGTTACTAAAAAGCAGCGGCCAGCTATAATTATACAGCTACTTCTATATCAACAGCCATTCCTTCAATTACTTTTCAAAATAAACAGACTGCAGGCTTGCATATATGGTTGAAAGACAAGAATCTTATAAAATACTCATTTCCAACAAATAAAAGTTGAGTTTGCGAAGTAAAGTGAACCCAATCTTTGGATGAAATTTTACAGTTTCAACAAGATCTGAAATTCTTTTATCGTTTGATTAAATGTCTTCCGGCAACTTGTATATCCATCATATTTCTCAATTTTGTTGCTACACTTTTCGTCCATTGCTTGGCCCTGCAAAATGCAATTTAAAGCCGTGCTCAACCCACACACAACACAACCCCAAGTGATTGGGGTTCATCAATCTTTTTATACAACACAAACATCAAATCGGCACCAACGACTGCTGAAACACCTGTGGCGATACTTAGGCCGCACAGGTCCAGTTGGCCAAAGTTGAAAGTTTACATGGGAGGGGCTAGGACAAAAGTTCAAAGCCAAAAAACTTTGAACATAAATGACCCAAAGCAAAAGGCTAAGGCTAAAGTGGCACGGCTAATACAAAACTAGCAGCAGCGGCAACGAAAGAACAGCACAAACTTTTCAAGTTTTCTTCAAAAATATTTCATTGGAATTTATAAGCCAACAAATCTTCAACATAAACAACAAAGCGGCTGCTGCTGGTGGCCAAAATAGTAACTGCAGCAGCAACAACAACAACAGCAAGAGCAACAGCAACGACAAAAGGAAGTGTGCAAACTTGGCCAACAGGAAATATGCCAGAATGTCAAACAATGAAAACAAATAGAAGGCGCCTTCCACAAAAGCGGACAAAGAGAAATCGCCACGGGGAAGTGAAGGCCCTCCTGCTGCTCCGTTATTGATGCTAAGGCTGATCACGCAGGATTCGAGGCTGGTGGTGTTGTTACTCCTAATGATGGACAGGCACTTAAGGTACCATTCGTCTCGCTTCTGGGCCTAATTGAAAAGCGCTTGAACAAAATATGATTTTGGGCCTTGGGTTTACGCCATGGTGTATATCATGTACATGGATAATTGCCATTTATATTCATTATGCGATGGCTTGTTTTTCAGCACGCCACGTTGTCATCATCGTTATTCATTTTAACGCAGTCACCCATTGAACCCAGCCTCTTTTTTGCCCGGCTGCCTTCCACTCCAAACGCAAACTGTAAACAAGGCGAATGACTTTTCTCGTCCATCAGCGGCATCAATATCAACAACAGGCGAACAATATTTGTATACACGTTGGCGTGCTTTATTTATGAAATGTGGAAATTACAAACACAGCGTCCACGGTCAGGCACAGGACACACTGCGCCCCGCCCCTCGCTCGCATCCTGACTGCGTGCCGCACACTTTTCAGTTTTTCAGCCCTGTTTGCACTCACTTTTCATCATATTGTTGTCAGCATTGGCCACATCAATGTTGGCGCTCGGACAGTGACACAGTGCTGCTTTTCAGCCGCGTCCCTTCCAGTCCCCTCGTTCATCCTGGCTGGGCACTCCCTTTCAAAGTTGCCTTTCATGCGTTTCGTTTTTATTATTGATTTTCATCAGGCTCTTACAGCTGGCGCTTTTGCTAGCTGGCTTTCTGCCTGGTCAGGCGGAAAGTGTTGTTGGGTTACGGTCTGCTACGGGTCTGGCCCTGTGCCGCCTGGTCTTCTTCTTGGTTTTTGTTTGGTTTTGGTACTGGCAGCATGGCCGCTTGACTCCTATGTTTTTACTGTTATTTTCGCATTTTCATCAACACGAAATCTCTTAGCCCACACCAAAGTTCCTTGGACCATGCTCATGATGGTCACGTTAACTGTGGGGCAGTGTTTCACTGCTTGAGTTTAATTTGGTTTAATTAACGCGTCAGCTTGGCTCGGCAAGGCGTGTTTAAAGCTACTTAACAGTGGCCCAAGTGACAGTGTTGCACACGATGATAGGGCAAGGAAATAGGTTAATTTAGTGTCAGCTTACTTACGAGACTGCTGCTGCAATAAAGATGGCTGTATTTAAGCTGGACATAGTACTGTGTTGTTGTGTTTTAAGTACAACTCTGTGAAAATGTGCGCTGAAAAATTAGTCTGTAATGAGTGGAAAGTTCTACAGAACTTTTATCTTCTTTTAGCTTCATCACAGGTTATACTTTGAGCATACTCTCGACGCATGTTGATGATTTTTATTCTGGTTACCAAAAGCTACGTTCGTACTATAATGGTCGGGATTTCAACTTAAGGAATTGAAATACTCCATTCATGGAGTTTCATCCAGGGGCTTTTCACACACTAGAGACTTTTCTTTGAGATTTCAGTTACCTGCGTCGCCTTCTCACTGTTAGCCCACTTTTCATTGATTATCAGGATGCTGCCCATAGGATGCTAGTGCAGCTTGATAAGGATGGGGGCACTTGAGATGCTTGAATCGTAAGTAAAGAAAATGGTTCTGATTTCGCATTAATCTCTGCACCAAATTGTACCACCTTCTATCAACTGAAGAAAGTGCTTACCAAATTCCCAATACCTATAAGCATCGAATCTGAAACTAAGTGAAGACCTCCATAAATACTTTCCAAACTCTTTCCCAAGCTGGAGACAAACAATGCCATAGTAAGCATCATACTGCCTAAGCAAAGTCCCTTCAAGTTCCCATCAGTCCTATTCGTTTCATTTATGTAGCTCCGTTAAAATTTGGTGTTCATCATACGCACTGTCGTTGGGCAGCTCACACAATTCATTTATAGTTTCAGCAGTGGCAGGCACTCGGTGGTCGCTTTCAATTGCATGGACTTTGAAACACAACAACAAGAACATCAGCCACAACGGCAATAGCAGAGTAAATGCTATTTAAATCGCTTGCTTTTGAGCATCCTCATCGTCCACAAAAACAAGAAATAACAACAACAACAACCAAAACAACTCTTGGCCAAAACAATTTTGCAAGCTATGAGAAAGAGAGATGGGAGAGAGAGAGAGAGAAAGCAGGAACGCAACTGGCATAGGCAAAGGCAGACGTAAGTCCCAAAGGGGCAGCGAAGGCTGACGGCAGGTTTGGCGCCTGCTTTTTGTGGCCGCATTCGTAGAACTGCTTCAGGTTGTGGAAAGCACTTACCTGATTGCAATACTTTTCGATTTTAAATTATTCCAACGTTGATTCATCTCATCCAGGCGACGCTGCAGCATAACCGCATCCTCTTGTGAGGTGAGCGAACCCAAAAGTTTGCGGCCGGTGCCATCGAGACGATCGTAAACAACGCGATGGGTTTCAATTTCCGATTGTAGGTCCTGTAAGAGTAAAAAGAGGAGAAGAGAGTTGCATGAAAGGAAAAAAATAACCAAACACGGAAATGCTAATAAATTAGTGAATGTGAAGTTTATTCATAAGTGCGGCGACGGCAGTGGCAGCCAGGAGCCGGGAACAGCGTGGCGGCAGCAGCAGCTGGCAGGAAATTGAATTTCAATTCGAGCGTATGCAAATGTGCCTGAATGTGAATAGAGAAAGCCCACATGCCAGGCCATGCCGCGGCGCCTAAAAGCATGCAAACAACATTTTTTGACAAGGCAATCTTCTCCCACACACACACACACACGCACACGCGCGAGCGCACACAGACGCGTTTGACTAACATCCAAATGCATTGGCCTTGCGGTCAGGATTAAACGGCAAACACTTAGCACAACAAGCAGAAGCAGGCCATGAAATTTTAGACCAGCTCATCAATATACGCAATCCTGGCCCGGCCGAGAGAAGGATAGATAGAGAGAGAGAGAGAGAGAGAAATCAAGGGAAGGCAGAAGCATGCGTTACCGCATGAGTGACAAGTTTTTAAGCTTCGCTGGGCAAGCATCCGGTTGCCTTTTGGCAATTATTAACCGCATGCGGCTCCAGAGCAACCTTCCACGCAACCATTCCCCTCCCCCACCACCATGGCGACGCACCTCGTCTGTCATGTTTTTCTGCCGCCTGGTTTTGCCCAGGTGTTTTATTTGTCAACCTCTCTCTCTGGACAAAAGGCTTAAAAATGTTTGGGGTTTTAGTTTGGACTTATGTGTTTGTGTTCGTGTTTAGGCAGTCGACGTCGACCTCCAAAATATTGTTTTGCTGTGGCTTTTGTTGGTTAAGTCGCCCAAAAGTATGCTACAGTGTATGAGCAATCTCTTGCATATTTCAGAGGCCGATTTTATGCGGGGTTTTACAGAGTTTTACGGCATTTTACGGTTTTAACTTTGATGTGGCTTAGGCAATGCGGTAGAGATTGCAAAACTTGAATATCCTGAGACCTGTGCAGCTGAATGTGAAAATGAGAGGAAGACTTTTAAAGCTAAATGCCAAATGTTTATGAAAATTAAGTTATATAAAATAATAACTAATTCATAGTCCCTAATTTCATTAATCTGCATAACTTCTAACTGCTTCAAAGGAAAGGCTTCTGCTTATTTTTCACACGCAAGCTCATCCGCTTGCCAAGGCAACGGATTCATTAATTTAATCAATCAATCAATGAAACCATCACACAAAATTCACCAAATAAACTAATTAAAAGTGGAATTACACACACTGTAAATGCGTGTGGCCTGATGAGGGGGGCTTGGGAAAGGGCAAAGATGCCTCTAAATATGTGATACAGATTTCGGTATACATATATGCGAGGGTTTCTGCTAATTAAACCTTCATTACGGCATTCGCAGCCTTTTATTGAAGTCAACAAAATAAACCGAAAACAAAAGCAAGTAGAAAACAATCTAATGAGTCAAAACGAAGTTGGAATACTCTTCCATAAAAGTGTTATAAGCGATACGTTTACCATATTTTTACCAATTTTCTATCTAAGTCTCAGAAAACTCATTCAAAGTAAGGGAATTTTCCCACAGTGTTTTCAAATTTACTGAAAAATTGAAAAGATTATCTAGCTACGATGTCAGCAACTGTTTCGAAGTTGGACATTTAAAGGTTATCTCCATCTCTAAAATAAGTCTCAAATTCAAATTCTGAAAGATTCTTGAAAATATAGAATAAAATAAAGTCACTTGCAGAGTTTGTCTGTTTTAACATCTGTACGTTTCGATCTTTGAACACATTGATTTTGAGGCGGTTTTCACAATCATTCATATTGCCGTGTGTCACAGAAAACTCTACAAATGTAGCCATTTCCTTCTGCATATGAAGCTGTCGAAAATTGTTCACTGAAATCTTTCTTGTATCCTCGAAAATACCTACACAAGCCAAGCTATGATTTGAGGTGTTTACATATGAAAATGCTGAAATTTGTAGAGCTTTCTGTGACAGACCCCATTATTTCTTTCGGCCAGTTTATAGGTATACTACATGCATGTAAAGATTTAATTTCTTGATGCTTTCATTGCTAATGATTTTACGAGTCTTGTGTTATCAAAGGTGCACGGTACCGTGTTTGTGAATTTTAACAGTCGAACTTCTTAATACTCTGCAAGAGTTTTGACCAATAGCATTTTATGATTTGCAGCGATAGCAGGAAAGACAAACTATTGATAGATGCCCAAGATTGAGAGCACTTGCCTAAATGTTAATGAACCGCGAATGTTCAAATTCCGTGGGCACTTATTCGTTGCTTCGCACTCATTTATAGACTAATGGTGCTATCTTATATGAACATTTTAAGCGCGCAAGGCAATTTAAAGAGCTTTTGCATAACAAACAGAGTTGAGGGTCTACATATAGCTTGCCTATGAAGCAATCACTTTTTGGAGTTCCCGGCCTTTATTTTTTTGTGTATCGCAGTTCAAATATAGGTTGTAGAAGATGAAATGCAAAGAGGTATTGTATATTGTAGTGCATATAATGAGTAGACACTGTAACACTCAGTTGCAAGTTATATGTTAGTTTAAAATTGCAAAAGCATTCTTCAATTGCAAAAGTAATTTGATCGCACACAAGCAAAGCGCTCTAGCCGTGGGAACTGCAATGTCAGCATATTTGCATGCTGACCATTGCGCGACAAGGACCATAGCTAAATTACATATACTTACTACTATAAGCTAAGGCATAAATACAAAATAAATACATATGGCGAACGTCGTCGTAGTCGGTCGGGAATTTGTGCAATCTAATAGTGGATTTGATCTACAACAGTCTCTTTACATCTATAGAAAATCTTCAATTAAGCATAAGGCTCACTTGATCCTGGACAGGGATAGGCACACAATCTACAGACATAGAGAGCTCTCTGTTACCTTTAACACGGATAGGCATAGACCCCGCCACATTGAGAATTCAGTTTTCAACGGGAGGCCGCCTTAGCCTTGACCATGACAGGCATGCAATCCAGAGATCAATAGAATCATCTACCCAGGGACATAGTAAAATAGAACAACATACAAACAATCCAAATCATTTTTAATGTCTTAGGAAGACGTCTCAAATTTTGAACATATTAAAGTTCATGTTGTCTTCAAAAGATCATCCTAAAACCCATATATAGTATATTTACAATATATGATCTTGCAAATTAAATAACAAAATTTATATTCTCGAAATACTCTCACTGCCAGGACCAAAACGAACATCGAAACGGGAATGCCAGCTCTCGTGAGTGACGTTAAGTTCTACGACATTTCTCCTAGGTTGCTGTGCAAAAAAGAAGCTCCAATTAATTTGGCTTATGCATGTCACACACCCACACTTGCACGCATTTACACACATACGCACTCACACAAACATCACAATTCAATTAATGCGCAAAAATTGTTTATACGTCAATAGAGCGGAAATGAGAGAGAGAGGCCAGGGCCGACACGAAGAAAAAAACAACCAAACAAAGCATTTTTAATGAGCAGCTTCGATATGGGTGGCGGGTGGATACAGATTGGGCTGGGGCTTGGCGTTTGTAGATGGGGGATTATGTGGCACACATGTGCTAAAGCCGATTAAATCAATTAAAACGAGAAAATGCCAACGGCTCGAATAATGTCGGCAGTTTGTGGCACTGCATTTGGTCATTATCCTTATGGTCCAGCCACCCAAACCCAATCTAGATCCAGCCGGTCAGCTGGCCTGGCCTCACATCTAATGCTGGTAATTTGTGAGCCGAAACACCGCAATTTTCTGCTATGCACACACTAATACATAGGCGCATTGACAGGCACACAGCCACACACATGCATACACAACGCGCTGTTCTTTCGACATTTTTACTGTTGTTGTTGTTGTTGTTGGCGCTGTTTTCTTAATCAAACATTAAAACGCGATGGACTTGGCCAACTGCCATTAGAACAGGTTTTTGTTCATAAGCTGCTCATACCTATACATATGCACATGCAGTTCACCCACACATACACCGATGGGACAACCATATCTAAGCATATAAGCTTTTGCCTTCCTGACGCGCTTTTGTTGCCTCATTTTTCACATTTCCGCTGCTTGTCCTTGCCCCAAGTCACGACATGCTCTAAAAGTAACCCCAACCAAACACACACACACATACATGAACACACATGGTTGTGTGTGTGTGTGTGTGTGGGTGCGACTGCATTTTGCAGTTTTAAGCGCCAATTAAGTAAATGCCATGCTTTGGCCTGCGTGAGCAAGCCAGCTAGATAGGCAGCCATGTGGGCGTGGTGGCCCCATTTGGCCTGCAGATGAGTTGCTGCCTAACTATGGCCGCAGGTTTTTTGCCTTTCAAATTCGCCCTTTTGCATTTTAGCCCTGGATTTTTTTGTTTTTAATTTTTATAATTATTGCGTTTTCTGTGAATAAATTTGTGAGTTTGGAAATTATGAAAGGCTTAAGCGAGAGCACGAGCACAGAGTTCAGGAAATGATAGGTAAGGTAAGAGAGAGATTGTGAAGATTTTTCAAATTTAAAATTTAAATTTCCAGCAAAAGAAGTGTTTGGCTGTGAGATTTATGAATACAAATAGAAACTTGTGATTTTGAAGAGGTAAACCTCAATTTTCACGCTAGGACTGTAGGCAAATTTAAAAGTGTATGTCTGAGGGTGAGAATCCTTTTTGACATCAGTTTTAAGAATCAAATTTTTGTCTGCCAACGACACACACCATAAGAGCAGACTTCATTGCTGTCGCACTGGTGATGTCTATGAATTTTAAAATATACAACATTTACATCGGAATTTCCATAAATTTAATAAATTTCCCAAGAAAAATATATTCAAAAACAATTCGGTTTGGCTTTAAATGTGGTAAGCAAGTCGTATCGTCTTCAGTTTAGCCACTTGAAGTCCTTGCTGGATAAACTTACCATATAAATTCATAAGAAAACCCTCTCCAAATTATGCGCATCATCAACACATGACATACCCCAGTGCCTATGTGGACCACAGTGCGTATGATAAATATGTGTAAGCTTAGGCCCAAATCAAACTTGGGCAGAGAAAACAACAAAAATTTCTCATATGCGATGTCAGCATGAATTTGAAATCAAATTTTTGAGTGAAGCGAAATACCTTTGGGTGTTTTTATTTCCTTACATCATAAATAATAGCGTCATATATAAGGAGAAGAACAGAAAACAAAAACACACAGCCGAGCAGCGGATGCCATCAAGGCGAAACCAGAAACAGCAGGCAATACAAATAAAATGAAATGAAAATGCGTTTATAACGCGCTCATAAATATATTAGAGGCACATAATAAACACATCACCGACCGAGTGATGTCCTGGCACGCCCCCACGGGGCTGTTGTAAGAGGGTCGGATCGGGGTCGCTTTGCCTGTCAGCAGCGCCCTGTCAAGTGGAGCTCACAATGGGCGTTCAAGCGGCACTGACAGTCGCCATCATGATGGGCATGGCCTCCACCAACGGCATTGCCAACGCCTGCCCCAGCAACGCCCTTTCGTCTACACTTCATCAAGTCAAAACAAAAACGACAACAAATTTAAACAAGCCTCATCCTTCGGTGCCCTTGGAGCCGGCTTAGTCGACCCACCCCAGAAAACATGTCGAATTTTACATATTTCAGCTACAGTCGCCTGTTTACATGCGTGCAAATCCTTTATGGCCAACTTGGGCTGACACGAAATGGGCGACAAATGAAAAAAGTGTGAGAGACGCAACTGAAATTTGATTTTCACATAAGGACAAAAAAATGCGCCCAAGTTGTTTGTCCGCACGTTTGCTTGCTTATTTGATTATATTTATTTCTCGTGTTACCTTTTCTCCAATTTAAATGCATTTTCACACTCCTTTAAGGACTTAACCTGAGCTGTGTTATGGCAAATCGGAAAGTGGATCACAAGCTTAAAGACAACTACAAATTTAAGCATACAAACATGAAAAATGGTTAAAATTTCTTGAAAATAAAGAGAATTTTGCTAACAATAATATAGGGGATAATTGCACAGTTGTATGTGTATGTACGAGGGAAGGTCAATAAGTTCTTAGGCAAAATAAAACACAATAAAAATGTTTGCACTTTAAATGAAAAACTGAAAAAACACCGGTCTAAGGGGAAAACTCTAGAGATTTTGACATTTTCATGGTCAAACTCTAGAGATTTTGACATTTTCATGGTCAAACACTCCAATTTATAGATTCATTTGGCCATAATTTTAAATAGATACAGCAAAAATTCATGATCTACTAGATTTGAGGTGCAGCAAATGTTGAAATGACATTGGTTTCAAATCTCCAAGCAGACAGCAGGCGCTTTTGATATACCCTAAAAAAAACCCCAATAACGCTGCTAAAAGAAAATCAATCTAGTATTCATTGACTGGTTTTTTCCTATCTTCGTTCTTAGGTACACAAACTAACCTATAAATTCAAGTGTTTACACGCTAATTTCTCTGAATCTCTAGAGCTTTCCGTGACCCGCACCTAAATAAAATGGGAAAATCGTTTATTTCGCAATTGATTAAGGCAAAGTATCATTTGTAAGGGGTTCCGCGTTTGCTGACACGGACACAGAGTCCCAGATTATTTTTCAGCGTCCATAAGCTTCCTTTTATATAGTAAAAGCTGTTCTGCACTGCATTGTCAGGGTCATTTTATGGAGTACAGAGCTCTTAAAATGCTTCCTTCGAGAACAGTTTTCCTTCTCTCTGCCAATCCACCATCCAGCCTTCTTCCTTTACATCTTACTTCGGCATGTTAAGCTATTCTTTCCACTCTATTCTCGCAATCCTCTTTCTGAGCTCCCATTTCTCTTATTTAAATCACTTTTCTTTTCTCCCTGTATCCTAATCATTTTCTCTCTATGTTTTTTTCCAGTTCAGTGAGATCGCTAATTTCGCTTTCCAGCAGAACGTAGCTCTGCTGCTTGCTCAAGAAGAAACTGAACCATTACAGGTCTTTTCTTGACCGTTCATTCTCGATATAATTTTAAATTTGTTATCGCTCTGCTGACGTTTCTTTAAATAAATAAGAATGCACTTTTTAAGTTCTGCTCCTATATTTTCTATCATTTCTTAGTATTCTTAATCTTGGACTTATTTTAAAGAAAAAAAAAAAAACAAATGCACAAAAAAAGCTTAGCTCTTTCATGCTCTTTCTTGTGACTTATTCCCAAAACATTGAAGCCGCATGGTGAAGCTTAGCTGTTCTAAATATTTGATAAACTTTTCGTCGTAGAAAACAAAAAGAAATGGCAAACTTCCAACTATCAAATGGAAGCAAGGCTGGCTTTCTATAGTTGTACAGAAATAGAAAAACAAATACAGAAATAAGGAACGACAGCAAAAAGGCAGACGAATCAAAAATGCATAAACTGCATAAAGTTCAAAGTTAAGCAACAGCTTTTGAGTCCGGCAAATAAATATGTATGCGCCAGTGCTATGGCGATGCATGGAATATTAGTTTGGCTGCATTTGGCTTTGGCTATGGCTTTTGCTTTGGCTTTGGCTTTGAGTTATCTGCCAAGTTTCCGCTGCACTGAGCATAAGCACATACGAGTACACCAGCACACACTCGTACATATACACGCATGCACACTTGTATGCAGATAATCAGGTAACAAACCACGTTAGCAAGTGGTTGCCAGGTGAAGTTAAAGCCAAATCAATGTGGTGCAGTCTCAGACTCATTTGCTGGCAGCCAGGTAAATGGCAAGTAAACCGAAACCCAGTCAAACCCTAAGCCTGTAGTCAGTGGTGGTCCTTGCTAAATTTTCATGGTTTTCCCAGTCGTAGCTGTGCGGCATGTTGGGCCATATTATAAGGCACCCACACACACATACACAAAAACACATACATAGTATATTTCTGCACTCCCCAGTCTTTTCTGGCAGCTTTAATTTACTTTAGTTGCCCACACCTGGACACACCTGGCCAGCAACTCCATTTGCCACACACCCACACACATATACGGCTCGAAGAGATCATAAAAACGAGCCAGGGCAACCTAGTTTTCCTCTCTGTGTCTTCTTTGCCTTCAATTTCGTTTATAATCCTTTTTGGACTGTCTCCCGGACTCAGGGAGCAGCTCAAGTTTACGGCTCGGGCTTGAGGCTTGGGGTTTTAGTTCGCCCTCACGAGTGTCAGCATTATTTTTCTTGTAACCTGTTTTGCCTTTATTGTTTTTGGCTGGCTTTCGTTGTTTCGTATTCAAAGCATCTTTTTCAGCTCGTTGTGTCCTGGGACAAATAACCCATGTCGCCTTTTTCATTGTCATTATTTTTTTTTTAGGCTCCACAGAAAGAAGCTAATGGATAAAGTTGAGATCGTTTATTTTGTGTGAATGGTAAGCTGTCATATATATATATATATTTCGAAGGAAGCGAAAGTGCAGCAATTGACATTCAGTTTAATAAACTAGGTCAGGATTAGACAAGAGCTATTTGAATGCGTAGGGTGTTTTCAAGAACGACTGTCCTCTATACATATATATATTAAACGTACGTACGTATTAAATGCATATTGAGCAAACAACAGAGCAACGTTGTGATGGAAGGATGAATGTCCGATTTCGAGTAATGCAATGGCAGTCAATTGAAGAGTAGATATACAAAGATGGTAGAGAGAAGCCAAAGAGACGACACAAAGATGAGAAAAAGATGAATAGAGAGTAGGAACAGTAGACTGAGCGAAGAGAAAGGAAAGGAGCAGGATTGCCAAAAAGGAAGGAGTTGGGAGAGCAGGAGAAAACCGGAAAAGTGATAAACATAGAAAGAGGAGGAAGGGCAAGAACTCCGAGAGAAGAGATACAACAGAGAAAGCCGTAAGATAAATGCGAGGCATACACAACTTCCGAAACGGAGCACGCCCGGGCAAAGCAGCTTGCATCATATATTTGTTGCTTAAAGGACATCTGCTAAGAAAAGTATCTGTCCAGCTTATTTTATTACCTTTGACCAGTTGTCGTAAGTGTCGTTTGCACATTTTACTTCACACACACACACACACATGCATACATGCCTTTGTCATAGTTTTTTTTTATGGTCTACTCAGCAGGTGAGGCTCAAAAGCCGCTTCCGGCTCCACCTGGCATTTGATATTTCCATCTTTGTCTCGGTGTGTCAGACTGTTAAGCTGCTACAGCAATTGTTCGGTTCTCGTTTTCCCTTTTGCTACCTCTGTCCCTGCTCCGTGTCCCCTTAACCTGCCCCTGCCCCATCTTTCTGGGTACTTTGCCTTTGACTTGAGATTCATTCTCTGGCGTTGCCGACGCCTAGGCGTAAAAAACAAACAAACGGGAGCCATTATTTCTGTTGTTTTCACGTACACACGGCTCACCTTAGTTGGCCCCAGTCATAGTCATAGTCATTGTTGTTGCTCTTGCTGTTGTTGTTGTTGTAGTTGTAGTTGTTTTTATGTAGTCGTCCTGTCAGCCAGTCGGCTATTAACCCAAATCCCCCGAGTGGCAGTTGCCATGTTTGTATTTATTTCAATGTACCTCAGCCTGCGGGGAGTTCAACGACAGCAGCAGCCCATAAATAAAAGCAAGAAATATTTTTGAAATGCATATTAATCATACGCCATGTTTACCATGCGCATTTCAATTGCCCCGCCGCTGAGGACAATTTTTTTTCTACGCTGAACGTTTATTTTTTAAAATTTAATTAATTAAAAGCCGTTTACTTTTTCGAGCGGGCCACATTTTATGCTAGTAATTAATTAAAACCATTTAAAAAAAAGCTAAACTAACTTTTTTGCTAAAGAAATTCATAAAATATTTAACACGTAAAAAGTATTTTAATTAAAAATGTAAGCATGATTCTCAGAGCAGCCAGATGGCCAAGAAAAAACGTACACACATATTTTTTTCAACAGGCAAGGCAAAGCGAGCGAATGATAGACAACGGATTTAATGTAAGCTAAAGAAGGAACGATGAGTTGCAACTGCTGAAACTTATGTACAACTGAGGCCGTTGTAAATGAAATGCAGTTTGGCATTGAAAACAGTAAAAATAAATTCAATTACATTCTGAACTAGAACAAGGAAGAATAACAGAACTATTCTTTTAGACTGCAAATAGATAATCGTAATGAAAATGCCACAGCGAAAACTATATTCATAAGAGGCAAGCCCAACTTATCGATCTTATCTCAAAACCTTGTATATCTCAGTATCAATATTAACAAGTAAGAACTTCGACTAGAAGATACTCGTACTCAGACTACTTTTTGTAGTGATAAATCCTATTTCGGGAGTCGTCAATTTAATGAACTGCTACTAAAATTCTATTTTACTTAACATCAACTACATATCGTAACTAAAAGTTGCTAGTATCATATTGCAACATGTTTGTAAGCATCTTGCAGCATGTTTACAAGACAATTTGGCTCACAGCAACAATGTTGATTTCATGTTCTGGCAACTTTCTTTTTGAAAACCAAAATTTTACAACAGAGCAGCAAAGTCTGTCTCTCTCTCACATAGCATGGCATCTATGCACAACATGTCTGTATGTATTAATATGTGTGTCTCTGCTTATATATGTACGTTTGATTGCATATACATTTTTAGCGAATTTATCAGTTCTTATCCGATCTTAATGAAATTCGGAGGATCGGAAGGGTGTGTTTTTATACATATATAAGCCGAGCTAGATTAGAACTTACCAAATTTGGTGTTTCTAGCTGTTATAGTAACCGAAATCTAGGTGTTAATACGGATGGACAGAAGGACATAGCAAGATTGATGTTAATCAAGAATATATATACTTTATGGGATCGAAAACCCTTACTTTTGCCTGTTACATACTTTTGCGCTATATAAACTATATGAGTATAAGAAGCCTACTGTTCATCTGCTTCACGGACGATGTGAGTCCAAGTGCCTCAGTTGGTCATCAAGCTTCAGCCACCTCTTCCTCACTTCATCATTCCATTGTATACGATAAGTATCGCCAACGATCTTTCACAGAACTTTCCTCTCGATCACTACTCTTCAATTGTCTACGGAGTTCATAGCAGTAGCTGTTGCCAAGAACTATTCGTCGCTTAATCTTCGGGCTGACATGATTGTTGTTGTTGGGAAAAAAGCCAAGGTATATGATCTACTTGACAGACTGAAAGCTATAGATTCCCGCAGTCAGTTGACAATCAGGATTATGTATGCTGATGAATTTTTAATGTACCTCTATTTCAGTCGTTTTTTTGTATGGAAATCATTTGCTACCCAGAACAGCAGCACACAAATTCTCACACGCACCTGATACAAGGCCATGCATCTATATAAGCCGCAATCATATAATTTTTGTGGAAAAACTGATGTGGACAAATTCCTTCCTCTTTAGGTCATCACATCGTAGCATCTTTTTATCGTAAAACCAAGAAAGTTAGCATAGAGGTGAGCCAGAGAAATGCCACCTGAACTGAAGTCCTAACATTTTTGAATTGTTAGTTTAAACTACAAAGTAAATATTGCAATTTTGATAAAAAAAAAAATTTATATATGTAAATTTCTTAGTAAACTTTGCTCCATATGCGGGCAAATTCATGAGGCATGTTTGCCAACAATTTTGTGCACCACGTTAACGAATATTTAGCATGGCTAACAAAGGCAGCAGCGTCGGCCCAGTTGGCACATTGGCCAAGTTGGCAAAACTATAGAGTTTCTTGCGGTCCTTTGGCACAAAACTTTCTCTCACGTCGCAAAATAAAAGAAAAATCATGAAGCTGCAACTGGAGCATCAAGAGAAACGCAAACGCGGGTGCTTGATGGAAATGAAGAGCTATAAGCTGAAAACTGGAAAACAGAGAGCTGAGTCAACTGTCATTTGCATTGAAGATTAGCGCCACGTTGTTGCAAAAATATTTTGCATAGCAAACGAGGCAGAAGTGCGACGGCGGCGGCAATGGCAAATGCTCATTAAAATTCATAAAAGCAGAGCGGCAAAGAGGAATGCCCAAATATAAATAAGTAAAACAGGGAAAAAGAAAGCAAAATGTGTTTTCCTTTACTTTCGTCTTTGGCTCAAAATGAATTGAAATATAGTCGTAAATAAATTGCGGCTGGCGTTATAATTGCGCGTCTCTGGAGCGCATCCTTGCCAAGTATGTATAATGAAATTCCACAGCGAAGACACATGAGGTTGCCGCAAAAATACCAACATATATATGCATAATTGAGAAATGTTTGCTCAGGGCGTGGCCATAGCCCAGGCAGAGCCAGAGGCAGAAACCAAACAAAATCCTCTAGAAATTAGGATTTAATGTATGCTTTGCAGGGATTACTTAAACTCCCAAAAAAGATATCCGAATTACATATTTGGAAATGCAAAATTATAATAATGAAATGGCAAGGACATGCCATTTCCACATTTGCAAAATTATTACGCATACGCAGTGTGCGCTGATATGAAAATTAACAACATTAGTGAGGACTAAATGTTTATTTACTAAGCAAAGGCAAGCAAATTTTGTTCTGGCGATGGTGAACTACTTAAACGTCAATGGCAGACAAGATAATGAGGTCAAGTACAGTGGCGCATCATATCCCAATCTTTAATTTGGATTCTGAATTAGGAAGCGCCTCTTGAAACTATATTATTTCCAATATATTGCAACAAAGATCTGTAAGAGATAGTTTCGTGGTCTTTCCATCGCAAGCCGAAGGCTTATAGTAGCAAATCGCCGAGCGTAACGAAATAGGTCTAACCTTTTTATCAGTCAAAAACAAACTAAGCATGCTATGTACTTGAACTGGTGAACATATATTCGGGACATGGACACACCTCACATATGCATATATATACAACTTTTTTCAACATACTTTGAACCACTGTATTTTAAAATAAGAATAAAAAATACAAACAAAAACTGCACAGACAGCAAGTTTAATTTGTTTATTAAACTTAAACGAGTTTTGCACGCTCACAGAGCTGGGCGGTTGGTTGGACGGTTGGTTGCCGGTGTCGTTCTCCAGTTAGTTAGCAGTTGCCCTGGTAAGCTCATCAGCAGCCTCATCAACAACAGCAGCAGCAGCAGCAGCAGCACAACCAGGCTGACAACGATGACGACGACGACGACACTTTTAAACTACTTAAACTTTGCTGTGTGTTTGTGTCTCTTCATCTCTCTGGCTGGCTGCCTCCTGCCTTCGTCCTGCCTGGCCATGTGTGTGGTTTTGACCTATGTAAACTGCAACTCATATGTTGTCTGCCGGGATTGGGTGTCTGTCGAGCATTTAAACAGTTTGCTGGGGGGCTCTCATAAGCAGCAATTTGTATGTAGGAGCAACAACAAGCAAAGAAAACTCGACTTTGCACTGGGAATGGATGCGACGACAGGCGAGTTTTTAAATTAGTCGCATTAAATAATTAAGCATGCCCACATGTGGACTACGTAAGTTGGTTATTTTTTTTGGGATAACCGTTGAGTTTTGCGCTTCTCGGAGTGGAAAACGCCAGACTGGCAAATTGCAGTTGATGTTGATGTTTTCCTTCATGCACAATACGGGTAAAAAGTTTTGGCATTTGAGTAAATAATTGCAGATGACAAACTTGCAAAGTTTTGCTGTGCATTTTCGCATAAATAAAATATTTACTATATCAAATGATTAAAATAATGGATTTAAAGACGACCTTTATATACACACACGATTGAGTTTTACATAAGCTTGGGCTTTCATGATATCATTTGGTTGGCTGGTAAAAAAACTATGCAAAGTGTTCTTAGAAAAACTCAATTTAATATGACTTCCTGCTGCAAATAGCATAAGCATATTTTGGTATTTATATTTTGGTAATAATATAGAGCGATCGGCCAGCCAGGAGTTTCGGATGTTGGTCATACTGTACATACTTTCTGGCGACTCATAAACAATTCAATTCGTCCACATCTTTCACTAAAGCAAATTTGCCAGTAAATGTGTTTCCTAGCTTTAAATATAAATTGATATTTACTTGTTGGACAAAGAACAAGTACATATATCAATTTAAGTTTGTATTTCGATTTTGATTTATCCATCCATTTGGGCGAAAAATTCAAATTTCAAGAGGTTTTCCTGGGATTAATTCCGTGAAGGCCGTCCCAGATCGGTTCTTGTGCTAAAAACATCGATGCGGTACGTGAACTGAAAATGAAGATCGTCATGCGACCAACCGTCAGATAGAGGCATCCTTTCACATTAGTTCCAATTCAATACATTTCATTTTGCATGAACACTTCTTAGTTGTAGTTTATCAATCGTTCAAAGAAAAAACGGCTCGCGTCGATAGGTGTAATGAAATGATTAACCGACAGTGGTGATTCAAAGGCCGTTTATAAAATCGTGAAACCAAATTGGAAACAAAACAGCAATCGACCGTGTGGGCATTCCAAGAAGAGCTAAATTAAACAAAAGTTGTTTGTGGAAGAAGCACAGCGAAGTAAATGGTCGCCTGCTTCTTCGGCTGAATGGGTCATGTGGCCACTGTTCCGTTTGAGCAAAGTGGGAAGGTAAATTCTGAGTGGTGCACGACCAATTGTTTGCCGGATGTCTTCGGAGAAATATGTAAAACCAACCGAAAATGCGAATCATTCTCCATCATGACAATACATGACAGTCAACATATCGAATTGATGACTCATCCTCTGTAGAGTCCTGATTTGGCACCCAATTAATTCTTTTGATTCCCGAATATCAAAGGTAAATGGCGTGGTCAACGATTTACGAGCGCCGAAAAAGCGGCTAAAGCGTTCAAAAACCATGTTTTGGAGGTGTCTCAAGATGTGGTAATTCAAGTTGGTAATCCCGAAATATAAATAGCACCCCTCGTTTCATGCATTTGGTAGTAGTGAAATGTTGGCAGAATGCCATTGCAAGATATTCATTTCGATTGCGGATTACAATGAATATTCGAATGGAATATGAAGTTGAGGAAACTTAATGATACTCGTAGTTGTGTGCATGAATATCAAGTTGTAGATTTACCAATTGACCTAAACTAAGCCATAAATAAACATAGTAAATTAAAGATTTATTGTGTTATATTTATAAAGTGTTTTCCCTAACCCTACAAAATGTAATAGATTCAAAGAATGCGAATCTGAACCAGCGTTTTAATATTTCAACAACAACAAAAATTGTGAATGAAATTGATTAGCTTATTTGCTGCTTAAAGTAAAAGAAATTCTACAAAAAATCCAATTAGAAAGTGCAGCTAATTGTTTGAAATTTTTTAATTAACTTACTAAGCATGTAAACGAAGACGGATGGCTGCAAGCAAAGGCCAAGAGCAAAAACTAAAAGCTAAAAGAGTACAGCAGAAAGCAAAGCTGAGAAAGTAGAAGCCCAGCTAGATTCTAAAGCGCTCAGGGGTCCTGATGATGGCAAAGTCACGTAGCGGCAACAATGACAACAACAAATGCCACATTAAGTAGCATGCAAACAAAAGCAACGGCAGCAGCTGCAACTGAAAGGAAGCCAAAGCAAGGACAATAACTATATTGAGACAGGGCATCCATATGCAGGTTGGGGGCCAGAAGTCAGTCAGTTCGCAATCCGTTGGACAGCTGGCCTGGGAGACACAGTGCAACTGGTTGTCTGCATTTGTTGGTATGCAGTCACGACTCTGACCACTGGGCACAGGTCCAAAAATACTTCTTGTTTCCACGAGCAAACAAACGGACAAAGGACAGCACAGTCATGCAATACATTTCAATTCCTTGACGAGCAACGAAAATACAAAATCAACTATGGTCAAGTGAGCAAATTGACTAAATGAAAACGATGTAATGAACACAAGTGCAGGGGGATAATGGAAGGAAGGGCAGGATCGAAGCAACTGCACTAGATGCAATTTAATACAAAAATCAAAAGGAACATTTTTTTGGGTAATCCTGGTTAATAGTTGCCTTGGCTTGACTGAATGTTGAAATATTTATTTATTTTGTAGTCCAAAAAGGTCACTGAATAGTTTAGAAATTTTAAAACGCCACGCACAATTGGAAACTCAGATGTTAAATAACAAAATTTACGATTTTCAATTAAAACTTTTTCTATTTTTATTTACTTTTTTTATTAATTTCTTCTTATGCTATGCGATTTTTGCTAGACCCTTTAGCTATACTAAATTCAAATTAGCTCTACATAAATTTCTTGATTTTGCTCTAAAACTAATATCAAAATTCCGATCTAAGTTTATTAGAGACACAAAAATATTTATTTCAACAATTTTGTTGAAAATTGCAAACAACAAAATTCCATCCATTTTTCTTTTTCTTTGTTGCGTGCATTTCTATTTTTGTATTTGCTTTTCTTCTTTTCTTTTGTATTTCTGGGAAAACAAAATATTTTAATTAAAAATACAACGTTATAAAATGAAAATTGTGAATGCAGGTCATGTTATTATTTTTGAGAGTAAACATTTGGCATGTTTTTGTTTTTCAGTTGCACACACACACACACACACACACATATGTGGCCTACGCTGACTGTGTGGCAATGTTTGGCGTCAATTAAGTTGCATAATAATAATTTCATAGCATATTTTCAGGCGCATTGTGCTACGTGTGTGTACGGGGACTCAAATTATCAAATATGCATTTACAATTAATTTACCGTTAATTTGCTTTTATGTTATTAACATACAGTCACACGTACAACGTACAGCACACACACACATGTAGCCAAATAAATTTGCATATGCTAAAATAATTTATTAATTGCCTGCATAAATTACAGTCGCATTTGTTCAGCGTTTTTCGAGCGCATTTTGAGCGCAGCGAATGTGTTTTATTTTAGACACGTTTATGCAAATGAGAGCTGCACATGTGTGAGTATGTGTGCTTTTATAATTTGCTCTACATTAAATTTCTTGTTTTTGCAACTTTCAATTTGAGTTTGTTCAGGTCAAAGTGACCGCTTTATTAACTTTTATACCCTGGCAGAGGGTAGTCCAATTTTGTCACGATATTTGTAACGCATAGAAGGAAGAATGTCCGATCCTATAAAGTATATATATTCTTGATAAGCAGAGTCGATATGGCTAAGTCCGTCTGTCTGCCTAGGTTCAGAAATAGACGTTCGAATCACATGTATTCTCATGTTCACCATAGCCTTCTTTTTGGTGTTATCTGCTCATATATCAAAATCGATCCAGATCAAAGCACTATATCGTATAGCTTCCATATAACCGACCGATTCGGTATGAACTCTGAGTACAGCAAAATTGGTTGTGTCTTATCAAAATTGAAACAAATTTGGTAAATGTCAGAAAAAAGCTTCACGTGTGCTGATCAAATTTTATCCGGATCGGACAACTATATCATATACCTCTGATATAAATTGTCAATAGCTCAATCTAACCTTTCTCTAAACTGTGCTATGTGTCTTTATATATGTGTGTGTACGTTTGTATGTGTATATGTGGCAATGAAGATAAGTTTGTATGTATAAGTGAGAGTATGTATGGTCGTTTTAGAAACTTCCATGTCCGTTGATGAAATTTGATCAGGATCGGGCTGCAAAGCTAGCCCTCCTTATCTGAGTACATATTTCTGCAAGGGTTAGTAAGCTGTGGCTTCCCGAAGTTAGCCTTCCTCTCTTGCTTTTTTTTGTTTTTAATTTTATTTTTTTTTTTAATGTGCTTTGGTTTATGTGCTCGTGTTAGTTTTTAACTATCGTGGAGCAGAAGGAGAGCTCACTTTGCATAACTAATTAAAGTTTGTTGGCGCTTTTCATGCGCCATTTGTCAGTTTTAATGGCAGAAAAGAAAAAAATGTAAGAAAATACAAAATAAAACAAGAAAACAAGGCTAGCTTCGACTTGCCGAAGTTTATATTGCATTCACATTGTAAATATATAACCGATCTAGATCAAATCTGTTCGGTGGTCTTGGGTCTACAGTGGATATAAGTCGACCTTGCTTTGATTTGGAAGAAAAACAGAAAAGTTATCGGCTTTAGGGATACGCACATGCTGACAACGGATCCACCGAAATCCGATGCGATATCAACTTTAAGCGCGTATTCAGATCCGGCGAGGATACGAGCGGTGTGGTATTGGAGGGTCTGGAGTGTGCATCGACTTCGCTGATTGGGGCACTGCGCTTGCAGTCGTATTATGTCAGCCATGTCGGATCAATCATTTCCGTCAACAGCGACATGGTTCCTCAAGACTGTACGGCCAATGTGAGAGCAAAGGATGTTTCAGATATGCCTACCCGAATATCCGTAACAATTGTGAAAGATGGGTGCGTAGAATTCCCAAATTATGAGAATTACTACATCAAGCCGGTGAATGGAGGAGTCCAAATACCAAAATGCCGAACTGCATCGCTCAATTTTTCGAATTTGCCGATTGGAAAAAGTTAGCCAAATGGCTAATGATGTGTATAGCAGAAATTTAGGTTGATTTATCCAAATACCAAATACCACCATGACATCTCGAAATCAAACGAAATGAAGCCACTCCAGGATATAATGAATAACATTTTCCTGCCGCTATTTCAAGAAACCAACAAGCCCAGCGATCATCCTAAAGTACACAAATTCTTACAATATGTCATTGGCTTCGATTCGGTGGGCGATGGATCCAAGTCGGAGAATCCGCTTTGATAACGATGTGTGAAGAACCGAGGAATGATGCTGCTAAATAAGTCAAGACAAAATCGCGGCCTGAACACCTTAGTGTTGAGGCATCGTGCATGAGAATACGTAAGAGTTCTATCCATTGGCGGGATCTATGGTCGCTTCTTCACTATTAAACTTATGAAATAAACCAAAACTTCTATGCTTTCTCTTTAAAAAATTTTTCTACCGTCTCTTTTGCTTTCTTATTTTTTTTTATTTTGTGAATTCTAAGGATTTTACCATAAAACTCACGATCCGCTTTAAAGAAATTTAGAACATATATTGAACAGATTGCCTATGTGTCTAGACGGACAGAGCTACATCGAATCCTTTCGTCATGCTGTTCAAGAATATGTAGTTTATATGGTTGGAAATGCTTCCTTCTGTGCGGTGCAAGCTTCATCACAAAGTTAATATACCATTTTGTGAATTATGTAACAAAAGCATATAAACGATCTAGTTTATTATGACCCAAAAAAAGGCTTTACAATGTTCGTTCAACTCAAAGCAAAGGCGAGGTGCTTGGAAAACTGGTAAGGGCATTGTAAAGACAACAGCCAAATGTGTGGAATGTTTTAAGGAATGACTTTATTCAAATTCTTTGATATTAGCTGAGCTGAAGTTATAGCTATAGCTATAGTGCACGTTGCTACTGCACCTGATATTTTTCTATGACATTTGAAACTGTCGCCATTTTGTGCATTTACTATACCTGAAATTTAGTAGCCTTTGAATTTTTTCTTGTATGCCCAAAAATACCTAAATAATTCGATATATAATTTTAAGTATTTACACATGAAAATGTACAAGCTTGTAGTTTTCTGTGACACATCCCAGAAACAGCTTAACCAATAGCCTACTTTGGGTTCACTAAGATTTTCAAAAGCGAGTTGATTAGTATGAGCCCTGTGGGAATGTATCATAAAGTAAGAATGTGAATGAATCGAATTGAATTGAGAAATAAATGCCAGCAAACCGATTCTGATTCCGCGGTCAGTTAAAAGCAGGCTTTGGATGCCTTCAAGTGTTTGTTAGAGAAAAGCCTAATATGTAGATCCACGAGGAGGAAATTATATTTTCAACACGCTCAAACTATTTTAATATATTAATCAAATTTCATTTTTTTTTCATTCTAGTTTCAACTTTTATAAACCCGTTGTCCAATTACCTCATCACTCACACTCAGAACCGCGTGTAAAAGCCATGTAACGTTGCACAAAAGGAAACTTTTAACAAATTATCAGCGTTGTAAATGCAACTTTGTTATGGCTAAAATTGCACACGTTGGTCAAAGTTCTATGTTTCCCGTTCAAAACTTTAACAATGTCCATTACGGACATGTACACATACACACACATACATACACGCACACGTATGCTCACATATGCACAAATGGGAATGCAATTATGTAAGTAATACAATTAGGTAATGAAAGTTACATACAAAGTGGAACACCTAGGCCATGTGGGCTTTGTTCTGGTCGGGCTCACTTAGCACACAATTAAAAGGACAAACAGCAGTGCAGCAAAGTGAACCGACTGGCGGTCAAAGGATATTCAAAACACACACACAAGCGTTGGGGGGGAACTTTCCTCTTAATAATAACAAAATTAAAATACTCGTAAAAGCAAAAAACTACACTCTTGCGTACACATTTTTGTTGGCTAATTTAACTTATTGAAATAAATTGTCGTTTGGCGGCCAGGGGAAATGCCTTTTAAGTAACTTTTAATGAAACGAAGGAGCAAAGGGAAAAAAGTTGTACTTCTATATAAAAAATGTATAATGAAACCGAGTACATAATGGCGTTGAAAATATATTATAGAAACTCAGTTGGGGGTGTGAAAAAATAAAATGCTGACCGCAAGACTTGCTAAAGAGAAAAGCAAATACAATAAATAGTGAAATTGTGAAAACAGGAAAGTTTTAACGCTTTGTGCGACCATCGACCAAGCAATTATAATGTGTATGTGTTGGAGCGTTTCTATTTTTTCCTCTGTTTCGCCATTTTTTCCATTTCCCACCAATGTTGCACTTAATGGCCTCGAAGCAACACGAAAGGCAAAGAAAATGTCAACCTTGTTGCCACTTTACTAGCAAAATATTATTGCATTGAAAATTTCGTGACTAGACTGCCTTTGGCTTGACTTCCGCTGTAGAGTTGATGACGTTAGATGTAGTCTTAAGGCTGATACACTGAAAGCATTTTATGAAAATTGAAGACTTTTTGAGGGTGCACGGGATGACGATATGAAATCAACGCAGCAGAGTAGAAGCTGCTTAGAGCACTTCAGATATTTTGGAGGAAGTTCAGCTGGAGTTTTTTAGCAGGAAGACTTCTGATGATTAACGTTGGCAGGTCATGAAACAGCTGTAAAGTTAGCCTAGCTTCAATTTTTGGTTTCCATTATCAATTTCATACAGAAGGAAGCGGCTGAAACCATGGAATCCGACTGACTCCTAATAGGCAGCTGAAAAACAAAACCAAACGTTTATGCTGCTATTCAAATGCTTTTAAGCAACTGGAAAACAGAGGCACTTTGTCCGCCTACAACATCCAGAAGGAGCCCACCATGTACTTGATGCTCCGCCTGCGCTGTGGCTCTTTATAGATTTTCTCACCCAATCACTCTTATCTTTGCTTGCCTACTCAATATCTCTCAATTTCTTACGCTCCCTTGTCGATTGTAGCTTATCATTACATAGATCCACAGCCCCGTACTTACTCTGGAGTCAGCTGTACTCGATAATCATTGCTTAACATCGATATATAAATTATACTAAAAGGCGTTATTCGACGCGTTAGTTATTCTAAACAAAAGTTGCTAAAAATGGTCAAAGACTCAACACCAATCTACAAAACTCTTAGAAGACTCTGAGGAGTCACGAGGGTGAACGGGCTAGAGATCATCTTGACCATAAGGAGAACACTAAAGAGGTTGACAATATTCCATGTCTTCACCATCTGCATTTTCAGATGAACTAATGTAAGTAGCTATGGGCTGATTCAAAACATAATCCTGCCCAAATAATACTGTTTCCCTTTGCCAAATGAGTAAGATATTCTTATATATTAGAAAGCCATGTGAAGGGATTTCAAATTAATAAAAACCAACTACAAAAATCCTCTCCCTTAGATGATTGCATATGTATCGTCATGAAAAATTCAAGCACACTGTCCGCCACAAGTGAGCAACAAAGAAGAGCACAGAGCAGAGCAGAGCAGACAGTCTATAAAAAGAAGGCAAGACACACATTAATAAAGTTGGCAACTTGCAGTTAACTTTACCCGTGAGTGTGCTTAAAAACATTATAAACAACCAACAACAGCAACAACAACAACCACAACGGCAATGACAACAAATGGGCAAACAAACGAGTGAATGGCAAGGCCGGTCCACGAGGCGCCCAAAAGTATGCAACACGCACCAAGGCAATAAACAATATTAAGCCACAGCCGCAGGGATAGCGCGGCTGTTGTGCGGTGGGGCGGGAGCGCAGAGTTCGGCTGGCAGAAAACTTTTCGTAGCAAATTGCAAACTGATTTAAAATTAAGCAAAATTATTTTACCTAACTTGGGCGGGCCACAAGCACACACAGACACGAACAACGCAACACAACACAACACACAAATGAGCATCATCAATCACGTCTGAGCAGGCAGTTGGAAGCGGAAAAAGTGAGCCAGCCAAGGATAAAGGATAAATAGCTAACTTGATTCTGCGGTCGGTTGGAAGAAGCAGCAGCAGCAGCAGCATCTGTGGGGCGGAAGTGTAATATCGTGCTTAAGATTTTCCGCTGATTTTCAGCAAGCATCAGCTGCAGCAACCGCACAACTTTCTTAATAACATTTTGCTGTTGCTTTTTTTTATTATTTATTTGTTTTATTTTTATTTTGCTTTTTCTTTAACAACAAATCAGGCAATCAATTATGTTAATAAAAAACAATAAGCACAGCCTTTACTTTGATTTAAGTCGCAAACTGAGCAGCAAAGCCACCTTCTCTATCCCTATCTCTATCTCTATCTCTATCCCCATCTCCAGCTCGGTCTTTCTGTCTCCAACTCTAAGCGATAAAGTTGTTTGCCTAAGTGGCTCCGCTTCAAGTTCTTCGCTCTGCGGTTTTTTCTCACAAAACTCAAACACAAATTCAAAAGTTTGTCGCTCACTTTGTCAACTGCCACGCCCCCAACCATGAGCAGCCCACTTTAGCCAATTGCTGCTACTTCGAGTGGCTGTTTATATCGCAATTGCCTGTCTTTTTGTCTCTGCTCTAATAAGTGTCCCACGTTCCGTCTCTCCGACTCTCAGTGGTTGCCGATGACTTCCTGTGCCTGAGCAGTGTTGCCTAACAGTTGGAAGGAAGAAGGAAGTTACCCCCTCCCTGCTTCGTCTTTGTTTATTTATTTTGAAATTATTTGGCTAAGGAAAACCGCAAGTACTTCAAATTAAATTTTTTTTATTTTATATATGCCTGTCATCGTTATAGTCATCATCATCATCATCAGTCAGTTTTCAAGGTTAGCCGGAAAAATGCAATCAAGTTAATTTGGGGAAATTTCTTGTGATTTTCCTATAGTTTTTAATAGAACAATTAAGTATTCATCTTGGATACGAATTGACCCTTTTCGACGAATACGTGATTTGTGTTAAAATATTTGATTGATTGCAAAAGTTGGAGCTAATGTCAATAGTGGTTTTCAAAGGCAAAGAATAGCATGTGATGCCAGTAGGTTACGCAAGATGGCCATGGCCAATGGGTGGCCCCTACATTACTAGTCTTTTAGGGTCTTTGTGTATTTAGCGAAGTTGAGTAATTCGCCATGGGTCCAGATGGAAGCATATTAGACAGATATAAACCTATGAGCATTATCGTGTTCTCTCTCGTGAAAGAGTCGGACAAATACAGATGCTGGCACATAGCCACGAGTTTTGCGCGTTTCCGACAGTTGGACTGCGTATCTCTAACAATTACTAGGGGTCTACAGTCCTGACATGATAAGTGCATATTCAAATGGTTTATCCGTTGTGTTTATCCCTTTTTTGTACAACATCTACGATATCATGTACTGTAGATCACGGAGCATAACTCACAAATTATGGTTTATGTCGACATCTGCGTTTCTCTAGTTCACTCCGAAGTATTCTCACTTTCTCCATATCATCACCATGGCACCTCCCTTGGCTAGAAGATATATGCCATGGGCTGAATGGGACGGGACGAGTTCAAAATATGCGAAGGAAGGACCAAATCAGAACTAAAAAGAAGACTGCTTGGATACAAATCGGACATAAAGAAACGAAACGAGACGGGACACTCCCCTACGATTACTCTGCTACAAGAGAAAAGCTACAACAAGCGGCTCACGCTTGAGATGCTCCACACAAACGAAGATGCGGCTGAGCTTCAAAACGGACACTTAAAATCGCGCTCAGGCAGCTACTTAACTATCACAGACATGTGGCAGACATCACAGACTTAATTTTTAAATTAAAGATCATATTATTTTTGTAATTAAGCCAAAGGAAAAACCTAATACTAAAACTATACTTTCAAAAAATTATTAAGCAAAAGTCCTCCAAATTCGGGCCCCTAATTTTTCGCAAGAGGACATACATTTACTTTGATAAATTTCTGCAGCATATGGACTCATATTCCTGTTATTTGCGACTATTTTATTATAAAAACGAGCCTAAAAAGTAAAATGGGTTCTGAAAACTGTGACCGATGCGGAAACAGTTAAACGAAACAGTTAAGAAGAACAAGATGAGCTGAAACTTTATGTTCATATCTTTAAGTAAGGAGCGACACACTCCGTTAGCTTACTAATGCAGAAAGGCGATTTATTTGAAGAAAATCGTCAAACTTTAACGAATGTTTGACAAATATCATAGAAAAATGTATCGTCAAAGCAAATTCCAGATTCAAAAGTCAGGTTATTTTGAATGCAAAATGTGTAAGAAGACTAAAAATACAGGAAAAGTCATCTCATAACCAGCTGGAAAAAGCTTAACGTTACACGCTCAGTGCACTTGTCTTCTGGACTTCGGCGTGGTATCTTTTGGTTTTCTGAGTGTGTAAAAGATATTGAACATATCAAAATTAACTTTCGGAAAGGGGTTTGCTAGCTACAGTGGGGTGAAGTCGAAAATATTAAACAGCCCATAAGGTGATGCCAATGCCAATGAAACAAGTGTCAATTTTAAGACCTTAATAAATCGAAATTAATTTCCATAAAGAATATTATAGCGACTCAAATTGTACAAACAAATAAAGTGTTTTTTGCTTGGCTAACTTGAAAATATATTAAAATTAAATAATTTAGTGTTCTTGTAACATAAAATCCTTGGCTGTAAGTTATACAGCAATTTGCATACTTAATTTATGTACTTAAAATGGTTGCCTCAAGTGATTTGCGTAATTCAAGTAATACAATGGTTGGTTGGAGGCCATAAATACGCAGTCCGCGATATTAAATCACACATAAAACAGATTAAACAGAGCACATAAATTATAATGACAGCTCAAAGGCAAAGAACAGGCCAAAAGGGAGGCAAGCTTTACACAGCAACACGGACACAGAAAGACACAAACACACTCTCATAGACACAATTGGGCTAATGTGTGAGAAGTGATTGTTGTCTTAGTCTCAGTGTCTTAGCCTCATTCTCAGTGTCTCAGTCTCAGTCGCAGTCTCAAGCTCAGTTTCTGTCTATGGCCGTGTTCTCCCTCTGTCTGCTGCCAACAATGACAAATTATGGTAGCAGAAAGCAGCGCACGCACGCAACATGCACAAGACAAGCAAATAGAACAAAAGTATCTCACAGATACAATGCATATAGTCGTCGTGTATATGTATGTATATGTATGTGCATGTTAACAGGCGACAATAACAAGTTATGAGACAGACAAACAAACAGACATAATGATAAAATGCAAAGAGCAAGTTTGGCAAATTTATTTCACAAAACTATTGCGCAAATAATGAAGGCCCCAAAGGCTCTTAAAAGCCAACGAGCGAGCGAGTGTGGATGGGTGGGGGGGTGGAGTAGTAAGAAACTTATAAACATAATTCAGAGAGCCGAACACATGTTTGCCTGGCATGTTGATGTTGATTGTTGCGCGTAGTTTTCAATAGTGTGCTTTTGGGCAGCAGCTTATACTCAGCGCACAGTGAGTGCTAAAAGTATTTGCCAACTAGATTTTTGACTTGACATTTACGACACTCTTGTCGTTAAGCGTTTTAGCGACTCCACTGCGAATCTCAGAGTAGATTTTCGTCTAGTCGCCTTTTAGGCGATTCGTGACGCTTCATTTTACTCACACTCCCCTGGGCTGGGCTCACCGCCTGGCTAAGCCCTTTGGCTTGTGAGTATGTGTGTGGGTGTGTGAGTGTGCTCCTAGAGAAAAACTTTTGCCACGTTTTACTGCCACGGCAGTTGCTCATATCCTTTATACATATATACATAGAAGTAGTCGCCTTCGCTTGGAAGTATATCCAAAGGTTTCTTTCTTTTAACCACAGCATATTATGCGGTGTGTGCTTCTGTGTGTGTGTATGTGTGTGTGTGGTTAGTGGATGTGTGTGAGGTATTCTTTGAGTTCATGTGGCAAGCTTAACTTTGATTTCTGTGTGTAACTTTCTCACTTAAATGCGCGTTAGTGTGCCACACAAAGTTGTAGCTGTGAAAGCCTCAGCCATTTACTGCGGCGAGTACACGATGTACATCTTAAAAACTAAAATTTATCCTCAGGTTTTGCCAAGCAAAAAAAAAAAGGGAAAATAAATATTAAACAGAGTTAAGTTGGTTTTCAAATGGCAATGCAAATATTTAAAGATTTTGTTGAGTCTTCTATTATCTCTCAATTGTGGAATCGCTTGTCTATAGAAAAGATCTTTTGAAAACTGAACAAAGGCTGTTTGATGGGGGCATTAAAGGTTTAAGTTGGATCATTGAAAAGGTTATGATACAGTACGAAATCAATGGAAACGCGTTTCCAACTCAGTATTGCTTGAACTGATTTAAAATATATGGTCAGGCTAAACCAAGCGAGCTCAGTAACTTCAATTTTCAAGGCATGGGATAAGCACTGAGATAAGTTTTGGAATTTTGTCCCAATCGGTTTGCATATCTGTTTGGGAATATAAAGAAATTCATATCTATACATCTATTTGAGATATAGGACTGCAAATTTAGTTTGTTATTTGTATGTTGATATCTTGTCTTGCTTCGTTTTTACTAAAATTCACTGAGTCTATCTGGAGATGTATGAAAAAGAAACTAGCACAAAGCCAGATGCAACTGCGAGTTATATAAATAAAGTCCTATCAATTCCATCAGATAGTTTTGAAGGTCTTCTTATTTCCTGGACAGTGGAAGATGAAGCTTAATAGTCAATGTGTTTACATTTCTACAGAATTTGTATATATCTTTTGAATAAGCTAGAGATCTTTCTTTCTTTTCTGGTTTAGCTTAGCTGAAAACTGGAAACAGTCTAGCTTTGGATACATTGTGGATGGATCCCTTTCTTAGACAAGATAATAATAATCCATATCCTATTATGGCTGAAGCTGCTGTTGAAGAGTGCCTCAAGGCATCCATAGTTTAGTAATGAAAATAAGTGTCATTCTTTGCAGACTTCTGTGGATGGCTTATAGAACACAGCACAGTGGACCAAGGTAGATTAATAAATAGCCTATACAGTACATTTTTGATGTTTTAGTATAATAAATAATAAACTCCATTCCTATTTTCATGATATCTATCTCATATTGTACATTGATTTGGCCAACCTTCGGTAGGATTCCCATACTATTCGATTCAACAATTCGATTCAACCTGCATCTGTTATGTTGTTCAAGTATTTTGGTTTATTTGAGCTCCTTAAAATATCCTTTCTCTTTTCATATTGTTCCACTTTTCTCTTTTAACTTTCATTTTAGCCAAACAATATTTATCTATTCCATCAATTTACAATACACAAAGAGACAATTCTCTTCACTTATTTCATAAATGCAAAATGTTATAAATTTCTCTTGAAACAAGCTATCGATGTCCTTGATCCTGAATAGCCAAGCGCCCCTTAGCCCCTGAGCTCAAACAAGGCAAAAGTCAAAAACTTGATTGGGCTACTGAGTAAATACCGTTGGCCTCTTTAAATATTTAGCTCTCTTGTACAACAACAACAACAATAACAACAGCAGCAGCAACAAAAACGACAAGACAACCTTTTAAGGGATTTATGTCCTGCCAATGTCTGTGCACTCGCCTTTGACAAGGACTTGCCCAAACATTTGCTGTCATTTTTATTATTGATTTTCGCAAAAAATATTTTTCAATCTCCCATAAATGTCGAAATGAATAAATGTGTAACTGAAGCGCAGACTAAAAATAATAATAATAAAAAATAAAAGCAAATTTAAAAACAAAAAAACAACAAAAATTAAAGCATCAGCACAGCCGCAAAAAGTACATGAAAAGTGTCTCAAACAACAACAACAACAACAAACCAAGGCAGAGGAAAATGTATAATGTCGTACATTGTGTGTTTTTTGGGGTTGCCATAGCCATAGGGCTATGGAGGGGGTGCGAATAAGGGGCACTTTGGGGATCTATTGTGTGGTTTTTACAAGCAATTGAAGTGTGTTGGAAAAGTAGAAGACATAATGTTGTTTGTCCTTGGCTGAATAGTTTTGAGAAACCCTTTTTCCTAAGACAAACTCCAAAGAAGGCACAGATAAGAAATTTGTAAAACGTCCACGCCCACAATACACACACATACACACATCCAGGCAAGGCATTCGGAAATTCTTTAAATATTAAAATCTTGATTAAGTTAAATGCGCATTTGGGGCCATTGCCGCAAACTGAAGTACAAATTTTGTATGCACATAAAGTGATTCCTTAGCCATATTGTCCCATAGCAATGAAGGGAGATGGTAGGACACGAGCGGTAGGACACGAGATGAAGCACAGCCACAGCAACAACCTTAAGTTCGAACAACTTCAAATCTCTGTTTCTGTGTGGATTGCCGGTCGGGCTGTTATTTACATGTGGTAAAAGCAACTTTAGCTATACTCTTTCCATGTAACATATATATCATTCCATTCTACTATTCTGATATATCAGAATAAGAAGATTGTAGGTTAAAATGCGATTGTTGTTTAAGGATGAGAACATATAAGAACTGATTTGAGGTCTAAGCAAAACTAGAAACTAGCTATTTTTCCCGGAATTGAAAGGCCTCGAGTTTGCATTATCGAACTCCTGAGTTATTAGTAATAGTTTCTTTTCGGATGTAGTCTCCTTCACCTTACTTCCCTCCGCTAAATTTATCTTCTTTCTGTCTTATTCCTATTCGTATCCTCTCTTTTTCATGTATCTGGTTTTTCTAGCTCTTCTTCGAGTCTTTCACCTCCTTCAATTCTCGTCTGCTCGTCCTCTCCCTCCTATACTTCTTTCTTTTCACTTGTACTCTCCGGTTCCCCAATTCTTCACTCGCGTTTTCTCTTTGCCATGTTTTCCTTTTTGACTTTTCTATGCATACTCTGTGTCTCTCCGCACTTAATCAATGAGGAAGCTAAACACCACCATACGTTTAACAGTAAATTCTTCCTGTTAGCAGAACGTTTCACTGATGTTGCTAAGTATGAATTTTGAACCTTGTCTTCCATGCCTTGTCTTCTTCATTGTCCGTCCTGATGACTTTCTTTAAGACCCTCGAATGGCATTGTTTAAATGATAAAGTCATTTCAAAATATATAAAGAAGACCGTAAATTAGAATTGAAATCGTCTACGGAGCTTCTATTCCACAACGAACGTAGCATAACTTAACATAACATAACTTGTTCACCTTTTATGGCACTGATGAAAGTTTATATTAAATGCCTAATATGTATTTAGATCATACTAAATCAGATAAAAACTTCATTCAAAATATATATTTCCAACATTTTCCTTGAGATTATATAGATTTCGAATATCAGCAAGTCTCTGGAAACCCAAACCTAGAGCTCAAACCAACACCATTTTACCTCTCATAGTCAAGCATATTTATCAATGGAATTCTTACCAGATATCCTCTCATCTAACCAGTAAGAGCATCTGTGTTCCATCTAAGCAAGACAATATTTCCAAGTCTTCGTTTTGTTTGCCATCTTGCCATAAATTTTAACAATTTTACGCACGATTTGGGAAATATGCGCGCCATGCGGCCACACGAACATGGGAAAGAACTCACAAAAATTGTCCAACGCCTGACATAAAAATGGTCGACGTCGTGAAAGTTTCATAATTGTTTTACAGCTTTTTTTTTGAACTCATCAATTTTCATTTGTACAGGCAAAGAAATTAAATTACATTTTATACATTTACACTTGCTGATTTTTGGCCAACTTTTAGCCAATTTAATGCTACAATTAAGACCTAATTGAGCCCACATTTCTTAACATTTGCTCTGGCCCTTTCACACCAAGAAGCAACTCATCCACCGTTCAAACAGTATTTTAAACCGCTTCCCAAAGGAGCGGAGCGGCTGCCATCATTCCTTGGTCGTACAGATTTGGCCTCGCTTTCCGCCAGCTGTATTCAATTTTGCGAAGCCTACTTAAGTTGTCATTTTGATTGCTTTTGAAGCTTTTTTCTGGGCATTTTTTGAAGCCTGCGCTAATTTGTGTTTCGGATGTTCCCCCAGCGCCATGTCTTTCTCATCTATCATTTTGTCAGGACTTGTCGCGGCGGCCGACACAATTTTCATTCATTTTTCTTGAGCAAAAGTTTTTTTTATTTCTGTTGGCAGCTGTCTTGCTTGTTTAGATTTGCATGTGACATTTCCCCCCCCAAAAAAAAAGGAAGCAGAAGAAAATCAAGGAGAAAGTTTGCCGAGGCTGCTGTATACCCTGCAAGGATGGGCAACTGTGTTTTATATATAACTGAATGTCTACTTCAAATGGGTTTTTCTTCAATGCAGAAATTGTAGATTGAATTAAAATCAATCAAAAAAAGTTACTTAAGAAGAAGGCTCTTAAGCTTTTTTACGGTGTTTGATTTGCCCTGGTCTGAAAGATTTCCTCCAAAATCTATTTGAAATAGTTGTAATGGTATCTCTTTAATCAGGATCAATAGTTCTTCTTGGTCAATGATAGAGGTCATCAGAGTAATCAAGTATATATGTACGTTGGGGCATTGTTAAATGTACCTGAAATCGGGTTTCCTACAAAGAATACAAAGTAGTATCTTGACGATCAGTTATAGATAGTACTATATAGCTCTTCACGTGGATAGTTGTGAGAAGAGCAACTTGTGCTTAGATCAAACAACTAACTAAATTCTTCAAATATTTGACAATTCGGTAAAGCATTCTATTGAAAAACTTTCTATATTTGGTTATCATAGAAATGGGGCTCTAGGGTAAGCTCAGGATAGCAGTTAGAGGTCTATATAAATCACACAGAAAATCGTGAACACCCCACTAGTGCCACTAATCAAAGGAATACTCTAATATTAGGGAAATTCCATACCTCAGCATAACACAAATATAATTTTTGTAGCATTACAAATTTATAATGCACTTTCGTATAGAGTATAAAAGCTGTACAAAAATGTTGTGGCTGAGCAAAAGCGAGTTTGGCACAAAGCTTCAGCTTCGCCTGCTTTTCAAATATTGAATTATTAAGTGACTGCAATGGAAGAGAGGCAAGAGTACTCGATGGGGGTGGGCCCGGGGAAAAAATAAAACTGTGTCTTGATTTCACTTGCACTTTATACGATTGACATTCAGATGTGGCCCCAAAATCTGTGCTAGCTGGCCATTTTTGTGTGAACTGACATTAAATCCGATTTAAATTCAATTAGAGAATGAATGACTTGAGACAGACGGAACGGAGAGCAGATTTCTAATTTTAATTCAGGAAAATTGAGAACGACAATATGACTTTAGCCGCTTTTGAAAAGTGAAATTATTCCAAGTGCAATTTGATTTAATTTTGTTTGAGAGGCTTAAGAAGAGATTTGAATCAATGGATCCTGAACAGTTAAAGCAATCAATTACAGCAGTTAAAGCATATTCTCCCACAGATATATCAATGATTACATTACATTACTTACACATCGCATTGCATTTTAAAATTCACTGCACAAACAGCACTTTTTAGGGCTTACCTGCAAAGAGTAGAAGTAGAACATAAAAACAAGCATTAATTATTTATTTCACAAAGCGGAGCGGAGAACATATCAAAAGCTGAACGGAGTCTGTAAATGGCAGCAATTGAAATTGGAAATTCTCATAAAATATTCTCAAGTGAATTGCCATATTGGCCGGCTTTGGTCAATTCCAGCACATTTTTATATTTTTGTATGTGTGATATTTTTTGCTGTTGTTTTCGATTTTCAACCAGAGTGCCGGTGCCGCCTCCGACATGAGCAGGAAATGAAGTTTGAGAAATCAAAAACTGGCATATGGACCAACATATGCGAGGGTATATCGATTGGTGTTTCTTAGGATACAGAAGATATAAGCTTTGCAAATATTTGGCTTTAGTTTCCATTATATAGATCTCTTTCAGCTCAGTAAACTTTGACAATTATTAAGGCATTTTTCCAAGTTTAACTTTCTTGATTCTCCAGTTATAGCTTGTCCAATCTAGGTCCTGTGCAGGCGCTTGTGCCCTCCTGCATGTTGCCTCAGGCGTCTCCTCACAATCCGTCCAACAATGTGGATGTTACCTTGCCGCCCAGATACTGCTTGAAGTTCCTAGGGCGTATGTACCAGCCAGCGGCGGTAATTCGTCTTTCAATTCGGGTCTGCCTGATCCGGATGCAATTAAGATGATATGTGCTGCAATGCCATACACATGGATGAGTGGACAGTCAGCCCTAGATCACAGTATTTCATGGGCATCTCACCAAATGTCTTAATCTAGTCCCTAGATACTCTATAGTGTATTGTTGGAGCTATTATATATGTTTTAATGTTAAAACTCATCAAAATGTCCCCTCTACAGTCAATCATCGGTTGATATCGTGGGGTCTTCATTATCACTTATGACACTATTATCAGCGCAAACTGTTAGCTTTTGTTAGAACTCATTAACATACCCTCGTTCATATACAACTCGTGACTTTTGCTGGGTCAGTTTGTGGCTCGATTTCAATTTCCCCCGCATTTCCTGCTCTGCAAAATGTCAACTTGGGATGTATGTTGTGGCTGAATTTTGAGCACTGTGAAATGCGTATATTTACGGGTATATCAAAGGACTCTTTGCCTGTCTCGCTAGAGGCGGTAACATCAACAGCAGCAGCAGCAGCAACAGTAGCAACAACAGCAACAACAGCAGCAGAAACAGTGGCAGCAACAATAAACAATGCCTAGGTAGGCGCGACAAAAGTAACAAAAAGTGAGCTGGCAGAAATGAGCATGCAGCAAATGAGATTTTTAGGTCAACAAAGTCCACGAAGCTGAGTATACTATTTTGTACGTAGTCCGTATGCCGTGGTCCCTCCTCCTCCACCGTTTTGTGTGTCACTTACTGCCCGGCGTTTTTTTTTTTTTCTTTCAGTTTTCACTCTGCGTTTTCTCTACATTTTTCCCCTTTTTGTTGTGCTGTGTTCTGTGGCATGGCTGAACGCTTTGAAGCTGTAGCTGCTGCTGCTGCTGCTGCTGCTGCTGTTGTTCTGGCGCAGCTCGTTGGCCACGTTTTCATACCCTTGCAGAGGGTATTATAATACTGTCACGATATTTGTAACGCATAGAAAGAAGCAGCTGCGAGCTGTCCGTCTACTCAGTTCTGTTAGTTTGTCAGTTTTGACTCCTTTCTACTGTTAGCTGTCAAAATCGCCAACTATATCATATAGCTCCCATATAACTGGCCGATTGCCAATGAAAACTGTAGGATTTGAAGCAAATGCTTGCGTTTTAGAAGCCTCACGTCGCTTGACGAAATTTTATAAAGGCCTTAGACTTTTTTCCTTGTTTTAGTTCAGCAAGGGTATAAAAGCTTCGGTTACCCAAAGTTAGCCTTCCGCTCTTGTTTTTTTCTTTTTTCTGCTGCAACCAACTGACGCTTTATAGGCTAAATAAATACCGCCTGGCAGGTTGCCGGCTCCGTCTAGAGGGGGGTCACCCTGACATCACACTTTTATGCTGCTTTGTGCTGGTTGGTTGGTTGGTTGGTTGCCTGCGGGCGTGCTGCGGCCTCTTCGTGCGTGTGGCTTTAATGGCGACTGGCAGAGATTTTTGTGCCGCAATCTGGGCGTGTATTTATATTTTACCTGGGTGAAAGTGCATTGCATACTTATAGGCACTTATGCGCAGCATTACGCAGCAGCTGACCTGAATTTTTGCAGTTGCTAATGATTTTAGGGTGGCGACCACAAGTATCAAGTGAAATCGTATGGGGAGCGAGTGGGTTGAAGGTTGATATAGAGAGGGTTTTACGAACATTTTGGAGTTTCTTCTAAAGCGGAATAGAGTCTACATTAGTGATCCGTTGGTGGACAGAACTGAAACTGCTCCGAAAATTGACTTTATCTGACTTTCAGTAGGTAGAATAGACAGAAAATTGTTCCTCTAAGATTAGAAATTGGTATTTTTTCACTGATTACAATTAATATTAATAAAGTTGTTGGTGCGGGTATGTCTTAGATTTGGTTTGCTACGCACGTACTCCTACTAGCATCAATTAACAAAAACACGCTGCATTTTCATTAATCGATATAAAATCTTGTTATATGGCACTGACAGAGCAAGTCAGAAAGCACAAGCCAACAGCAGCAAAACAAAGAGATGCTTGCCTGCAAATGAGTGCGAGTGAACAGCAACATTCGCTCTCACATTCGGAGACGAAGGAAGTACCAATTGCCGTTACAATTTTTCATGCAAAGCGTGGCCGGACAGTGGGTATAAATTCATATGGACGTGACCAAATGTTATACTTTGTTTGCACCTTAGTTTTAAGGAGGACTCCTATCCAGATTGGACTATTCCTAGTGTATAAACCTTCATGTGCAATAGGATAATTTCAAATTAATTCAGTTGACTTTCCTTATTTGGCTATCGCTTATTAAACCTCTAAATATTCTTACGTTTCCAGAATAGAATCCTTTGATATACAAATCTAAGCGTCACATAGGATTTCAATATAACCAATTTGCTTAAATTTTACTCAATTTTCAAGAACTAATTTTAAGTTTGAAAGTTCATAATAGAATTCCTAATCATTTTGTTAAGTATCTTGATCAACTTTGCATATAATTATGTGATCGATCATATCTGCTTTATAGATCTCAATTATTTAACACATCCTAGGTATTCCTTTACATTTTCCAACACGCATCATTCTCTGCATCAGCATATGTACATAAATATTTATTTTTTACATTGAAATCCTTGAGGGAAAACCCATAGCTAAGAATTCCGTTATATTGACCTAAATTCACACTTAGCTTTTCCATACACTTGCTATGCCACAAATTTCAAGTCTTAATGCTTCGAGTTGCTCCCAAAGTGTGTGCAGCGTTTTTATTCAATTTCGCAACTGCAGAAACTGCAGAAAGTTCATTATATTTTCACATCATTACAAAGTCAGCAGTAACAAGCCAGAGTCAGAGTCAGAGTCACGCAGGCGAATGGGCGAGAGCAGGCGAAAAATGCCATAACTATGCTAATTTGAGCTCGTTTTGCAAAATAACAACCTCACATGCATGCACAGGCAGGCGGCAGGCATCGCACACGTCAGATCGGAGGGCGTGAGGTGGGGCAGACGTAGCTACAGCTGCAAAACTCATATTGCAGGCGAGACTTGTTAGCAGCCAAAATAGACAGATTGTCAGACGGATAGTCAGGCAGTCAGTCAGGCAGCTAAGCTGAGCAGGACTCACACCAATATGACATAGAGAAACTGACTTCCCGCTCGGATTTCAGATTTCCCGTGTTGCATTTTCTGACGAGCGATGGCGCTGATGATTATACATTTTCTCTTGCGGTTGCTTTAATTTTCATTGGTTTTTTCTCTACTTTTTATAGCACTGCGTGTGTGTAATGTTTGGCCAACCTCCCTGGCAAGCTGTGATGCTCAAGCTGTGTGTCTGTGGATGTATTTTGTCATTAATGGTCACAATTATGAGTACCTGATATGGTACTGGCCCAAGGCCAGATGAATATCATGATGATGTTAACGCAAATCAAATTGTAACTTGCAGCCAAGCAATTGAATGGCAAAGTATCAAATAGAATTATGAGAGGATTCTAGGAAGCTGAATTGTGTTTGCAGTGACAGCTTATGAAGGACTCAGTTAATAGGAACATACTGGACGCGGACGCTAAGGGCTAAGAAGTTAACCCCAGTAAATCAAACTATCACATTAGATGTGAGTTGAGCGGAGATTATATGTAACATATATAATTTGAGTGGCCAGATGTCTGCAGATGGCATCGCTAAGCAATCTGTGTGCATGAATGAATTGCTGGATGAGTAGTCAGGTGGTAACCGTGTCCTCAGTAGTGACATACCAAAGGAGTGTCGACAAAGGCTAGATTTTGGAATCGTAGAATTCCAAGAAAAGCATAAGCATAAGCAATGTTAAATAGAAAGCTCTTTACGGTCCATCTTCTATAGTTCACTAGAGTATAAAGCTTTATTTTAATATTTTGTGAATATGTGCGATGGCCGTTTATATGAAATGGAAAGGACACTCAGAATCTGGTCACACTGGCTATAAAAACAGTTGACTTGGTGTTTCTTTTGAGTGCATGAATATATGAAGTGAAAGAAGGAACAAAAATATATACCACTATACGAAAGATGGAAGCTTGTTTCGGACCAGAAGCCCAGCTAGATACTGCGGAAGCTATCTTTGTCGATTCTACAGTTGGTAATGACATAGACAAATTATATAGACCCTCAACTCTGCTTCTAATGCGAATGCTCTTCGACCTCCGTGGGCCTCTCCTTGAATGTTTGACAGCGAACTTATGAGTTGGCATCATTGGTCTTTAAATGAGTGCGAAGAAACGGAATTTTAAATTTTTCTGTCAGTTAACATTTAAGCAATGTTGAGAATCTGTTAATAGTTTGTCTATGGTAATAATAAATCGATTAAGTCGATTGTTATCTAACAATTGAACTATCCTTACTCAGATGTGACAGAAATAATAAATGAAGAATCTCATAATATTAACAAATATGTTGGTCTACTCAGAAAGTTCTCGTCTTCATATTCATTCATAGAACTGCTCCTTTTTTTTTGATAAGCCACAACATTAATTAATTTAAAATTAAACCCGCTTTGCCCTGTCAGTTGCAACTTTCATGCGATTAGCGCACATGTGAGACCAGAAACTGGAACCACCCGCATAAGCCGCAAACAGAAATTCCAAAAAAAGAAGGAAAACTAAACTTAAGTCCATTAATAATGGCAACTGATTTCAGCATAACTTTTGCTTGAGATAAACCAAAAGAACTAAATGCAAAATGTACACACACATACACACACACACACACACACACACATGCATGTTTGTATATTCCTAATAATGCCAATGACACACTGACATGCTTCGCAGGAGCATGACATACACCCACACACATGATACATAATGGCATAAAAGTAATGAACTCCACATAAAGTAGTTGACAGCACAAAAGCAGTATCCTGCTTCACATGGATGGCAGCACTGTATGTTTCTGTGTGTGTGTGTGAGTGTGTGTGTGAGTCCTTTTGAAAACGCAACTCAAGCGTGAATGCAACACAACTTTAATGCAGCCAAGTGGATGTGGGAATGTGGTCATCCATTGAAAAGGACCACTAAAAGGAAACTAAAACTCTAAAACCAGCATGGATTTTGTCAAATGGTTAAAACGCTTAAAACAGCAGCCATCTATCAGATACATAAGCTGGCAAGTAAACACAACGAAACACAAGCTGAATACTTTGTTTACAGATTGCGGATAAGTTGTATACGCTGGCGAATGTGTTTCAAGTCAAATTTAGTTATATTGATTTTCATAAAAATATAGCTGAATTTCCCAATTCCTTAATGTAAATAGTTAAAGAATTGATGGTGGAGCAGATAATTCTCATTTTCAGATTTACTTTGCAATTTTATTTTCTTCATTTTGATGGATATTATAGTAGAGGGGTCAAGCTACTCCATAACATTTTTCCTTAAAGAAAGCCGAACAAACTACAACAGCACATCTACTCTACCATCACCTCTAGATTAGCTAAGAATTCAATGATCTAGCGGAAAAGTTCTAGTTGAAACAACTAAAATGTTTTCTCATAACTCTAAAACTCAACTGATACCAACTAAGCTGACTGATCGCCATTATAAATTCTAAGCGGGACTAGAACTTATATTTAATATAATAAAAGTACATTTTTTTGCAATTTAGTTCAAGAATTGAAAATGTTCTATTTTAAATTCGTTGGCCTTCCTTTTTAGTATAAATATATAAATATTTGGCAACAGCAGTGGCTAGCTAGCAAACTAACGGTTTATTAGTATGTATGGTCACATGTCTGTTGACGCCGTTACCATGTTATGGCTACAGCTGCTCTGTCTCATCCTTGGACTGATGTTCCTGCTGTTCCTGCTGCTAACGCCGCTGTCCTTGTTCACGTCCATGCGATGTGATGTGGTCATGTCATTGCCTTGCCCAGCATGCTGATAAAAATTTTCAACAAACTTTGAACTAACGACAACTAAGCTTACTGGGGTATATAGTGTGTGTGTGTGTGTGTGTGTGTGTGCGTATATCTAACGACCTCTGCCTGGGGATACTCTCCACGGCCATTTTGAAAAATGGCCAAACACTATTAGCTTTCTGTGCTGAGAAAAACATGAAACACAACGCGTCGAAAATATAAGTTGCTACATTTTTCGTGCCATAAACTTGATTGTTGTTGTTGTTGTTTTATACTGTCATTGTTGTTGTCGTCGCTTGGCAGTGAAAAAATGTTCATAAATTTAGTTGGCTGCACTTTTGCTGAACTGCTGGAAATTTCATCAAATGCAAAAACGTAATACAAAATATTTAGTACGGATTTATGATGAAATATTTGATAGATGGATACATTTTTCTGATTTTTTTCTTTTCTTTGAAAAACCCCATGAGAATCTGAATTGAAAATGAAACATTTTTGGGAAATTGAAGACAGCTTTGAATTGATTTTTGAGAATTGATGAGGTGATGGTTCTTATATGTGGTTTAAAAGACAAAGTTTACAAAGAGAATCAACATCAACATCAACTTTTTGAGGTTGGCAAGTTGAGAGCAAGGAAGAAATTCTCCTTAGTTTTCAATAAGTCGTTGAAAGGCAAAAATATTAGATTAAAAAAGAGAATAAAATGCATTTCTCTGGTGGCAACTATGACTTCGTATTGCAAGCCAATCCGTAATCGAATGACAGTTGCAGTTCCCCTAGCTAAAGCCGCCCTCCTCGCCTACAAATGCAGACACAAAACCTAAAAGTGCACTTAAATTACTACAAACATTTTACTACGAAGTAAATTTTCCTGTTATAATCATTGTGATTCCCAGTCATGCTCTCAAAACGAAACAAAAAATAAATAAAATTCAGAGCCTACGTCGTATATTCGGGACAAAGTATTCCCAAATCAATTCTAATCACAGCTTCTTGGATTTGGAAGAGACAGGAGACAAGCTAAGAGACAATAGTAAAGCTAAACTCAGTGCAAGCGTTTCCCTATTTCAATTTTCCACACAATCAGGCACTCGCCCGCCCACACACAAACACCAACACAAACACACACAGACACAACACAGACCCATGAAAACTATGTGGCAACTATTGTAGCATATGTAAGAGCGGGAGAGAAGGGCAGTGAGATGGGGCCTTACTACATGCAGAGTCGTAAATCCCATGGCATAAGTAAGCAGACTTTTCAACACATTAAACACAATAAATCCCAAGCCCAAGAAAGAAACGAAAACAAACAACAGCAGCAAAAACATATCACACATACGACAAGTTGGCGCGCTTCTGGCAAAACTGGTCGCTGACAAATGTCAATATTGGCATAAAACAAAAGCCAACAACAATAGCAGCGTCAACAGCAACCACAGCAACAACAACCATAACAACAACACAATGAATCAGACAGTGTAATCAAAAGCATCCAATTGAGTGTGCCGTTTGCCAGCATTAGCGAGATTGCAATTATGTTCCTGTCTCGCTCGCCGTCAAATCCTTCACACCGATCCGTTGCCCCACTCCGTCGACCTCGTCTAAAAAGTAGGCAGTGAAATATGCCAAGTAAGCTGGAAATATGACAACTCCAAGCTCTAGATGGATGAGTTAGTATAATGGCAAAAAAGAGCTGAGCCCAGTTAGCAGCTGGGTTGGCTGGCTTTTGCCTTCTGCATTCGTATCGTATCGTATCGCATCGTTTCATCCTTGTTGCTTTAATAAACACACTCGACCGCCTTTTGACTTTGATGTAGTGCACTCCAGAAATGTCAAGTTCTCGTCTTTCTCGGCTTTACTGTTTGCCATGCTCTTAGATGGAAAAAAAAAAAAAACGAAAACAAAAACAAAAACGGCAAAAAAGAAACTTGGCAAGCTAACTAATAATGCTAAAGTGTCAACAGAGCCTGGACTTAAAGCGCCTAAAAGTCAACTATAGCTTCGGCTGTTTGCTGAGTGAAAGTTGTTTAAGTGAAATTGACATTTTAGGCTCGTAATTGCAAGCCTCTCGTAAGCCTTTCAACCGTATTGTAGACAGCTCAGCAGAGTCTAGCCCAACTGATACGTCAGCGTGCTATGCAAAGCAGCTCGTTTTCGTCTTATTTGCATTTCTCTCTTTTATACACTTCCCGGGGGTATTGTGTTCTCGTATTTGCAACTTTGAAGAGGAGAGATTTTTAATAATTATTAGGGTCTAAGGCATCTCGTCTAGATTCTCCTTTTACTTAGAATTACGATAATCAATAGTATCGATTATATATGGCTAAGTTGAGAAATGTTTTGAATTAAATATCCTTTTAGATAAGTCAATATAATTGTAGATTTTGCCAATATTTGTAGGAGGAATTTGGTTATCGATGAGCCTTAAAATATGTAGAAAATTGTGTCAGGATATTTATAACTGTTGCAGCTATTTCACTTGAACATCCTTTCATGTGTAAATATCAAAATTGTCACGTGTATTAGAACCTCTCGCCGAAGGCCGCTTCTTTGTTCTTATTCCGCATCCAATTCCGATATATAGAACCTTGATGCATTCAAAATTTACATGCTATCAGACTGAACCTTTGTATATAATTATATGATTATAATCAGTGTATGATATATATATGTTTCGTCTATGAGGATTATGATGGAGTAGTGCATTTGCTGATCACAAAGTTTGATTTAATGTGACAAATTAAATATGTTTTCAGTGGAAACTCTATTGATCAGATATTTGGCTGACTTGACAGTCAGCCAAATATCTGATCAAAACTGACGTTTGGGAAGCAACATTGTGTGAAATTTTTCAGATTTCTCAGTCACATTCCATGTCCATTAGGAAGTCTTTTGGAAAAAGAGCATCTGCAATTGGGCCAAAATCTGGAGTCAACTTGGCATGCAAAGCTTTTATCAAAGGGAGGGATCACTTCGCATAGACGTACCTCAATAAACCCAATAAACTCCGTGCATATTCTGGCACCCACTGGGTTTCACTCCACACCTGATTTGTAAGCAGCACTCAGTGTTCTTCAGTTTTAACTTAAAATTCTCTATTTAGTTAAACCATGTTACTCGGTCTGCTTCTTCGCCATTATCTCTATCGATTCTCCTCTCATAGATATCTTACAATAAAGTTAATACAGTTCCTCTATTATACAACGTTTGCTAAATACGATGTATATGATATAGCCGGTTCATTCGAAACATCATATAACAATATGTTTACAATAATGATAATAATTATATTGACATTTGGTTTTGACACGGGTTGGTTTTCTAGCCTGTAATGTTCCGTGGGGCGTTATTGCTTGAATCGTGGGTGACTGCTAACTGCTTTGAATTCCGCTTCATTATATATCTAATTTCATATATGGCTTAAGTTTTCCAATCCCGATTAAACTGATTGCCACATTTCTACAATTTTTGCTGTCAATATAGTTGTAGTTTTTTCAACCATGGCAAGGTCGGGAGGAAATGTTAGATCTTTCATAAGTAACTTAGTGTAAAAGAGGTAAGTTGTAAAATTAAGTTGATTCAAATGTTTACTACTATTCATCTTTGCTATATTGTCTGTCTTTCCTTTACCAAAAACATATGTTAATGCGGTAAGAGTATGCTATCTTCGTCTAGCTAGGGATAGCTTTTCTTTCTCTCTAGGTTTTTCTTGTGTTTTCCTTGTTCTTCTATGCACAATTCAATTTGGGAAAATGTAATCGATGCTGAGATGTGCAACGAAAATAAGTCGCAAAAATAAAAATGTCTCTACGTCTTGTTAGCCTTTATCAGGTGTGTGTGTGTGTGTGTATGTCCTATATACACATAAATGCAAACGAATGTGTGTAAAAGTAAAAGCTTATAACTGCTACAACATTTAGACATGTCTGCCTGCAAGTGGAAAGAAATACTAGAGCTATTGTGAAGGAGCATGCCAAATGGAAAGCTAGAAAGGATTTTGTTAGAGGTTTACAAGTAGCAGATCTGTTTAACTTATGCATGCTGAATTGTCATTGAAATTTATGCTTTTCAGCTTTTCAAGAGTCATTCAATCATAGCAACATTTACAATATGATGCCAAGTATTAGGGTGCTTGAACAAAATCTAACAAATTGCACTCACACTACCATAAAATCCAACTTCACATCAACAAAAATAAATACTGAATAGTAGTACATTCAAGGCATCGCTTGGTCTGGCCCGGCTTGGCAAGTCTGATCACGTAATTATAATGAATATATTGTACATACATCATTAACTTGTGTAGTGCAGCAATTTCTGTAGGCATTTGCCATTGAAAAGTGTCGTGTGTGCAATAAATTAACTGCAACTGAATCATGGCCAAATTGTTGTGATAAACTGGCCTATAGATATACGATGTATTTTTCATTCTGCATGTCAGTCCAGGGCGGAGCACACAAATTTGCAAGCGAACCGCAAAGCGAAATGTGGCCCGCTTTTTCAATGGCATCGACTGATGAATGAAAAAGAGTTGACTGACTGGCAAGGGCATTAAAGTAATTGCTTGCAATTTAATTTCATGTTGCCAAACATTTTGCATGAGCAGTGTGCAAGTCCTGCTCGGAATAAGGCTACAAATAACTGTGTTTGCCTTGATGGCATTTTGGATACTTCTGCAACAGAAATAGCGAACTGCAGCTATACATTTCTAGCCATCGACTGTAGCTTTTTCTTCTGCTATGTAGCAAAATTAAGAACTTCACATTCTTATCATCCACAGTACAAAATGTTTGCTGGATTCTTATACGCCTGGCTGCCATTGTTCCCGAATGCATCAGAATACTACTTGCACGCGGATTAATGAAGCTGCCATTCACTGTCTGTGCGCATACTGTTGTGGCTTGGCCCACAGATCAGGTGCAAAATTGAGCTGTTCCATATGCCGATATCTGAAAAAAATACTCCTTGTCTGCTCATCTATATGGTATGCATGCATGTGGGAGCAGGTGGTCGTATCCTGGCATACAAATTGTGAAAACGCCGAATGCGATTCGTTTACTGCCTGCAGTCTATGATTTTCAAGCTTTCTTTTTTACTTCACTTTGTATTTGGTTGCTTTCCACATCTATTTTGCATAGCACTGGGGGTGCCCCCCCATCATTCTCAACATCTTGCACTGCCTCCAACTCATGTTAACCTAGTTGTATGTTGAGATACCTGTATAACAACCTGAAGTTTGTTAGTCTGTTTGCTGTTCGCAGCCAGAGAAAATATGTCAAAAATCAGCAAAAAAAATCTGCTGGCCTGCAGCTAGAGAAAGAAAACACATACACGTTTTATATTGTGCGTCTTCCGCCCACACACATACACACACGCACGCGCGTACATAGTGTTTTGTGTTGCTGCTGACGCCTTGTCAAACTTTGAAGGCGCCTGAAAGTATGCAAACAGTTTCGTCTGCTGTCGGCTTAGATTTTCGTTTTCATTTTTTGACAAAAAATGAAATTGTTTGCTGTTTGCATTTTTACTGCCTCGAGGTACGAGCAGTTATTGCCAGAGTTTAGCTGCTGATATTCAACCCCATGATGGATAAAAGGCAAGCTGATAGCTTGCCTCAGATACAACATTGAATTGCTTTTTACAAATTCCACAAAAGAAATTGCAAAAATTGTGTATACGCTACAGTGGCAGAACATCTGCTAGATGAATTTTTGAATTAAAAGTTTTCAGCAGCAAATCGGTGTGTGAAAAATATAGATGTTATTTATTCGATCTATATTGCCAGAGAAGATTGTTTGGACAGAGTTGAGGGTATTCGTGTGGAGCTTGTTGGGGACAAGAAATTACACGATCTTGACAAGAAACACTCTGCCGCCGTAACCGGGAAACAGAAGGAACAACCAAAATTAAAGTTTATTTGAAGTTTTCAGAGAAAGCAGATATACCAGATATACTATATACCAGATTTGGTCATATTTCAATAAATAACAAAAATCGGTGCTATAGCAGGTATATGATATAGTAGACTGATCCAGATCACATTTGGCTGAGTGATGTGGAGACATAATTGCGAAATTTTAAACTATTTCGTTAAAAAATATAAAAGATTTCCAAACTGAAACATCATTTTCGATATGTCGGCTATAATTTGTTATTCGATGTATTTCAAATTTAGTCAGCAGACTTGGGGGCTCCTAAAACATATGCAAACAAAATTTGGATGGTTTTCCATGCTAAGCAATACTTCTTGTACTAGAAATACTAAAGCCGCGGTAGAGCTTATTGTGATCATATGATCATACGAGAACATATAACTGGCCCGTTCACATATAACTATGTACTGATACATATTGCTTACTTTTTATCCAAATAATGTAAGTATTAGTTGAGAAATTTGTAATTCTTGTGGGTGATCATAAGATCACTCTAGAAATGTATTCGAAAATATACAGAAATTATAGAAATTGTTCTTAAGAAGATTTGTAAATGCTCAGCTGATGCATTTGCTTTCTGAAATTGTGATAATTGTAAGTTTCTTTATTTCTCATTTGGCCTTTTCGGCTTAATTAATTTTTCTCGAGCGCAATTTCGCCACTTGAGCTGCTTGAGCGTGCTTATAGCCTACTTCTGGGCAGCCGGTCAATGCATTTTTCCGGCTTATTTTCTCAATTTTCGTCATTTTCGCCTGGTTCTTTCTTTGTCGTGTGGCTGTGAGTAATGAAGTGCTTTAAATATTAAAACCAATTTACGCGACAACATACGCGTGTTATGATGCTTGTTACCAGCACTGTTTGTTGGCGCTGTGTGACCGAAAAAGGAAGCAGCTGACATATTTCCATGGGACCTGAGCCAGGGTCCTGGGCTCAGTAAACTTTTGCAATTAATCAAGATAGACCAGGCCAAGCCAGGCCATCCAGTATGAGAAGCGGCAGCAGCTGGGCAAGAATGAGGACGACATCATCGCATTTACATGGACCACCATATGGCAGCGGCAGATTCTACCTGAGCATCCTACCAGCCATTACCATTTTCATCTCGTGTGTGTGTGTGTGTGTGTGTGGGGAGAGGGGTTGCTCTTGTGGGCGACAAAGATTAATAATAATAAGAGCGACTAGCAGCACAGCGGTTGGTCAGTAAAGTGGCATAATCATGATTTATGACATGCAATTAATAAGCGACATGGCCGGTGAACAGAACCAACACCAACAACAAAGTCAACCGGGCGTTGAGCTTCAATTGAGAGCTGTTGACAAAACACCACCGCCAGCCCCGCCAGCGCAGCCGCTCGGCATTGCAATTATTTTAAGCACGCACTTTTCATGCCGGTTTTTGTGGCTTTTAATCACAAACACTGTGCAACAGGAAACATAATTTTCAGTCCTGAATATGCCCGAGCTTGTCATGATAATGAAAATCACTTTGGGTTATACAAAATTTATCGGTTAATTGATATTGTCACTGCTATTGTCTGCTTTTAATGCTTTCAGGGTCTCGATGTGTACAATTTTTATGTATAAGCTTGAAAAATATTTGTTGTTTCAAAGAAACTATCAAAACTTTCTAAATTTACATCAGAACTTAATCAACTCCATTCCCTGCTTAATCTCTTCTTCATATAATTCTTACTATGAATAGGATGAAATTTTTCATGTCCTTTGATCCGACCATAACAATCTCAGTGAAGTAATCCCTTTGATTAGCTGTCTAACAAAACATTTATATTACCGCACGTAGTACTTGCTGGATGTTTATTGCAATTCCTTCAAGTGAGTGAGGGGAAACGCCAATATAGTTTATCGGTTAAAGCTCATTTTATATTGAAGTCCTACGGACAAACTACATTTCAGCCGCTTCTCACAACTTTATAGATCTTGGCATATAACAGAATTTTTTCCTAGGACTGTCACATATCCTTTCCTTCATCATATCACGCATGACAGTTGTTCGTATTTGACAACTGATAGTAGAAGTTGTCTTAGCTCCTCTAATTTGTGTAAGTAAATAATGGCAAATTTGAGCAATTCTCTGTTATTTGTATTGCCTTATTTGTTATGACTGTTTTGGGACTTGTGATTGTTTCTTGCGCACATAGAGATGTCTACGTTAAATGACATAAATCTTAAATTTGATCATTTAATTCCAATTACGTTTGCAATTACACATATTCGGGACTTTATAAAGTTCATATTAGATATTATTAGTTTAATAATCGAAGTATTAGTTCATTTTTGCAGTTATCGTTATACGGAATCTGTCTGTCTGTTTGTCCTTTATATGCGCCTAAACTATTGGACCGATTGCTATGAAATTTTTACAGTATAGTACTAACGATTACGGAAATATCAAGGGAAATATATCGTTGTGGAATAATGGGTGTGGCAACGCACTCTCATATAGGCGACCGATTGAAACGATCGTTCTTAAAGATCGAGCTATGTATCGGTTAAGGTATCGATATATGCATATCGGTACAATTAGTTATCGACATATGCATACAGATATATTGAGTTATCTATATATGCATGTCGAAGTATTGAGTTAATAACATAAGTACATTGATATCTTGAGTTATCGATACACGTACAGTATAGTAATAACGATTATGGAAATATCAAATGAAATATATCGTTGTGGAATAATGGGCGTGGCAGCACACTCTCATATAGGCGACCGATTGGACCGATTGTCCTTAAAGATCGAGCTATGTATCGGTTAAGGTATCGATATATGCATATCGGTATATTTTGTTATCGACATATGCATATAGATATATTGAGTTGCCTTTATATGTATATGGAACTATTGAGTTAACAACATAAGTACATTGATATTTTGAGTTATCGATCTTTCTATCTGCATAAGGATATCGATAGACGAAGATATCAATACATTTTATCGACGTTCACTAGCCCAACAACAAACATAGATTAACAGTAGAAGGCAATTTAATAAATATTTATCAATTAATTTTCCTAAATTGACCTTTTCTTTACCTTGTTGTTTAGTGTAATTCACCAAACCACAGCATCCGCTGGTCAATAAAAGTTATTCTTTGGTTTTGACGCCTCTCTATGGCCCATGTTAGCATGCATGTAAGTGTGTCTCTGTGTAGGTGGGGCGACCACAAAATTGCATTTATTAATTGTTGGCTAAAAGTGAATTTCAGTATCCCTTGTTGGCTGATTCTCACTGTTCTTGTGTGTAATTATTTCCGCTCTCGCTGATGTTGTGACTCCAATTCCCATTGATGCTAATGCTATTGTTGTGTGTGCATTGCGAATGTCTATGTGTGTATGTTCTGCAGAGCTAATTAAAATAAATGACATTTGACAATGCTGCTGTCAATGACCAGCAAATAGGTGCAAATGTGTGGGTGAGCCGGGCGAGAGAGCCCCAAAAAGTTGCCATTTTTGACGCCATTATACAAACATGTGGTTGCCATTGTCGTTGTGTGGCTGCGGATGGCGGTGGGCAAGGGCAAGGGCAAGGGCGTCTGTTTAAATAATTACTTTGTAATGGTACATTTTATGTTTACTCTCCGACACTGGATGGTTGCAAATGCAATTACTTTGCGTTGCATAATTGTTTGCAATTGCATTATGAAAAGCATACTTTGGGGTGCAGCTGCTCGCATTGTTTGCTTTTCTTGTTGTTGTCATTTTCAACCGAACAACAAAAAAAGAAATGTTTTAACAACAAACAAATTGAAATTCAAATGCAATTTGCGTAATGAAATATGAAATGCTTCATAAAATGTTGCCCACTTGCTGTTTATTAATTTTGAATGTTGCAGCGCTGGCAGAGCTATGCAATTATTTAACGCAACTGCAAGTTCATGGAATTTGTAATTGGCTTAACATATTGCTCATATATATTCCAATTGCAATTGCCAGCTGCTGCAGTTGTGGGCTTTCGGCTAATCAGGCAGCAACCATTTGGCATTTGAGCCTCAATCCAATTGTGGCAAAAAGAGAATTTCACAAATCCAGCTTAATTGAGGGCAGAAGCAAATTTGCGTTAATTGCCAAAAGAAGATTACATTTGCATTCAAAGATTTTGATGCACCACCGAATAATCAGATTAGATGAATTATGATGTTTGGAAATCGCACAAGTTTCAAAGCGCAATAATTAATTCAAATCTTATTAAGAGGCAACGCAAATCAAATTTTGAAGGCCCTCTCCTCCACTTATCGTGAGAACTCCTTTGACCTTAAAATATATCGATTATTTCTGACTTCAGGCAACTTTTTGTTTCTTTAATAAATATAATAAACAAGCATTGTGGTCAATAGAAAGCTTTCGAGTTTTTGGTAAACTAATGGCGGAGATGCTTCTTACATTTTAGATAGATAGATAGATGAATTCTTTATTAAAGCATTCACAATCAGTTTCTTACAACATTATCAGCTTATAAGAATCCAGTGTGGCCATGGCACTCTGCCGTTTGTTATCTGAACTTAGTTCAATAAAAAGCACTAGATGGTATTACATATTCAAAACCAACTTAAGAAATAATTATCGTCTCAGTTTAAGCACCCTCGGTCCCCTTTTCTACACCTAATTTATCAACGACCTGCCTCAGGTTCTATCCCATTCTCGTGTAGTTATGTACGCCGACGACGTTAAGCTTTGCTTTTCCTTCAACGACTCTTCTTCCCACTTCAGGCTGCAAGATGACATTGATTCTTCCAATCGTGGTGCCAGGTCAACTTACTAAATCTCAACTGTCCTAAATGCAAAGTTATGTCGTTTTGTCGTAGCATACCGCTTCAGTCATGTTACCTTCTTAACTATATGACCCTTGATCGGATCGACTCAGTTGATGACTTGGGTGTTCTTTTAGACCCTAAATTAATATTCGACTTACACATTTCAAGTACTGTCAATAAGTCTGTGGGTGTTCTGGGTTTTATCAAGCGATGGTCGAAGGAATTTGATGAGCCTTATACTACCAAACTACTGTATACTTCTCTGGTCCGTCTTGTTTTGGAGCAACTATCATGTGTTTGGTGTCCACAATACAGGAATCACCAGGGCCGCATTGAGCCTGTTCATAAGAAATCTTTACTTTTTGCTCTCCGTGGGTTGAACTGGGACCCCAATAACCCCCTACCTACTAATAAGCCTTCCATTTCTTGAAAATTGTAGAACTATAATTGTTATCTTTATACGTAATGGTTAATGGTTAATGGCTGATTAATTAATGACTCGCCGTCTTAAATTGGCCAAATCAGTTTTTGTGTTCCTCGTAGAACTACTAGAAATTATGTTCCTATCTATCTTCAGCACTGTAATTTAAACAATCTCCTGCATGAACCTTTTCCTGCATGAAAAATCTTTAAATGGAAATCTGCCTGTTTCACCAAGATTCCCTCTTGCTTAAATTTGTTGGACACAAATCTCATCTCAGACAAACCTTTTACTAGTTCAACTAGTTCAATCCCTGACACAGACACGTTCAACATCTCCTCAAAAGGTAAATTTTAATTAGCTCTTCCATGGAAATTACTCGAATGTCGAACTGATAACACATCACAGAGCCACTACAAAACTCTAGGATCAGGTCAGGAGTAGGTCAAACATCGCCAGAACTACATATTTGAATGGCAAGCCGTTCTCAAGCCATGTGCCATTAACAATAACCAGTCGAAATAGAGCTGACATGCTCAGCCCCGAGTAGTGATAGAAAGGGTGTCCGTTTCCGTTTCACAGGCGTGCTAAATTGTACAAAATTAGCTTTAGGATTTTGTTTGCATATCAAATTTTGAAAGACAGACGCACGCACACACTCGCTCACACACAGACACACACGGATAGACAACAACAACAAGTTTTAAATGTTTCATATGTCAAATGGGGTTTCGACTCCATGATATCCTCACTGATTACCTACTTTTGGGAATTTTCGTGACTTGTCGCTTGATTACTTCTGTCTTGTGTGCTCTGTTGACTGGCGTTTTGTGGCTTGTGCCAAGTTTTATGGCACACCCACACTGTGCATGCCCCATGCTCTGTCACATCATCAACAACATAACCAACATCAACATCAACCTAATCATCATCATCGTCGTCATCATCATTGTAGTTAACTGCCTTTGCCAAAACTACATAAAGTGGGCGTGCCTCTATGCTTCACATCCTGCCATACGGCCTCGTGCTCCGACTCAACAAATGCGACCAAGAAATTTGATTAAAATTTCAATTTTTGGTTTACTCAACGCTCGAACTGGTCCGATTAGCATTGAAATTAGTTTGTGTTGGCCTCAAAAATGACTTTGTAGTTTATTAAAATTAATTGCCAATGTTCGGTTCGAGCTGATTTTGTAATTTTGTGAAAATTGTTTGGGCTTTCTCCCAATGGCGGCGCTGGGCTAGCTCCCGCCTGAAAGTTTAACTTTCTGGTTCATTAAATGATTTGATGGTTTTTAGACCATTATGCAATTGAGCATGGCATGCACAGCCCGGACCGGCTCTACATAGATAATTTGGCAGGATGGACACTGAGGTTGCGGGATGGGATGAGCAAGTGTGCGTGTGTGAGAGCCTTAGGATGCGTGGTCATTATTTCCATGATAAATAATGAACGGCTATAAAAATTAATCAGATTTTCGTTTTATGTGACCAAAGACAAAGCTGAGAAAAATATGTATTAGCTACATTAAGCGACATATGTTGAATAGGATTCTTAAAGTGTCCCAGAATTTTGGAAAAGCAGGTTTTTGGAAGCAAAACTATGAATATGAAGTAAATATTTAGAAGCAATTTCTTCCGACATTATTTTAGTTAACAATTTTTGAATTGAACAATTATTCTTTTTCCTATTACAGGGGCATGACACTGCCGACTTTCTCGATCTCCCTAACATTTATACCGAATTTTAAACTTCGAAACTCATTGAATATAAAATCTAACCTGAGTGGCCTCGACCTTGTACAGACGCGTAGTTTGGCCTGTTGGCGAACATGACGCCTGGTCAAATGAACCGAATTTCGTTTGATTTGGATGATTTTAATGAATCTTCAACTTTACCAGCATGCAGAGACATAAGAAGATCTGGTATAAGTCTCAGCTCTTTAAAACTTTCGGACGGACTTGGCTATATCAACATTTCTTGTCGTGCTGATTAAGAAATGTATTTCCAAATGTAGTCCGCAAATGTAAAGCTTATATTGAATTTGTGTAGATGTATGGAACAGGGCATATATATTTATATATATTTTTCATCAGAATTAACAGCAACGTTGTCCGTTTGTCTGTTCGTACGTCTGTTTATCTAGACGCTGATAAAGGTCAATGACGATCACTGATCATTTTCTCTTTTAACGAAAGCAAACGACCGTATGTATTTGTGTGTATGTGGCAGTCTGCTGTTTGTATTGCTGTTCCTGTATTTGTTGTTGTTGGATGAGAGCGCTTGTTTCTAAGATGAAGAAGTCCAAAGAGAAGACGGAGAAGAAGAACTATGCTAGATTAGTGGGTCACTGGCCTGGCTTGGGGATCACTTTCAATGTTTCAGAAAGTGGGCCAGGCCAGGAGTCTTGTTCGAGTAAAGACTTCAGTGGTGAAAGTCGTAGCTCAAGGTGCTCGGCAATGACTTCTGTCCTGTCAAGATGCGATTTTGACCCACTTACCACTTTCTCATCATTAACAGGAGACAATGAAGTCCAGTGCCATTTTCTTCTGCGCTCTCGAGCATCTTATAAGAACGGTCCCGTCTCTTTTGATTTAAAACTCTTCCTAGCTGGTTTTTCTATTATACCCCTTACTCTCTTCTGAGAAGTCTTTTAGTGTATAGAAGCTTTCTGGCTCTCTTGCTTAGAGGCGGTCTATTATCAGCAAGCTGTACAGCATTGTGAATCGGGTTTGTAAGCGGTTTAATGACGCTTCACTGTAATCTTAATCCGTAAGTATTCTCCCTCTTTGTAATGCCTCTGCATTGCCCCACAAAAGTGAAGAACCAAGTTGCATGACCAGGGAATCGACTCTTGCAGCCGCTCAGGGATTTCTCGGATGACAATACCTTCACTTGTATCTGTGTTTTTAATCATTCAAGAAGATTTCATCACACTTATCCCCAACCGATTGATTAGGTAATTCTACAACTGTGAAGGAGATACTCGAAACAAATAGGCGTCTTTGCTCCAAATTCCAATCAAGGTCGGTCAACAAAAAATGCATTTGTCTTTCTTTGTACAGAAAATCTTCTTACTCATTGATATGAAATCAAGTCGTCAATCTCATAATGTCTCTCTTATAATTAATTTGCTTAATTTCAACATAAATATCTTGTAATTATAGATACTTACATAGCAAAATGATTGATATTATGGAGTAACGTTTTACATACCTGCAAATATAATAAGAAGGCCATTAAATATTTATAGTAATTTGCATGACGAAATTAAAGGAAAGTTAAGTCTTGACCACACCAGCTGACATTGCAATGCATAACGAAAGATTGAACTGCATTCCACACGCACCACTTACCTGACTTAAACGATCCTGACTGTCGATAATATCGATAAACAATCGCATGCGATCGTCTAGTATCTGGAAACCATTTCTTGGCTGCAACAATAGGTTCTGCACCGCCTCCCGTATGCTGCCGGGCGTGGTGCTGCACGAGCTGCTCTCGTCGCTGTTGAAACCATTTTGCAGTTGTTGTTGCTGGTGATGCTGATGTTGGTGCTGCTGTTGATGGGGCTGCTGTTGGTGGTGCTGCTGCTGTTGTTGTTGGAGCTTCAACTGCAACGAATGCTGACGCAAGGCTTCGGAGCACTTGCGCAGATAGTCATAGGAACCCTTCGATTTGTACTTGTCGGCCATGGCCTGAAAGCTGTCCAAAATCTCATTGAAGTCGGTTAGCAGTGGAGCTGTGGAGGGTGTTGTTGTGGCGCTCGATGCGGTTGTCACAGAGCCCAGTGAACTGTTGGATTTACTCATCACCATCTGGGTAGGATGCTGCTGATGCTGCTGCTGCTGCTGTGGCTGGGGGGATGTGTTGTACGGTGAGCTGGTAATGACTCTCAGTTCGGTGGTCAGTGAAGTGGAGCCATTGGCGGCCAGCGCCTTGAGGCTGCCACTACTGGCCGAGCTGCTGACCACGCGGCTGGGGCTAAGCGATTGCAAATCTTCGCTCATCAAACGTAAATTATCTGAGATTTGGTGAAAACTTTCGGACGTGACCAAGGAATGCTCTTGCTGCTCCAGCTTGGAATTACTGCCTGGTAGAACACTGCTCTTAGGTCGCCTGCGTGTGGGTAAGCCACCGCCACCGCCAGCTGCAGATGCAGCTCCGACTGCTCCTCCGCCTGGAGTGCCCGAGGTCACATCGGGCATTTGCAGTGGCTTGGAGATAAACGAATCCAATGTTTGCGAGTTACTGAGCTTGGGCTTGTCCGCATTTTCAGGTATTTTATTTGAACGTATGGCATCCAGAAACTGGCGCAGCTGATCTGATGGGGTAGGTGCCTCCTCCGACACTTTGGCAGGTGCAGGTGTCTCTGTTAAGCCGCCGCCACCAGCGCCGACGCTATTCCTCTTGAGCGTTGCCGTGGGCTTGAGCACATCCTCGGGCATATGCTGCTGATACTCCTGCCGCATGCTGCTACGTATGTTGTCCAGAAACAAGCGCAGCTGATTGGATGGTGTCTGAGCCTCGTTGGCCTGCGTGGTAGACAATGAAGCTAGGGACTTGCTGACTATCTCCGGCGATATCATATTGGGCTGAAAGTTGTTATTGTTGTTGCAATTGCTCGTGCTGCCGTTGGGCGTGAGCAAATTGAGATTGGTTTGGCTCTGCTTGGCCAGCTGCTGCTGGCGCTTCAGTTCCGAGAGAAGCTTGGCCTGCTCGGAATACTTACGCACACTCTCCGTAATGGTGCGCAGTTGCTCAGAATACGCGCGCAGCTGGTGCTCAAGATAGGCCTGATCTGGACCAGCGGCAGCTGCAGTTGAAGCGGGCGCAGCATAGCTCAAGGGACGTGCATCCGACTTGCCATTCTCAGCCAACTCTTGGCTTCCCTGGAAGCTTAACGAGTGGCGTAAATTGCTTAGAGTTGGATTAGTTGGAGTGGACAGCATGTTGTCGGCACTGCTGCTCTTCTTGGGGCTCTTCTTCAGAGTGCCATTGTTGTTGAAGCGTCGCATTGGAATTGGTGGCGCCTCTGAGCCACTGTTGAAGCGATCCAGGCTGCGTGGGCGTTGGACTGTATTGCCATTTAGTTGGCCACCATTGAGAGCTGCGTGGTGCTGCTGCTGTTGTTGCTGTGGCTGCAGCGGTCCATTTGGCCTGGGCGTGCTCTGCGAGCGTCGCGGCACGATGGGCACATTGGCTGCACCCGGCTTGCGATGCAGTGGCACAGGTGGAGCTGCTGCAGCTGGCTGCCCATTGGTGGGACTCTGTCTGTACTGCTGAAAGAGAGCTGCATATAGTGTTTCCTTGTCCGCACTCGAGGCGGCATTACGCAGCTGCTGTTGCTGCCGCGATAGCTGCAAAAGTCGCTGTTGCTGCTGGGCATTGTAGTCCACAAAGCTGGAGCGTGCACCACCTGTGGGCGAGGCTGTGGCACCGCTCACAGCTATGCTATGGGGCCGCTGTTTGAGTCCGCGCAGACGCGAAGGCTCTGCATACTCGGGCATCTCATAGCCAGCAGATGTTGCCGTTGCTGCGGCTGAAGTTGCAGTTGCTGGTGCGGCTTCTGTGGGCGAGGGACTGTTGAGAAACGGATTGTTACCCTTCAAGGCTATGGGCGTAGCAGCCCCTGGCAGTCCTGTGCTGGGCAGCATGCTGGTCAGCTGGGGCGGCGGCCCAGGTGAGCTCTGGAGGGACTGTTGCTGATGTTGAGTGCTGCCTGGATATAGCAGCGACTCGCTTATATGAAGATCCAGCTCACTGGCATTCGGTTTGGCATAAATGGGACGCTGAGTAGAGGACGTGGCCGTAGCTGCTGCTGGATAACCCGTAATACGAAAGCCATTCATGCCGGCCGAATGAAGTTGTTGTTGTCGTTGCAGGTGTTGCTGCTGTTGATGTTGCTGATGTTGCTGATGTTGTTGGTGTTGTTGCTGTTGTACGCTCTTGTCATTTATTGTCGTTGTCATGGCTTTCTCTAGACTTGTTTTGGTTGTTGTTACTTTTGTTGTTGTTTATCTTTTACTTTCTCTAGCTGGAGAAGTCGTCGCCATGTCGTAGTTGTTTTCAATTATTCAATGAGCCAATTAAATCCAACATTCACTTACTCAATCAGTCAATCGTTCCGCGAGGAGCATTGTCTTTTAATATAATTAACGTAATTGCACTCCGTGGGGCAATTAGCAAAATTTATAATTAGTTTGCAAGCCGAATCTAAATTACGATTTAGGGGAAATGTGCATAAGTAACAGCAGACGATGCTACATGGCGTATGCGTAATGTTCTGGTTCTGATTGAAAGGAATTGTTGTGCAGAAAGTGTGAAGCTCTGTAACTCTGAGGATATATAACATAACTAGGTACAGCAATAAGAAACCCTATCAAAGAATATCCTCGCTTAGCTTTGTCCACACTTGACTTGGGCTAATATGTTTGTTATATCCAGGCATGCAAGCTCTTTTGCCCACAAGCTCTGCACGGCCAATGTCATAGCCACATTTGCTACAATGCCATCAGAATGAAAATATATACCAAATTTGCCACATTATATGATATGAATATATTCCACATCATTTACCTTTGTTTGCGAATTTGAATAGCTATGCCGTAACCAATATCAATATCCAATAATCTGCTATGTGAGCTGCTTAACCAAGCCTGATTGACCCGATTGAGACTCGAAACCAAACCAAATTGCAGCAGCAGCAGCAGCAGCAGCAGCAGCATTGACATGCACAAAGGAGCTTAGGCGAAATAGCACACAACAATACAAATGCGAATTTAGAATGTGAATGTGAATTTTGAATACAAATTCAAATAGGAATACGTAATAGTATAATACGAGCATATATACGTATGACAAAACTAATAAAACGCTATGCTGAAATGCAATGCAAGGCCATCTCATTGGGCACAAGGATTGCGTTTGGCATTGCACAAATCCGCAGTTGCTGTGTCATGAATGGCCCAAAATCTGACTTAAGTGGAAGCTCACAGTGTTAACGCATTGAGAACCTGAACATGAAAGTAATTAGCAAGTGAATTGTATAAATATATTCAATACTTTTCATATTCTAATGCATACAAAGTTTGTCTTTCTGTCTTTTTTGATAGGGGAATGATCGTACGTAATGCCCGCGAATCGGCTCTGCACTGCTTAGCAGTTTGCCAATTGCTGCTACTTCTTTTACCTCCGAATGCGAGAGCGAGTGTTGCCGTTCCCTCGCACTCATTTGCGAGTGTAAATCTCAGTTTTACAGCTGTTGAGTTCTGTTTCCAGCTGCTACATCAGTGTCATGTCAGTATGATATCTATAGGAATTTGTTACCTATATATGGATTAACCCAAGTTCGTGGCAGCAAATTCATATAATTTGGCCCTACACTGGGGGCCAACCAATAAAGGAAGATATATCTTGCCGAAAAAGGTTTTTACGTTAAAATAAGCCAGCTCATTCTGGACAATTTAATGTCTATAATAAATTGTTTCTAACATATTTAATACATTTTGTAAGAACCAATTGGCATTCCCTCGCATAACTCCACCCATTTCTCTTGCCCTGTCCATATAGCACCTGCTGCCGAAACATTTCACTTGCTTTGATATTTATGCTGGCCAAATGAATTCCGAAGAAATTCAAAATTGAAATGCCACAAGGATGCAGTTTTGAATTTTCCTGCATGCCGTTGCGGCTGCTTTTGAGTAAACTATTTATGGCCAAGGATAAGCGCGTGTATGTGTGTGTGTGAATGTAAGCTATGACTTTGCTAGTGGCTACGTGTCAACAGCAACAACAACAAGAGCAACTGCAAGCTCGCAGGCAACTGAAGTATTTTGCAAGCTTTAGAGCATAAATATGTCATAAAGGGAAATGACGCGACAATGAGGAACGAGGCGACAGACGGCGATGTGCCAAAGCAGGGATGCCGAGTGGCGTGCAGCATAGTGGAGTAGAAAGTTGAGAAACAAGTAGAATATGTGCACAATGTTGCGGCCAAAACTCAGAATAAACATAAATATTTAATAAAAAATGCGCATAAATTATGAAATACACATACACTCTGATGAAATATGAAAATAAACAAATGAGCGAGAAAACCCCAGAAAGATAGCACAAGATGAAACATGCCATAAGGGAAATGCGCGCGCGAACATGTAGCCCATCTAAAAACACATATAAAGGTACAGTCTGTATGTGTGTGTGTGTGTATGTGTGAGAGATATGTGAACATTGACTTGGGTAGCTTAATTTGCATGGTGACTGATATTAGTAAAGCGGGGGATGAGGGATGAGAGACATGAGTTGTGTTTTGTTCATTTACACTGCGACAAAAAGTGTTGTACAGAGCCCCCCCCCTGGGGTTGCTTTACAAACATAATCTTCTGCTCATATTGATATTAATGTTCGTTTAAAACAACAAAAACTTTCTGTCAGCATGCATTTGTAAAAGGACCAACTTTTAGTGGTAGAACGTATGTGTGATTGTATGTCCATATATGTGCCACCTTCTTGGGCTCTAGCTCTCTTTCTCTCTCAATATTGTGTGCCAAATTATAAATCATAAGCTCGGTCGTGCTCTTTTGCATTCGCTTATGATCTTACCTTAACACGAACTATTTGCTACGAAGACAAACTTTGTTGAAACAGCAAGCAGCAGGAAGCTAGGCTTCTTTGAAATATTGAGATATGAAGGTGGAATTTGTTGACAAACGCAAATTGCATTGGTTGGACGATTTGGCATTTTTTTTCTAGTTGATTAATCTCATCACAGCGCGATTGCAATCTCAACTTTCAAATCTCTGGTAGACGGTTGAAGAAACCTTAAGAATCTCATAAGATTTGAATGCACATGAAAGGTGAGGAACACAAACAACCAATTCGCAAAACCACAAATCAGAATTACGTTGCGAAAACATTAATGAGCAAAATCAGAAAGTGATATATTTTCTTTGCGACTTTGGCCTCAAAGTATTAAACATCGGAAATCAGAAAAGGCTTTCGTTTTAGTGTACATTCCACAGCTTCGGATTATTATATCCAGTAAAAATGGTCATTGAGAAGTCTGATATATAAGACACTCGAAAGAATTAAAGCTTTCTGATAGAATGTGACGGCAAGTTTATTTGTTTGCATTTGATTGAAATGTTTTACACCGCTCACTCTCCTTCTTTGGCATTTGCTCTTTCAAATTTCCACACCAAAAAAGTCACTTCACCTGGCAGCTTCTTCGGCTCAGGTTTCCGGAGGCCTACATTTTTGTATTCACGCTCGATAATGAGAACTCCTAATGGGTGATAACTACAATAGCATTCATGAATGGCCGGAATTCTTGCAGGACTTTATTAAGTAAAGATAAATTGTCATTGTTTTCCAATACAAAGGTAGACTACTGTCTATGTGCCTGAAATACTCGCACCTAAATGTTGTTTTACAAGTATGCATATCGATATATATAGCTTAATATTAGTTTCAATTAAGTTGTCTGCTTATTATAGAAATTTCGGGCATATTTTTAAGTATTTTTTTAGGCATGGTCTAGGGTAGGAGAGACTTTGAGTTAGGCTTCGAAACCATAGTTCATAGTTCAACAAAATGCATTTTGTATGCCTATATATGCCTTTTGCAGTTAGAGAGTCAGAGAGACAGATATCTATTAATGCCTCTGTGCAAGCAAGTCCTATTACTATAATTATCGCTCTCGCAAAGATGCTTGGCCGAAGCACATGTCACACCTATTGTTCACCATACCCTTATTTGCATGGCGATATCATGTATATACATATACGTATAATATTCTACCACATTGTTATTGTTGTGTAAATTGATGTAATTGCAGACTTTATCACCTTAATTAAAATCTGCTGGGCATTTCTGGCTGCTGCAAAATGTATTTGCCCATAGAAGTATGCAAACAAAATGTGCCACAAAGCATTTTGAGCTGTGTAAACATATTGAGTGTGGAAACCTGAAGTGGCGATGAGGTAAGATGGAAAGAGAGAGTGCGGTGCTGGAAAATGGAAAGCTAGCAAAAGCATTGCTATTGCTGGGGGGGCTGCACTTTGTCAACTCGTCATGCTCAGCTGTCTGCTACGTGCTCAGCTGTCTGCTCGGCCTGCCTGCTCTGCTCTGCTCTGCGCTGGTATGGTATGCTTTGCTCTGCGTCTGCTGCTTGTCTGTCTCTCGTCTTGGTTTATGACTAGAGAACTTATCTAATGTATGCACAGATACACATACATACATACATTAATGTAAAGGATGGGATGCCAAAGTAGTGTATGAATGTTGTGGTAGCAGACTGTGAACTACTCTATAAAGAAATTAAATAAAGTTTAAAAATCAACCAACAATTGGATTTCCATGTTCTATCTCTGGAACTGTAAGCCCAAATTGAGCTACAGGATTTCAGTATACCACAGCCTAGCATAAGCCCAGCCCTAAACAGAAGTTTGCCATTCCAACACCAGAGCATTTTCACAAATTGAATATTCCGTTTGAATATTTTAGGATTATAGAGTATGTCAGAGAGATAGATGGCGTTCCTAGCAGAGAGTGTTCGCTTGGTGAGTGTGTCACTGTGCTAAGACCGAGCACAGTTACACGTATGGCAACAGCTCGTAAGGCATTCGATGTGGAAGGGGTGGCAAAAGTAACTTGTATCAACACTTTAGCACATGCACAGAGTACACCGAAAGGAGGACCTCAAGAGGCCCACTCTGCACAGTTCTCGTCAGAGAGACCGCTAGCGCTAGCAGCAATGGCACCTGGCTGACCCTGTCCTGCTCGTGCAATGCCCCCTGTAAGCAGGCTACACACACATACACATCCTGGTGCTGTGCTTTGCGTTTTTGGCATATTTAGGTTAGGTTTACTTGGAATTTCATTCGCCTTCTGCCACTCATTAGAAATGCCAAGCAAAATTCAACGTTTCTGTTTGTGTGAGCGCTGCGAACTCTCCTTTTGAATTTGCTAATGAACATAACTCAGAAACGAAACCCCCAGAAAGCGCATTTGCCCTGACTGACAAACAGTCACAGACACGAGCAGCTGAGTGCCAGCTCTATGGTGGGATAAGTTTTGGGCTTGTTTGTCCAACTTGGAAATTAATGACAGCCTTACTGCTCGCTCGTATTTACTTGCGGTTGCTGGCGAGATGGATAGATAGAGAAACAGCACAGCAGCTGCAGCCGGGCATAAAGCCAAGAGTCCACGTCCAACACAGCCACAGCTGGAACGTCTTGGCAGGCTGACCAACTTCAAAATAGATTAACAAAAATTAATGTTATGCTCAGTCACAGTTCCACATTTACCATTCCAATTTAACAACTGGGTTTCTGGGTATTTCTGCTCCAAGAAGCGAAATTTTGAAATTAAATAAGATTTGCTGTCACTGTCATGGACTGTGTCTGCGGTTCTTTCTGTGGCTGCCTGTGTGTGTGTGTGTGTGTGTGTGTGAGTGTGGTTGATGAATCTCTATCTCAGTTGCTTGGAATTTGATTTAATTTGTGGCAGCAAAGACAACGACAACAACAACAACAGCAACAAGCATAACAATAAGAACAACAAGACGAAGAAAGGGGAAAACAGCTGCAGCAGCCAGAGTGGAAAAGACAGGCAATGTCTTGGCTTGGCTTTGCAATATTATCTTGGGTCTTCCATCATTTGTTTGCATTGTGTAGAAAGTGAGATGAAATTGGATAGACAAACAGATATTATATTGTATTTTTTGTATTTTGCCCGAGCTAAAAGTGCAAGAAAATGTTGAATTGTTAAACCAAGCCAGGCGTTCTCTGAGCGGAAGGACTTTAGAAATTATTACACAAATTCTTTAATTCAAATAAAACTATATTTACAATTGGATATACTTTTTCTTTGTGAAATACTTAAACTGTTAATCAACTCATTTTACAACACTACTTTTACACTTTTGGCCAACTTTTCATGCGCAAGCGTTCCATGTGGGCAAAATTTCACTGAGAATATGGAATTGGAAGACTCACACTTGGTTTTAATACCAATTTAAATATCAAATTAATCTTTAAGCTTGGAAAATAGAAACTTTAAAACATTTCCCCCAAAGCATCGCTTGGGGAACATTTACACTACAACTACTGGTTTTCGCTAATTAAATCAACCATAAATTAATTAAAAAACAACAAATTACAAATTCAGCTGGCCAACAACCACATGCAGAAACAACGCCATTAAATGATTTTCAATTAATGTTTAAACCCAATCGGCAGCCATGAGTACAACGAAACGCCAACTACAAGGAGGGCCGACCACAGCAACCTGACCACAAAGATCTATCAGAGGGAGAGATAGGGAGACGGGGTAGCCACTCAGAAGGGCGATGGCAAAGGCAAAAGCAAATCCCCAACGGCTTAGTGCAATTTTTTAAAACAAACTATCGACTAAGGCGTCGTGTGGCAAATACGAAAGGGTGGGACGAGGGGTGGCTGGCAAAAAAAGTGAAGCAGCAGCCGCCACATTCAAAAGTGAAACGAAGTAAAGCAAAGCAAAGCAAAGCACACAAAACATGCAGTGAAAACAAAAGCAAACAAGGATAACAAATGAACAAGGGGTTGTGTAGGTGTGTAGGTGTGTGGGTTTGTGTGGATTGGACCCGGGCCGCGTGTTGTAAAGAATCCTGATCTTCTTGTTCTACATACAACAGGACTAAACAAATAGACATGATAAATTAAAAAGCAAAGAGGAATGAAAAGCAAATAGCATGCCACTGCACGCAAAGCTCAAGAAAGATTATACTAGGCGTTTGCGTGGGCGTGGCAACGCGATTTGTGGGCTCGTGGTCGATGTGTGTTAAGTGGGAAATGTCAGTGCGAATGCGCCCTTAGGCCACCCAAAAGGCGAGCCAAAGGCGTGACGAGTTCGAGCTGAAGTTGAAGCGCTGAAGAGCTACACCGGATACGCAGGATAAACAACACAAAACGTCACTACTAGCTGGCAGCTGGCAGCGGAGGAGCCAAAGGAGCAACAACAACAACAAAAACTGACTGACTTGTGGGCGTGGCTGGGAAGGGCACTCCCACCCAGAGTTCAGTGTATGTTTAAGCCTTGTCGAAGGTGTTGGCACGTTTGAAATGCCAGCGATTTGTAATTTGCATAGGCAAAGCCAACACAACGTTTACAGGGTTTACAGGGTTTACAGGGTTGCCAAGGCAATGCATGCTAACAACATTTTAAGCTTTCAGAAAGATACAATTTTGAAGGACCTTGCTCAAACAAATATAAAATAGGATGGTTCTATGAAACTAAAGAGTTCCAACAGAAGTCTTAGTAGAGGAAACTTTTAAGATCAAAAATAGGATCAATAAAGTGCTAGCTGTTTGCTGGATCAGGAATCCGAATTGTGACTTGCCAAGCAAGCCAAAGCAAGACATTTGTAATCAAAAACTATGTAGAAATGTATGGTAAGAACTCTATCTCTCTCCCTCTTGGCACCTCCGCCCACCGCATGGGAAAATGGAAGCCAGCTTCAGTTGAAACACAAAATTTCCAACGGAGCCGCCGAAATCTAATGCGACTATAAACTTTCAGCGCGTATCCATATTGGCCAACCCATCGAGCATGCTGAACCACACAAATTTGTGCAATATTTCGTTGGCTTCGATTCGGTGGAAGATGAATCGAAACCCTGAGGAATGGGCCTATGAAGATAATCCGCCATATGCTTACCAATATGCTAATATGACGGTGTTAAATAAGTTAATATGAACACGCGGCCTGAACACCTTCATGAGGCACCGTCCATGAGACTACATAAAAATTCTATCCAGCTCCGGGATCTATAGCCGCTTCTTTACTAATAAATTTGCGAAATAAACCGAAATAAATCGTCTCGCTTGCTCTATGTTTTCTCGCTCTTTCGTCAACCATCTGCTTCTTTTTGTATTCTCTTCGTCTTCTTACTGCTTTTATATGATGTAATACAAAACTGAAAATTTAAATAAACATTTGAGAGCCTTGATATGAACCTAAACCACATGAACCTAATGATATCGCTGCTGCCTGACACTGATTAGGTAAATATCAAAAGTAGTGAAATATTTTTGTGGATCAAGTTTTAGTTTCTGTGCGCAGAATAGCCGTGCAGCTCACTGAACCTTTTTTAGTTTGGGAATTCCAAGGATTTTGCCATAAAACTCACGATCCAATGCAAAATATAGAGCAAAACTGTGTTACTGTAAAGAACTTTAGAATAGCTAATCCAATCATTTCTATCGAATTTTAGCTCTGTAGCTTTAAAAGGTGCCGAAACAGACGGACGGACAGACACGGTTACATTGCTCTTGTCATGCTGGTCAAGAATATATATATTTTATATAGGCGGAAAAGCTTCCTTCTGCCATATATGCCATATTTTGAACCACGATACTAACAGCTTTGCAGCTTTAAAGGCCATCCAACATCGAAACAAAACCCTAAACGTTATAGAAGCTGACTTACGATTCGAAGCAGATATATAATAGAAAAAAGAGAAGATCGATGGCTTTCAGTTGGCTTAGAGTCTTGTAATATCATTCTTGTAATATCAATCACTTATCTATAAGATGCTTAAATCCAGCACGTTCTAAATGTAAATGAAAAATTTCCTGAACAGCATAAAACCATGATAATTTTCAATATTTTCGCCAACTATTTCGACGTTCATACTACAAATTCAAAGCAAATATTTTCTTATTACATTTCGCCGTAATTGTATAACAATTTCCATTTGCTTTACCGCCAGCTGTGGCGTGGCAACTCTATGTCCTGGCCATACATCAATATGGCACCTCATGGCGGGCGTGTTTGGCCAATAGACATTGCCAACATGGCCAAGGTACACAGATAAACAGACAGACACTGTGCAAATACGCAGCCAAGTGAGAAATGAAGACGAGTTAGTTAAGGTAGCCTCGGCTAGGTGGCCAGAGATAAGCACGCTTCGTTGCCTGCGCATCGTCCTTATGTCCCTGCAACCGCCCATAACCATACCGATACCCACACCCTCTTACCCTCTTACCCACTTTGTGGGACAGCATAAATCAGTTGGCTGGTGAGGTTAAGATGGAGTGGAAACAAGAAAACGAAGAAAAAGTAAAGGACTAAACTGAACCAAGAAACACAACGACTGCGAGTCCGAGTCACTTTGTGAGGACACGGACACAGACACGGACACGTATAGGAACAGGAACACCTCGAAAACCAACACGAAAACCAACACTAATTGAATAGCAAGGTAGAATTAATGGCTAGGGAAATGAATGCCAAGCGAGGAACAAGAGAGAAATTTGAAAAAGTCTAACTGAAACGAAACGGTACTTAAGTTATCCAATTAAAGACGAGACGCAGACTCAATGGGAGACTGAGCGAAAATGCGTAGACAAACATATGGCCTGGGCGAAAAGGCAACAAGATGAAATGATAATAAGGTTAGGACGACGCACACGCCAGCTAAATATTGCTATCTCTGTTGCTCTTGACTCGTATGTGTATGTATGTGTGTGTGTATAAGTTCCGAAATTAGTTTTTTCAGTTAGACAATTTTATTAACTGCTGATTGAAATAACCAACTAAATGAGCTGCCAGGCGCAATCAACAGTGAAATAATTACAAGACAAGCTCAACAATTAAAGTTGACTCAACGGAGTGAGCATGTAGGCAATTTCAGTGGGTTACAAATACACAAAGAAAAAATGTAATATATATTTGAATAGAGATTTGTATAGAAATGTACTTTTAATTTATAGACAATTTCCATTTCCGTTTGATACTTTTTATATGTGTTGAATTGACGCATAACATCAAAGCTTAGTTGAAGATCTCCGCTCTGGAAGAAGTAATTCATATTCAAACCGAGCATGGTTCAAATGAGTATTGAGCAAGCAGCAGAGCAATGTGCAGATAGAAGTAGGAATGTCTGGCAACAAGCACTTCGAGGGTGATTTTAAAGCCGAATAAAAAGGAAGAGAGGTATATTAAGTAGATTAAGAAAATAGATAATGGATAAAGCACTGAGAAGAGAGAGAGAGAGAGAGAGAGAGAGAGAGAGAAAGGCAAAGATGAGAAGAGGGACTATTTCAAGCATAACAATAACTCCTTCCTCGAAAAGCATATTGTAAAATAATTCATATATAATAATATAGAAGTTAGACATTGTTGTTTCTATCTTCTAGGGACCGAACCTGGTTTATTCAAAAAGAGTTGCTTTATGTTTAAACAAAAAGTTATCTAGTTAGTACAATTCAACAAATTATTATATTTTAAGGCACATCTTTCTCTAAGTGTAATCACAGCCCAAGTGTTACCCCTGGTGTGAGCTGCTTACATTTCATACTTGACAGCACTTTGTTTGTCTCGTAAAAGTTTCGCCTCATCGTTAAGCGCCACTTTTGGCATTTTTATTTGCTGTTTCTGTCAACTTACAAATGCCCAAATCTCACGCATATTTAGCGGTTGGGTTTTTCGATTTTATATGCCTTGCAGGCTCTGAGGTTCTGTCCTTTGTTTGCAATTGGAGTTTATGTTAATCATTTGGCGGTTGCTACAAAAGTTTTAATCTGCTAAAAGCTGACAGATGTGTGCTTATGTGCTTTTGGCATGTCATTGATATGGTCGCAGAACCACAGATATTACTTTGTGCTATGTTGGGGGGCTTTGTTTCATGACATTTTGGCATTGGCATTAGCTGAAGGTGTGAAAACGAATGGTTGAAGGCGCCATAAAGTTGCTTGAAATTGGTTGAATAGATATCTAGTATATATATGTATATGTGTGAGTGTGAAGTAAATGTTGTAAAAGATTCCTAACTGATTATGTATATTATAATAAGATTACTTCTGGCAAATCAAACTACGACTACCATCTTCTTTGTATGTTTTGAAGCAAATGCAGTTCCACACACTGACCCACTTGAAGTTGTAATTTTCCACAAGGCCTACTTAATGCTTATATATTTAGGCTCTGCGTTCTTCCCCAAATTTGTCGAGCAGTCAGTCGGAATAAAGAGGTACATAAATATAGATAATCGTAAGTTTATATAGGACCGATTTAATAAGCTTTTATTGTGAAACTTTGGACACGATCCGACAAGAGAATAGGTTGAAGATTTAGGGTGACGTTGAAACGACGTTCGTGGATATAAAATTATTTTTTTTCAAATTTGTATAATATATGTATTTTTTTTTAAATTTTATTTAATAGTATATTATTTGCTTATTATTATTATTTTATTTCATTATATTTTATTTTAATTTATTTTATTTTATTTTATTTTATTTTATTTTATTTTATTTTATTTTATTTTATTTTATTTTATTTTATTTTATTTTATTTTATTTTATTTTATTTTATTTTAATTGCATTTATTTTAGTTTATTTTATTTTATTTTATTTTATTTTATTTTATTTTATTTTATTTTATTTTATTTTATTTTATTTTAATTGCATTTATTTTAGTTTATTTTATTTTATTTTATTTTATTTTATTTTATTTTATTTTATTTTATTTTATTTTATTTTATTTTATTTTATTTTATTTTATTTTATTTTATTTTACTTTTTTTATTTTATTTTATTTTATTTTATTTTATCTTTATTTTATTTTATTTTATTTTATTTTATTTTATTTTATTTTATTTTATTTTATTTTATTTTATTTTATTTTATTTTATTTCATTTTATTTTATTTTATTTTATGTTATTTTATTTTATTTTATTTTATTTTATTTTATTTTATTTTATTTTATTTTATTTTATTTTATTTTATTTTATTTTATTTTATTTTATTTTATTCATTTACGATTCAGGTTAATTTGTAATATTTTTGATCCGTAAATCATAAACCGCATCTATTAATAATTCAAGAATCGGGCTCGAGGCAAATATATTACTTATACGCCATGATGGTGCCCAAAAACGCAGTCCTAAAGTTATGGCAATTAAATTCAAATTTACGCACAACGCCTCACCCAATGACCAGTCCCATTCTTCCTCTGCCAAATAATAATCATCTAAATAATGGTAAAACTTGAAAAGAATCGTAACAAGTTTTAATGCTGTTTGAACCCCTTTTCTGAAGCATTTAATTTATTTATGAGCCTTTAAAGGTCTTCGTAGACATTAAAACTCGATTACTTATATATATATATATTCTGCTCTGGCTGCATCATAAAAGTTCAGGAGCAAAACGTGAGTGGCAAGCCAAATACATAGAGCTTCCATAAAATAAAAAACTTTTCCCAAACATAAACGCAGCTTGGATTGAACTGAACTTTTAACTATTTTTTGGAGGAGAAACACGAGTGGAAAGGAAAGGACCAAAACACCTAATTGAAACTGAGCAAAAGAAATCGTCAACTCTGAAATGGTTTGACATTAATTTGCAAATGGAAATGGCACACCAAAAGTTTTTGGCATACAATTTTTGGCCCTTTTCACGCTTCCACACACACTTGCCCACACACACATATACAGAGCCAGAGCCAGAGCTAGACCGAATAAATAAAATCACAATAAAGTAATTGAATTTAACAAATCGTCTACAAAAAGTGCTGCTGCTGCGAAAACTCTGAAAGTTGTGTGCGAAATTAATTCAATTCACTAACGATAATAATTTGCACAATAAAAACGGCAACAATTGAATGAGCAGCACGAGCAGCTGGCCCAGCCGAAGGACCCGAGATGCGAGAAGCCTGAAGCAGCTGGACTATGTCTGGGTTAGTTGCGCAACAAAAGTTGTGCCAAGATTTAATCACACAATTGAATGCTGCCAACTCCTGCACCAGTCCATTACATTACATTCCAGACCATGCCCATACCCTACCACCCCACCACTCTCTTCCCCAACATTCATAGGCTATAACTACGTGCTCTGTTGATGGTTGAGTAAAAGTTTTTCGCCGTGTTTGTTATTGTTGTAGTTGTTATTTTTGTTGTTCTTGTCGTAAATTAATGAATTTGTTATGCAAAATCGACAACTAGCAAACAAGAAGAAGTCGAGGTAGAGTAACAAAACAACAAAACAACAAAGTAGAAAAGACCAACAACTGTGGCAAACAATTAAGCCCAGGATTTTCAAAGGTACTAACTACGAGCATTAGCATTGTGCAAAGGGGAAGGTAGGGAACGGGGACGGGTAATAAAAGAGCTGCCAGAAATGTCTGCGGCATATAAAGCACTTAGTTTAAGAGGGGAAAACTCTTATGAATAGCTCACGTTAATCAGAGAGAACACTGAAATCTGTTGTGGAGCGATAATCATCAAAAGCAGGGACAACTTTTGAAAACCAAAATAGCTAATTAGACACGTAAGAATGCGTTGGTTGTGACTGAACAACTCCGACATATTCAAGTGACACTTGCGGATTGAGCTAAGCCTGATATATGCTTCAAATAAATTGCTAAAAAGTGTTCTGAGTACAGAGCGTTATTAAAATCAAGTACAAATGCAAACTGCAAGCTCTGAAGGGTTTATACTCAAGGGGTGTCGCTTATACAGCTATATATCTATCTATATCTATACAAAACTCTTTGTGCTGACTTACATAGCATCAACGCACAGGTTAAACGGAAATAGGTAGTTTCTACACAAGGTAGACAAGGCCTAGGAGCGCACTTTGTATTAGTCCAACTGCAAGTGAGTCAAAATGGTGGTGAAAGGATGTATCAAGGCAAGCGAAGCACTGGTCTTTTTTTTGGTGCAGAAACAGCAGTTAAAACGCATAAAACACTGATATTTATACATACATACTTACAGGAGATCAACATTTTTATGTAGACGCTGTTGCAAGAAAAACAACAACTACAAAATCACCTAACCGTTTGTGGCTACGCATCGAAAACAGCACAACAACAACACACACGAAGGCATTTAAAGGAGCAGAATACGATTCGTTCGCTGCCACACACATACTTTCGTTTGCTCTCGCTAATAGTCAAAATTGTCAGTGATCAGTATAAATGTGTATGTATATAAAAATGTATATCTATTTCAACAGCTATCTCTCTCACGTAAGCTCGCGCGTGTGTGTATCAGCGAACTTTTGCGTGTCTGTTCTGCTCAGGCTGCCTTTTAGTCATATTTATATAAATTTCTTCGTCTGTTTTGAATCTTGGTCCTTTACGGACGAAACGACAGACGGACAACGCAGCTGGTGATGCTGACATTATGTCCTGTTACAGTACATAAACTGGCTAGTATATATAGATCTTGAATTTTGACATCTGAGCAGCTTAAAAGAGAAAGAGGCCTATTGAGCTCGATATCTATAAAGCTGAGAGAGTAACTACAGATAGACGGACTGATGGGCATGTCTGGGCTTATCATAATGATCAAGAACATAATTTAAGGATCGAAGCTCTACAATTGACAATGAATATATGGTGCGAACCCAAGTCCAATACTCTGACTTGAGCACAAGCATATAATGTGTGACTTTTCATTATATTTTCAATATTAAAAAAAAACCTTATGATTTATAGTTTAAAGCTTTAATTAAATGAAATTTCTTCAATTGAAGTTTAACTACAAAGTATGTTTATTTAAGAAAAACTTCTTTCCATATAAATCAATCAAAAATCGTTTGCCAATACATTTTAAATTTTTTATGTGGCCGCAAATGTTCGATTTCACATTCAACATTTCAGTAAAGCAAACTAAAGTTCAATCTGCGTATACGCAATATACAGCCAGCACTTGACTTGAACACAACACAAACACACACACACACACACGCCCGCCCACGCACACATCCACTCGCACTTCGGACAAGTGAGGTTTCTGTTTCGATTTGGGTTTCCTTTGCTCTGCTTTTGGGTCTCTGGTGAAACTGCTTACGAGCTGGCATACTTGCAAAAAAAAAAGAAAAAGAGAGGAGAAGAGAAGAGAGGACGTCGTCTACACAATCGCCTACAGGCAGCCACACTTTATTTTTATATGTAAGCATTTCCAAGCCATACAGAAGCGGACATACAACGCCTTGTACTACACTTAAATCCCAATTCGTTTTTGGGTGCAGAAATCACAGCAGGACAGGCGCGTGGGGGTGCTAGGGCAGATAGGTGGGGTACACTTACTTAGCATGCATGTATGGATATTTTATTGATACGCAACTGTGAGTGCCGCTGGGCGGGATATTGGTCGTTGGTTGAATGGCAGGATGGCAAGACGGCGGGCCGGCCTGGGAGGATGAGCATGGAAATGTTGCCTTTTAATGCTTTTGCACGCGGCTCGTATTCGGGCCCAACGGCAAGAGGCATTTAGCTTTTTGCGCAACAAACGACCCAGTGAATGGCCATGGGCCAGACAACGAGAAAGGACTGTGCATCCAGCAAGCAAGTCATATGGAAATCCCTTTGAGTTTGCAGCGTTTTTCTTCTTGGCTTACACATTTTCACACTTGCACGGCTACTTTTTGGTTTCACTTTCCCCAGCTTGGGGTATGGCAAGAACTTAAACATATATGTGACGCCTAAAAGTAGGCAATATAAGTTGGAAATCAAATTCAGAAATCTTTGGAATTTTTGGAAAACTTTATTTGCTCTAGGGCAACGGCGATGATGACTCGTTTTATATAATAATCGACCATGTTGAAGCCTCTTTTCCTTTGTCTAATTTAGATAGAGTTCAGCTTATTCTCGCTTAATACTGTTGTTGGCCTCAAACCTAGTCATTTGCTAGCATTATCTGAGTTGTTCCCTTATGTCGCCCTTAAGCCTACATAGTTTACAGAGCGCAAGATAATAAAAGGCCTTTTAATTTCAGAAATAACCTTTAGAGTTTTAAAGTCAGCCACAGTTTTTGTTAGAGTACATTCAACTGTCGTTCTTTGGCAAAACAGTTTTGTTGTCTCGTCCATCTTTTTTTGTGTCCATTCCAAGCGTCAAACGGATTCATTCATCTTCTTTGGCATGGATTTCAGGACCCCGGCAACAATCAATAAAATTCAAGTTGCCTTTTTTCTCTCGCCAGCCTCCCGAAAGTCATGCCAGCTGCCGAGTAAGTCAGTGCGATTCGGTGTGATGGTGCGGTCCATTCTCTGGTCCTTTGCTAGGCTATATATTGAATGTCAGAGCATTTGCAAATGCCGCCTGATTAATGACGTAATAATTGTTGCCACACGCCAACTCCAAAAAAAAGGGATCCACAGCAGGACCAGCACCAGCACAGCACCACCAGAAGGAATGTATTTAAGTTTTGTTTTAGCAAAACAAAGTGTTAAAAAATTGACTTTAGCCTTTGTCAAGGATCGATGGCTGCTTGTTTTGGCCATTTGATAGGATTATTATCGTGTTAGCCGATGCGACTTCTTGGCATTTGATTTTGTGGACGTTCCGTTCAATTTACCAAATTGTTTGAATGGAAATTTCAATCACATTATAAGCTTTTGCTGACTTAACGAAGCTTGCAACAAATATACATAGAAAGGGCAGCACTTGAGCTGGGGATTCAAAATCGGAGTCGGGGTTGGCTGTTGTTCAGCTGGAGTTCCCTTTAATGATGATTTATATGCCAAATTTGTTGGTGGGCTTTGATTGTTTGGGGTTGGCTTTGCAATCGGTTGGTTAATTATGTGTAGAGTGGCTTCGTGGCATAATTGAAATCAATTGAGCAATGAAAAGCTCTAAGTTTTAATGGTTTTCTGATTTAATTTTGTAAAGACGAAAAGTGATATATATACGTTTAATTGAGAACTGAGACAAAGCAACTTGGAGTTGGTATCAAATTTAGAATGAAATGTGGAAATGAAGAAGAACTCGATACATCTAACTACAGTCGACTTTTGCTTGGCCAAGGGGAGTCTAGATGTGAACTAATTGGACTTAAAGACAGAGGATTTTGGCTTTTAAACATATGGAAAGTGCCAATTATGCAATGACTATGCATATGCCAGAACAGATGGGAAACCTTGCAGTGTTAAGGACATGATTGCAATTGCAATTTCAATGAAAACTTGTAATATTGTAAGCTAAACCGGAACTGTGAAGCCCGAATTTGTTTTAAATTCACACTCATATTTACAAGTTCCCAAAGCACACAGCAATGCCTTCTTATTTGTCTAACGAAATTTATGCCATTTTGGGGTAAGTGCCTAAAACATGAAATATATATCCTATGGAAAAATAATTCACACACTCTCTCTCACACACACACACTCACATCTCACAATGGTTAAACAAAGCGTAATTAACAAAAGAAACTCGGCAAGCAAAAGAGCCGCCCTGACGTTGGAAATTATGCAAAGAGCGGAAATGAAGTACAAATTTCCCCTAGCTGGAGATACTCATTGAGAGGGCGAGTGTGAGCGAGTTGCCCAGGAGGTTTCTTTCTTTCTGTCTGATTCTGTTGATGATTCTGGTTCTGGTTGCCAGGCGCGCTAATTTGCTAAGCCTGCCCCCTGGAGATCCATCCCACAGCTAAGGCTTTTGCGGCATTATCATTAGAATTTAAATTGCCTTTTGCTGCCGCAACGTGCAGAGGTGCGGATGTGGGTGAGGGTGAGGGTGGCGGTGACGGTGTAAGTAGGAGGAGGAGGTTAAGGTTAAAGGCGCAAGGCACATAATTCTTGGCGCCAGCGGCCGCTGGCATCATTTTTATGAGCTTATTTACCCTTTTGCCAGCTCAGTCTCTAATTTAAGCACCTTTTCTTTAAGCCCTCCTTTTATCTAACTGAATATTTAATTAACCGCAAATGAAAAGTGAAAAGCTGAAAATTGGGTTAAAATAACTAACAAAAAAACACAGAAAAACCAGCAGTTGCCACACGCATTTTATTTGCTTGAACAGGCAGACACTGGGTAAGCATGTGTTACGCCTACACCAAGACCTAAGTTGGGAAATTTACAAGCGCCCCATTTGTGAATACCCTTTGGAAAGGCTATAGCTTGTTTGTGATGCACTTTGGAAGCCAAGAAGGAGACAAAAGTATTTACAGATGTATGATAATTGTAAAAGCATGCAATATACAGTCAGATTATCTATCTACAAATTGAATAGCTGAATGGGAGACAACAGTCCACACCATAAGCTGAAATTATCATTTACGGCATAGATAATCACATTTGTCAAATTTGTGGTTAAAGTTTGTATGGAAATGCATTTACTTGATGATTCTAAATGAATACTTTCAGGTTTATTCAAAAATTTGACAAATATGCCTTCGGAAAAGCCAACAAGATACTATCCCATGGGTCAATAAAGTACTCAAGAACATGTGATTTGCTAATCAGAAAGGACAGTCAGATTATGTACATGTCTTGCCAAGAAGTCCACATTATACTTTATAGAAAAAACTATCAAAGATGTTGATATTGATTGATTTTATATAGATCTCCTAGTGTATAAAACTTTCGGTCATATGGATGGAAGTTTTCTTTGTATTTTTTCATAAAATATTCGTAGTATAATCACGTTTATCTTTTCATATCTCTGGCTCAATGATTTCTCCATCTGATAAGCCTTATCTGGCATTTTTCTTATCACATTGCTGGTTCGCTCTGGGCTATTTCACATACATACATACATATTTCACATATATATATATCAGTATATATATATCAGTGTGTAGTTGTCAACTTTATAGCACATATACAAACAAATCGCACCGCAACTACACACTAGCTACCTCCGTTTACACCGCTCCGCACTCACCACATGTCACTTCTAATTTGCTGTAACTTTTGCGTAACTGTCAACTGACATATTTGGTTTTTGCGGTTAGAAATACTTTCACAGAACTCAAAATATTTTCTAACATAATGTTTTATGTTAGATGACAAGAGATACATACATATTTATGTATGTACAATTTTTATATTCAACCCTATTTGTTATCTCTAATGTACCGATGCCTTTCTTTATCCATATATATATATATATATATCTATATATCTATTTCGATGTCTTGTTTCTTGTTTACTTGTTTCCGCTTGTGATTGACACTCGCATGTCAACATGAAAATATTTGCCTGCCCAGTGCAATCTGATGAAAATATTTGCCTGCTTCTGATCTGCCTTGCATTGATCTTTGAAACATTTTTCAATTTCACAGCTGCTGCCATGACATTTGGAATTTTTGTGAATGAATTGTGCCGAATATTTGGCACTGTTGTTGATTTGCTTAGATGCAACTGTCGTAGAGCTGGCTTGTGTTGATTTTTTGTACACAATTTTTGTTTTCCCTTGAAACGTATACGTATGTTTGGCCATAAACAAGAAAACTCGCTTTATATGGTTGAAAGTATTTAGTAAGATTATAAGTGAAAAGAATTGTAATTGATGGAAAATACTATATCTGTGATTATACGGTGATGGGAGTTGTGTTGTGTAAGTATCAGAGCTCGCAAATAACGGTTTACTACTGACACTTTAAGCAAAGAGACAGATATGAACCGGTCTTCGCTCAACCAACAACGATTTGATTGTGTTCTCTTTTACTCTGATCATTCTCGGACCGTTTGGTCGAACCAAAAGGTCTTCTGCGAATATGCGAAAGTGGCGTCCGTTTAACATGCTGCCTAACTATGTCAATTGAGCTGGTAAGTGAAAGACATAGTTCTCTAAGCGTAGAAAATAGAAATACCTTAAAGGTTGTTAAGCTTAACTCAGAATTAATCGTCTAATTCTAAAGTTGCACATTTTTTAGTCAAAATCGCCACTGTTCATTGTCAAAAGAGCCTATTGAAATAAAGACCGTTTGGGTTGAACCATTAAATCTTGTGCTCATTATGTGACCGTCATTATGTGACAGCCAATCGTATCGGTCTGTATGCGTTTTTCAGTAAAAGAATAGCTCAACTGAGAGCGCTCAATAGAAAACCAAATCGAAAAGAAACGAAGATAGAGAGTAAGTGTGCCTGATTTGCGTAACAGAAAAACGGTCAACTGTTATTTGCAAGGTCTGGTAAGTATATATACTGGTATGCTTTATAAGTTTAGACTTAACAAAGCCCAATGACCCGACGTGGGGATGATTCCATGATAAGCTGATTTGCGTCAAAAGGTGATTCATGATATCTGTTGGATTGCTAGATTGCAACTGATCCTTATAAAAAACAACAAAAAAACACCTCTGGTTTCTACAAGCTAGAGGTTGGATTATATCTGACTGTGTACGCATGGTAATAAAGATTATATTTGTAAAGGTTTGTCCATGTGGTGTTAAAATAATGAAAGAGGAGAATATCTTACACGATATGGCATCTTAAAACAGAGTTTCAAGTTCACACTTGTCCATAATTAGTATTCCATATATTGTTTAGGCCATACACAATGATCGTGTCGTAGGTAGTTTGACAGGTAGTTTTTACTACCGATGAGGATAACAGCGGGTAAATGTTGTCTTTACCAAAAAGTCTGTTATATGATCTGTTGTGTGATCTTTGCTTTCGAGTATTTCTCTTATGGCTGTAAGTTGTTTCTGACAAATTTCCAAATTCGTCGATATTTATAATTTGGTTTCGATTTCGTAAGCTATTAAAGCAATAAGTTCATTCATCACAAATGGCGCATTTGCATACAGTAAGAGAGTCTTTTGAGACGATATACTTCTCTCCATATGAAGCATGCATCCATTGATACAATATACAGGCAGTAGAACAGCCAAAAAGGGATTCATAAAGAATACCTAAAGCCTTATAAAATGCAAGCGGAATCAAACATTATCATGCGAGGCCTCTTTCATGCTTTACCTATCCTCATATATGCAGATTTTGTTCTGAAAGTACCTTTGTGCCCGTCCCAGTCGTATAGGAATTTCCAAACAAAATTTGATCTCAGTAGAATAGAGCTCAATCGAATAGAGCTTGTCTAAAACAACTTTTTTCCTCACTGCCTTACCGTTTGTTATTGCCACTTCATTTCGAATACCAATTTACCCTATATTTGCATATATATCAAGTTATTTGTCGCTGTCATCATTGACACGAAACCCATACATACTAAAGATCACATCTTCACTGTAGCTATAATTGCTGCAACGTGGTTAACTCTCCTTTCTTCCCATTTTCCCTCTTCTGCTGGCAGTCCACCCTCACCAGACCAGTTCACTTTGCAATATAGTATCTAGTTGCCCCCTCCCTGAACTCAGACAAAATGAAGAGCCTGTAGCGTTTCCGTTGCGGCAGCCCAACAGTTGCTTTCTATATCTCCCTCCACCTCTATCGTCCCGTCTCTGTCTCTGTGTTTTTGTTCTTTCGCCTGTTATTGCATTTAATTTGCGCCAGTGTTGGGGACTGCTGCTTCCTGTCGCGGGTTGCAGACGCCGCACAGACACCGCGACATGTTTACAACATTTCTTTCTGTTTGTGTGTGTGTGTACGTTAGTGTATATATATGATTGTGTGTGTGCTTTTTGCAAACACAAATGATAACTCGCGGCCAAACATGCGATAAAAACAACAACTACAACAACCAGATATTTGTGAAAAACGAGCCAAGATAAAACAACAACAACAACAAGAACAACAACAACAGCAACAGCAACAGCAGCAGCAAACAGACAAAAAATGTTGGCGAATGCAACGAAATTAAATGCGAACTTTATGCAGCTGCTGGAAATGCAGACACAGACAGCGCGCACAACAATACAATACAACAGAAGAAACATTCTCACACACACATACACACACACGCCCACTCACGTAGTGTTGTCGCTGCAATTGTTTAGTTCTTTTGGTGCATACTTTTGTGCGCCCGCCAGCCTGAGACTGACTTGCTCTTGCTTGCCTTTGCCTTTCTTTTTCATCTCGCCTGCTTTTGCTATTGTTGTTTGCGCTTTCAATTCCACTTCCACTTCATTCGTTACTGTTTTGCAATGTTAACTACATTTTCGCATGTTTTCATTTCGCACAAATGTTATTTATTTATTCAGCATTTTTCACCAGCCGCCTTCGGCCCACCACTTTCCTTCAGCCCCCTTTCTCTAGTGGAATTATGCGCATATTAAAAGTGCATTAACATTGTGAATGCTTCTTCTTTGCAAATGTTTCCTATTCATTTTCTTTTTGAAGGACAGTTGAACTTAAGTAGTTTTTGAAGAATCTTTTACTTTGGAAAATATTTTTTTTGTTAAATAATTTAATATGTTTTAAAGCCTGGCACTGCTATGAATGTCAAATGGGTTGACTTCTCGAAGGATTTTGCATTTCAAAAGCAGTCTATTTGAAATGCGAAGCAACTTTCGAGCTAGATTTACTCCAGTACAATTGGTATATTTGCCCACTTCCTTGCAATGACAGCTTGCAAGTAGATTCAAGGACTCGCATTGCTTTGTAGCTACATACATTTTGGCAGAAACAATGGCCCCCCACTGATCCTCAACTAGATTTACTGAAAAATTTAATAGTTTTATGTGGGCGGTTCACTGCCGCAGCAATCTAATCTAATTTTTCGAAAGATTCATGTAGGGTTTTCATAATATATTGCTCTACGGTCGTAAACTCTTACCTTGGCCCCTTTT